>JACBWW010000022.1:6494285-6577303 GCA_020086605.1 Lanius collurio
TGCTGCACCCTGGTGGTCTGTGGTTACAGGGCTATTCCTCAATGTGCCTCAGCAGAAGTGGTAAAAGTTATGAAAAGATTTCCAGTCCTTTCTGCTTCCTCCCAGATGACGGGCACCAATGTGTAGGAATTGGCTTAAATACAGCAGAACACTCATGAGTAGTTATGCTTCTTCCTTCATTAATTCTAAGGCCTCATTTCCTCACATGGCAAGCATAAAGATAGAGGGAAGCTTCCAGTAAATGCCTAAATAATTTCAACTCTTATCTGAATAAAAATCTTCCTCTCACCAACATCACAGATGCTTTTATTTGGGACCTTTTCAAGGATTGTTTCTGTTGGGAGGAAACAACAAATCTGTTGGATTGTCAACCCAATCTGTTGCCCTCTTCACTATGAACTAATTCTTAGAGCTTAATCTCTTTGCTCTACATCCTTCTGTGCTCTATTTTTTTCTGTCACCCATGCAACTTGCCAAAGTTCCCAAAAATTTACAATGAACCAAGTGCAAGAATCAAGGTTATGGGCCTGACAGAATTTGGACTTCCCGTTTACTTCAGTGGGAGTGAAACACAAGAAATATTTTGATTTTTAGCATCTTAGAAGTTCTTGTCAACTTTCCCCAAAGCCCTTCTGTACGTTGATTTTAAAACAAAACTCACCATTAGTAGAAAATCTTCCTCCCACCTCCCTGTGGTAGGGAGACTGTCCTCCAGAGAAGGATGACAATGGACAAACAGCCTGTCTCACACTTCCAGGCTTCCTCTCAGCCAGATTCTGTGCTCTTCCTAAACAGGCCAGCTCAAAAAGAAGATCCTGAGGAGGGATTCAGCAAAGCTCCAGCACTCAGTGCTCCCCACAACACGTGCCCTTGTAGGATCTGTCAACAGCTGTACAGGGCCTCCGTTACAGGCCCCTATCATATCTGGCTGATGCTGTGGGTGGAAATACAATCTCATAACTTTCCCAAACGTCTGCAAAAGCTCTGCTACTACAGACTTTGAGTCAATCACTGTAAACTCCATTCTAAAATAAATGGAAAGTTACACTGACTTGTTTGCCTTTACTACAGATAGGGCTGCCAATATATATTGTTGCTCAGGTTATATCTAGTGCATGCTGATACACAACTGGCTCTGTTCTAAAAATAGATCCATTTTTGTGCATTTCATCTTAAGATGCAAATTATACCACTGACAATACCAAGCTATCACAAAGTTTCCAAATGGGTCTGATTTTGGTATAATAAAATAACTGCTTATTACTGAGGAAAGAAGGTTAAGGAACATTTTTGAAATGTAGAAAGATTTTCTTTAAGATTTTCTAATGTTTTCCTAAGTTTGCTATGTCTTCTTTATTGTTCATGTACTTTGTGTTTGTAATCAGATGCTGATTGGTATCTCCTCCTATCATTTCTCTGGGAAAATTGCCCTATATATGGTAGAACATCTTATGGTTTTCATCATCGGTGAAGTCAGAGACTATCAGCTACTGTAGCTATTTATACTTATGAGTAGGTAACCAAAATAACCACTGGATGATAACAGTTCCTCAAGAAAAAGAAACTTCACTTGATTGAATTTTTGTTGTTGTTTTAGTAATAGAAAGACCTCATTTTTTCCAATGGTTTTTCAAGGACACTGCAGTTCTTGCTGCTTGAATACGTAGGAAATAATTTTGCATCCAACAAGAAAGACATTTTGTCTAACTAGGAAATAGATTATTTTCCAAATCCACAAAAATGTTACACAAATCATTGCTAGATCATGCTAGATCATTTTGCTACCAAGACTGGTTAGCTGTTGCTATCAGACCCCATTGTTCAGGGTTGGATCCAGCCTGGCCTGGAAAGCAGCCCATGAAAGGGTACCCAGACAGAAACTGTTCCCTGAGCTCAGACTGGATAGCCCTGCTCCTGCAGGAGGCTGGACTAGAGGCCACCTGAGATCCCTTCCTACATGAATGATCCTATCCTGACAAAGTATTGTGACAGAACTGCTACTCTTAAGATCTATAAGCATTTCTGTTTGGAGGTTTGCAATCACTTATTTCCACAGATGAAATATCCTCAGCTGGAACCTGATCACTTAAAAGCAGCTCTTGTTTGAGGCGAAAGTTTGCTAGGACTGAGTTAGACTCTGATGCTACCAAATGCTGAGAGCCTGAAATACTATTCAGCAAGGACCTTAACAATAAAAAATACTTTAAAAATATCTCTAAAACCCACAGATGCATGATTCAAGTTCCTCAGAAGTTGCCTCATCCCATTTTAAAAGATGGAAAAAGAATTAAAATTTATCATAAATACCAAAAAGGAACTAACAAAAAGCAGTAAACATGGGGCTTACTGTGCCAAAAGCAAATTTTTATCACATGCATACTAAGGCACTAACCTGAACTTATATTCTGCAATCAATTTCATACATTTCTTCCAATTCAGTATCAGTTGCAGGATTGGAATCTAGTCCAATTACTAAGAGCTATAACATAGACAGTAATGTAGGTGAAGTCTTATAAAAATATTATCTTTTGGAATATCTAAAAAAACTGATGGGTAAGTCACTGTTACCACCTGCAAAAAGACCTAACTAAAACATATAATATTTCTCTGACTCTGAAATATGAAATAAGGTTTGTAGCACAATTTTAAACTTGTATTTTGTTCCTCAGTTCCAACAAAAAAGAAAAAAATTAAATTTAACAGGTAATATTCAGGCTTGATAGGTTTTCAGACTTCCTGAACTATGATAATGTCTTAATGTGCCTTAAAATAATAAAAAGCATTTCAAAACAATATTACTATTAACTTTAATATTGATCTATGAAACAAGTGATTATAAATTTTGTCATGTTATATCTACTCATATAATGAGATAAGCTTTGACTTACTCTACAGCAAGATTGATTGACTTCACAGAGCTGTTACCTGGTTCACGTTGTATTTACTCTTACAACTTCCATTCCTAGGTTAAGGTTATAAAAGATTAAAAGCAACATTTAAAATAGATAAAGTTTGTTTGTTTTTTTTTTTACCTAAAAGTTTCTATCTTGAACAACATTCCTGGTAACCTGGAGGATAGCAGTTATCTTACCACACCAGAAGACATCATAATAAAGCTATAAGCTGTAACAATAAATGGGAAAAGATATAACAAGACTGATCACTTGACACTGTCATTTCATCTTATGCAGGGCCTGTGGCGACCAAGTTACACCATAGTAAAAAATTATCTACTCCACAAAAATGAATGATAATTGAGTAACATTTTAAAGCATGCTCGTACCCAGCTTTAGTATGGCTTCTTTGTACCTTAGCCTAGAGATTACATAGATGCAAGTTTTCTTCAAGCTATTAATTGCTAAAATCTAGACAAAATAGTACTAGGTTACATTTTCCACTTTCCCTGCACAAGGTAGCATTTAGAATTAAATTTAAGGAGCATGTTGGCAATACAGAATGCTACTTAATGCAAGAACAAAACTTTCGGGTATGATTGTATGTTTATGTTGCATAAGATAATACAATCCATCTGTTGGGAAAATCCTTGTTGAATATTCTGTTTTAGCAATAAACATGAATGAAAATCAGGATTATTTCTTTAAAATCCAAAACTGAGTAACAGTGAGCCTTATGAAGAAATATGTCTAGGAACCTGATGCAAATTATACATGTTAAAGTCGGAGTCACTAAGAACAGTTAACACAATGTAACCAAATGTCAACTGGAATATTTTGCAGTAACTTACCGAAGAGGTCTGTGTTTAATGAACATATGAATGCTTGGTTTCTAAGTTTCCAACTTCAGATGGCGAAGATTAAGTGTTAAGGGTGTTACTGTAAATGTTTAAGTGAGATGAACATCACTGATTTTCTAATTTTACCACATGGTTTATTTCAGAAGAAAACAAGCACCAGTTAACATAGTTCTCCTGCAAGTCAGTAAACAGTCACACAAGAAAACTCAATACAATTTGCTTCTTTGTTTATGTGCAGAATATTTAGTTTGGTTTGCAAAGTATTAGAAGAATAATAAGAACCTTCTGACAGAATACCACAACTAAATTTCTAAAAAGCCACTCAGTTAATCTCAGTGTTGAATCTGGCTGTTTCAAATTACTGTAATGTATAATAACAGTCTTATTGACAATATAGATGCACAGAGCCAAAAAAAGCTAGAAATAGTGGCCAAAATGATGAACTAAGCGCCAGCCCAAATGACAACAAACATATGGCCATTAACTGAAGAATGGAGGGGTTTAGGAATGCAGCTGTCTGTGGTCTCCAAAAGTTCCAGAGGAATGAAAGCTTTGAGGATTGGCAAAGTCTGGATGAGAAGTACTGCTGAAGATGGTAGGTCCTAAAATGGAGTCAACCAGCAGATCACACTGGAATTCAGAGATTTCTGTGGTCAGAATATATTCATTCCATTGGCCTCATAATGTACATCAACAAATTAATATTGTATGGATGTCATTTCAAAGCCTACTGAAGACGAAGAGCCATTACTGAAGCCATTAGAGCACAGATGGTTCAAACTATATGCAGATATTCATACTTGCATTTCTGCATTATAGCAGGGGTTTTTTTCTGTTGAACTGTAATGAATTGTCTCATAATCTATTCCATCTTCTTGCCATTAGCAGGCTTTGAATGTTCACAAATAGGAGCAAAGAACTCATTTTCCAGAGCTTTAATCACACAAAGAGGGAATGCCTAATTCTCTAAATGAAATGGTCTGTGATCAGTGAAGCAGAGATTTAATATATCACGGCAAATTAGGTAGATTTTAATAAATTACTTATCTCTCTGAATACTTTACATATGCTTATGAAGAAACATAGCCTGTTTGCAAACAGTGGAAATCCACAGTCTATAAAATCCTTTGAAGAAAATGACAAATAAAAAACTAAATTAAAAAATGAAACATATTATACCCTCGTTCTCAAGAGACAATCCTTTGCAGCATTGATTCACAGCTCCATTACAAATATCAATTAAATCCTTCACTGAGATTGGTTAAAAGCTGTAAAATTACGTTTCCATACTAGACACTAGTTATTCAGATACAAAAATTTATTGTTTATGTTTGATGTAAGTTCTGAAAGTGACAAAACCCAAATAAAAACACAGTTGCCCATCCCTAGAGCCCAAAGTAAGTGAAGTAAAATCTGATACTCTATGGTTTCTTTTGTGCTTTGACAGATGTTGACTGCAAGTAAATCATCTACTGTACAGAAAATGATTGCGCTGCCCTCCCCCTACTTCAAATTATGGTAACCATAAACAGCTGATTATAATGTTAGGAGAAGGGTAAAAGTTATTTAAAAAAAGGTTGCAGTAATTTAATAAGTCCTGCAACTAGCCTAATTTTTTATATTTAATTGATAGGAACTGCATGCATCAAAGAAAACACATACTGAGATTTAATGTGCATAAAATGGATATTAGCATTTTAAAGAGGCAGATTAACACATTAATCCAAGTAATTTTCATATATTGCTTTTAATAAAATCTTCACAGTATAAAATTCTTAATGAGGCTAATCACAGGCATTCCATTTAGCGGGGTGATTAGGGATAACATAAAAGTATTTTTAATCAGTTTTCTAAGGCTTATGGGTTTTTTATTAAAAATTAAAATTTTGACTTGCATTTTTATTACTGTTTTATGTAAAAAAAAAATCTTAAAAATGCAAATAAAGCACATCATTCAATCATGTAGGTATTAATTATTTACAAGATGTTGTCCATTGTGGAGATATTCTTAGCCTTAGGGGGGAAATATAAAAACAAACAGACTGAAAAGTATACAAAACTTTACAACTACAAATCAAGCATCCCTTTCATATAAATTATACATTAAATATACTGTGAGAATTACAAAGATCTCATCTTTGATGCACTATCAAGCCTGTATTTACACTGGGAGAAGGATCTTCTGTAGGCAGACTTCCTTTCATGCCTCGTAGTCATCTTTGCATTCCCCTCTCGACTGAGGGCAGCGCACGGAGGGCTTCCACTGCTCCTTTGAGCTTTCCAATTACTGCACTATCATCTTGTGAATCAAAAACTAGAAAGGAAACATTGCAAAACAGCATTAGCAATTTCATTTAAGGTTTCCCTTTTGTTCTGATAATCTTCCTTAGCATTTGGACAGATTAAAAGGCTCCTAGTATATGGTAAAAAAAAAAAAAAAGAGGAGAAGTAAATAAATAATAAAGAAATCTTCAATTTCAGGTACTGAGCCTACTGGAAACTGAGCACTCTAACAACTATCATGTACATCAATGAAAGTGTTAGGGCTTTAGTGCTGAAATTAACTCTGAAATAAAGAAAACTATTTGTATATTAATTGCCTATATAAATTAATATTTTTTCATAATGTGTAAATAAAAGTGTTCCAAACTCTATTGAAAACATATATGCATAATTAGAAATAATTTTAAGTAAAAAATATACCAATTAATGCATTTTCTACACTGTGTAAATGACGAGTCCAAATCAGCCTGGACAATTATTAGTATTTAAACAATATGTTGTTCTTTCCAGTTTGTGCAATGCAAAATGATTTAAATTCCAAGCTTCCATGTGTTGTAAAACAGTGAAGTATGAACAAATATGGTAATTCCCCTAGACTAAACTATTTTCATCTTTGTGTATGTGGGTTTTAAAGTAGTATTTAAAATTTCTATTTTACAGAAATTAGCTGACATGATTTAAAACTGCAGTCTTTTACAATATCTAAGTAAGCCCAGAGGGCCAGAATCTCTGCTGCTGTGATTAATACATGCTGCTAAGTCAAAAAAGAGGCACTTCTCAGTCCTGCACAAAAAGCAATGAGGCTGCCTAACATGACTCTAGAAGGAATTTGAATAAAAACAAATAATCTTGATGGCATATCTTTCCAAAGCAAATTATACAGCTGACAAATGGCAAGGTTATGTATTTACTCTGTCAGTTAGGATAAGTACTCTGGGACATGCAATGATGCTTCATGCTGCAACTTCTAGGCTGCTGGGACAGCTCAGAAGAGGTTTAGAGAAGGGAAAACATGGGATAAACCTTCCATCACTTACTCTGTTGAAAGACTTATTATAGGACAGACTGGATGCCATTCTTAGAGATCCAAACCTTTTTTGTATATCCTTGAACAAATGCCTCAGTGAACTGTCAACTTCAGAGCAGGGGACAGTACTGTTTTTACTATAAGAGCAGCACGATAATTGTAATGAATTATATCAGAACATTAACTCTATTTTCTCAGTTTTCATATTGTCACATTATCTCTGAGACACATTGTTAGATGTCTTGACTGTACAGTCTCTTTTTCATCCATCCTCTTGCTTAGTCACTCACTTATTTGCTTCAAATGTCACGGAGGCCACTCTGACACAACCAGCAATGGAAGGAACAAGATCTGAAAAAGATACATGCAGTCCTCAAACAGAATGAAAGAAGCTTGTGGTATCTGAGAATGACTACATCTTCAGGTGGTAGTGTCCTATGGATCTTTCTGTGTCTAGGTTTATTCTTTTTTCCTCAAATCAATATCCATCTCAGAGAATGTGTACCTACTACTCAGGAATTCTATTTATTGTGCCCTTCAATTTAATTGAAGTCTAAGTCCAGATTTTAAGAATAGATGCTTTTCCAATAAATTTGTCCAAGAAAATACACTAACATGTTCTTCTCCCATGATCTGGCATATATTAACATAAATTTCATTTCAATTCTCTGAAATTTCTAAATTTTCAGAATATATGCAATGTTATATGTTACGGATGCCATAGAGGAAAAAAATAACTGTATGGCATCTGTAGGGAAGGGCAGAAATGTGGACAGGAAAAAGAATGAAAGTATTTTCAGCTATTACTATCATTTTAATAGATGTAATGCACATAAAGTAAAAATTAGTTCAAATGTCTTATGATTAGGGGAAGAAACGTGCCTCAATATTGAAGCAGCTGTCATTACATAATAATGATTATCTTTTGACAGAACAATACCTAGTAACAAAAACCAATCATTCCTGTCATAATAATTCTCTGAGATGATGATCAGGATTTTTAAGTTTTGTGAAATGTGACTTTCAAGAGTAAAAAACTGTATTTATATCACTAATCAATCTTACAAAATAGGAATTATAACAGTGAGAATTATGGCCTAAAAATACAGAACAAAAACAATCTTCCAGTGAGAGACTACAAAATACCTTTTTGGAGGAGATGTGCTTTTGTACAAGAACTTGGAGAAAAATTCTTGGTGGAGAAAAGCTTAAGTGGTTCAGCCACATTAAGAAGTGCATCAAATCTGTGTATTATTTTTCCAGGGTATGGAGATTTGATTCTTAGTATTTTCTTTATTGTGTTCTTGGAACTTTGATGCATACTTTGAGTATTTTAGCTACTGCATGGAAGAAAATCATGCATGATAATGGAAATGGTAAGAAAGCCTATTTCTTCCCCTCAATACTCAGCTCCCCATTGTTCAAGGTATGGTAACTACCCCCAACAGTAGAAGTAGCAGTCACACTGGCCTGGCATTCCAGTAGGGCTAACTGGAATTCCTACTCTTCAAAAGGCACCTTGTGTGCACCGTGTCCAGCCTTGGAGCTGGTTCATGTACTCACAGAGGCACAGCTTTATCACAAAGATACTTTCAGCTTCTTCCCTGAGCTTCACCACAGCAGGAAAGGGAGGAGAAAAATGCAGCATTTGTAACCATGACCCTGCTACCACAGGCAACAGGAAACTCCAAGCAAGGACAGTATTTTCCTTCACTGTCTGTGAAAGGACTGAGTAACCTGCTCAACTCTTCCTATGAGCTTTATAAAAACACTCTCCAATGGCCCAGGAAAGGGAAGAGTCCACAGCTCCTACTCACCTCACTTTGGTGAGTCACAGTGAAGGGCTGGTCAGAGTCTTTTTCAGAGGGGTGCTCACTCTAAACTGACCCCTAACCAACACTCCCAGCATTTTAGTGTCTCAGACACAGTTTGTATGGAGGACACAAAAGCTGGACATACTCTGGGGGTTATACTGTAACTTTAAATAGGATCCAGACACCAGCAATACAGAATTATTGACATAAATGCTAATAAATATATATATATATATTTATAGTCCTATTACAATGAAGTATGTTATACAAAATAGAGAATTACAGGAAGCAGCCATGTCTTTTAAGTTCTTAGGTTTTATAAACTAGCTGGGGATGATGTTTGGTTTTGGTTTTTCAACCATATTTTAAGAAATGACAGTAATAGTTTCTCCAGACTTTTGCAAACAAATGTGGAAGCCTTTAGTTAATACTGAAGAATTTCTTCTTGACACAATGTCAAACAATTACTTTCACAGTAAATCTTGCAGAGAAATTCAACAAATTGTTTTTAAGCTATAAAAGTTTACTAGAAGGTGATCTCTAAAACTTACCATCAGTGTCTTTTTCAATGATATTTCTTTGCTTCTGGAATATCTCTTTCAAATGGAGCAAAGCAAAATCAGTATCTTCACATCCAAGATCCTGTTCATCTTCTGAAGTATTAGTGAGCACTGTAGATTTTAGGGTACACACTTACAAAAAAACCTACATTCAAAAAGGGTTAAAAATCAACTTACAAAACAGAAAAAAGGTAAAACTGTATTCTGTTTTTTATTCTTCCACTGAATAAAGATAAATATGAACTCTTTATCAATTAAACTCAATGTTTCCCATGACAAGAATAGTCTCTTTTAAACCTTCCTCTCTTTAATATTATTTAGTTTTACTGGAAGGACAGAGAGGTTGCAACCATAGATCCACAGGATTACAGAAATGTTTCATTTTTGTTCCCCCTCCCACCACCCCATTCTTGTTCATATGGCTATACAAACAACTATACAAAATATATGCTTCTCTTCTGTGGACTTAAATTACACCCATTGCCTCCAAGTATGGCTTTCCTTTCAAACACATAATTCCAGTATTGTGTTGGAGCTGTCTTGAGTTAGTGGCTTGTGTTGGGGCCAAAAACACCGAGACTGACAAAATGACAGGAATTTAGAGCTAACATTTGGTATGTCTTGGCAACATTGTTCAAACAGTGAATGTTTGTGAGCTTTACAACCTCAAAATGTTACAATAAGCATAATTTCAAATGGGTAACATCAAGTTACTTTATATCCAAGTCTACAGGAGAGGATATCTTAGACAAAATATGAATACATGAATAAAGCTATGGATAGCGTTACTGTCCCTTATCTCTCCCTAGGATCCCAGACTTTCTCTCCAGCTGATTTCCACATTTCTTTTCTGTTAACACCAGGTATCTGTACACACTTGCAGGAATCCCAAAACTACTGAATAGGAAGAAATTTTATCATCCTGTTAAAAAGCACCATGTGAGAAGATATTTGCTAAGCACAGCAGGAAAGAAAAGAGAACTAAACGAAACTTGTTTGTCAAAAGAAAAGTGAAAAAACAGTAAGTGCTTTAAGCTTAAAACATGCTTTACAATGAAAGCCTGAATGATCATTTATTTTTGGTTTTGAACAACACTTATAGGCATTAACAGCAACAGGTAATTTAGACCAGATAGAAGCTCTAATGTAGGCAAATTTGATTCCACTTTTTTTTTTTTATTCCAGAGACCAGAATTTTAAGCAGCAAGTAGAAAACTTTGTGCATTAATTCAGTACATTAAAGTGAACACTGTACGCATGCTCTATCCTATAACATAGATTTGGTTACTTTGGAGAACAGTGACTTCATATAGTCTGTTCCTTGGAATAACAATCATTTCCTATCAAGAAATGATGCACCTGTCAGGATCAGCCTGGAAACCTCTTGCATAAAGCTGTTCACTCTTGTTATCACAGCAGGGTGACTGTTAGAGGAATGGAGTCCTCCCTTCTCCACATATGTCTCTCCCAACACTTGTCAGAAGAGCACATACTCTGCCTCCAGGTCTCAACACTTCAAGTACATTCTGGCATGAGGAATCAGTGAAGTTTCACTACACAACTGAAATTTCTACTCTCTTAAAATGCTGAAAGACAACACTGGAAGAATAAAAAACAACTATGACACAGTTACAAAAAGTCAAATGGACAGCCAGAAATGTGTCTTGTTAACTGATTCAGAGACTTAAATATGTAAAAAAATAATGATGGGGTTCAGATGTTGCAATAATAATTTTGTACCCTGTTTTTACTCCAAAGTTTTACAAATATTAGCAAGTGTATCTTCCTCAACTGAATAAGGAATTTGAATCCCAATAAAACAGAAAAAGAAACAAAACAAAAAAGGCTACCTATGTGACACAATACAGGTATAAGTAAACAAAATATTTTGACAAACTCTCCATATTAATGACAGAGACAATGACTGTCTGAAAACATAAAGAAAATATGCTTTGCAAAAGATGAGAACTGCCTTTGCAGTTTACAACAATTACTAACCTAAAAAGGATTTCAAACAGTTTTCCTAGTCTCCTATTACCTCATGCTCATGTATTTTATATCATTGTATTTAACAGCATATTTTTTCTTGATTTTTTGGATGATTATTTTTGCATTTTCTGCAACTAAGACCATTTACTCAAAGATGGAACCAAAATCAACATTTCTAATAAACACTTACAATGATTCCATATCAATAAACTAAGTTGAAAAAAGTGAAATATCAACTTTATTTTGAAAACCTGTCTTCATGAACAGTGCATTCCACTCCAAATAAATTTTAGACTGGATATTAAAAAATATTTACTGAAAGAGTTGTCAAGCCCTGGAACAGGCTGCAGAGTGAACTGGTGGATTCACCATGCCTGGAGATACTTAGTAAGTACAGAACTGGGTTAACAGCTGAATGACTTGAAAGGTCTTTTCCAACCCAAATGATTCTAGGACTATATGGAAAACTATGTGTTTTCCATACAAATTCCATGCCAATTAACATTTATTTATTTGTAAGCACAAACTAAAAGAGTATAAAGCCGTGAAGTGCATTATTTTCAGGGTCAAATTGCTTCCATTTCACCTACAGTATTACCCTATAGTTGCAACTTTAGCTTAGCAATAATTTTCTGTATTATAATAGTATATCTTTTTCAAGAGCTATTCATTAAAGTGATTCTTCTTTTAGAAGACAAATGTAGCATGTGATTATCCATTTATTTATGTTTTAATATGGATCCAATAATTAAGAGTATCATTTCCAGCAACTTTCATTGTGACAGGAAAAAAATAAATTAATGCACTACTTAATACACATTATACACTGCCTATGCTCCTCTAATTTGGCCTAGCACAAACACCAATAAAGTGTTAGGCTAAACCATCTGCAGGCAATTTTCAATGATATTTATATCCTTGATAATTTGGTTTCCTGAGCTTTAAAGCATTAGTTAAGTTCAGTTCCTGTTTCAGCTGAAAAAGCTCTGATACCAGTTTGTAAGGCCTGTGATAGAAAACATGTGTTGAACATTTAACTAGGCCAGGTTTAAAATGCACAGAGTTGGAAACTTTTGGGGTATGGGCACAATCTTTCCATAAATTTTGTTTCTTGGTGGTCCTCTTGCTAGGATCAAGTGGGGAACTGGACTACTGATGAACTTCCTGTTTTTCTATTTAGTCAATGCAGAATTGCAATTTCAACGCAGGCCACGCCAGACACATCAATGACTGCAGAAAACAACCCACCTACAAACACAGAGGACAGAACCATCATAGCAACACACAGAAGATGAATGCTTCTGTTCAGAGAAAAAGTTCACTGCTGTAATCTTACCTTACTTTCACCTTAGGCTTGTAAAATAATTATTATAAATATCCAAGTATTTATAGGAGAAATTGCAGCTCACACGCCAGCTATTTTCCTTTGCTAATTTATCACTCAGGGAAAAGAAAAACAGAAAAAAAGGAGTATTTTATCCTCGGTATTGTCAAATTTTAGTAAAACATTATCCACTTTCCTATTCTATATGGTAGAATAAATCATCTGCTAGTTTATTAAGTGAAGTATTTTTTCTCTTTTTTTTTTTTTAAATCTCCAAACCTAAGATTTGTTTTGGTATGATATTTCCATCCCAGCAATTAAGTATTTCATGGTGTTCCCTGCTGCATTACAGTAAAACCTGTTTTCTGGCCAAGACATGAAACTCAGAACTAGNATCTATCTATCTATCTATCTATCTATCTATCTATCTATCTATCTATCTACTGACCTACCTACATACCTATCTATTTCTGGAAATTCTAGGGCCAAGGAACACTTTCTGCAGCTCTTAGACTCTTTGTAGTACTCTGAATTAAGAAAGCAACAAAAGAACTACACTACACTGGGCAGGTATGTGCTTTTCAGATTCATTAGTGACAGAATATTGCTGATAGATTCTCTCTTTAGCAGAACAAATTTGTTAAAGACAAACCAACCAACCAAACTCCCAAACCCCAGCTCTAAACTAACATCAGGTGAGGTTACAATACTCTGTGCCACGTCAACATACACAGGGAAGAAGTAAGATCAGTTGTTCCATCAGAATGCAGTTATCATTCCTAGCTGAAACAAAAGTTTTTTCTACTTAGATAGGTATTAGCTCCTCAGTCTAACTTCCTCAAAAGAGACAAACAACTAGGTGAACCACAAGCATTAGTTACTAAGACTTTTAATAGAGTTTTCCAGCATTAACATGAACCTGTCAGTGAGTTGATCTGGCTTTAGAACAGACTTGAGATACTCTTTCTGCACAATTATCTGCCTAATCCACCAGTATCACTGCAAAGCAAATCAGAGTTACTATTAGTATCAAATGTTTTTTCACCTTTGAGAAGAGCATGAGGAAAAGAATAAAGAAAAATACATATTTCTTTCTTTCTTTCTTTTTTTTCTAAGGAAAAGCTACAGTGTTAGAATAAAATTTGAAAGGTCATGGGATCTAATGGTGTGTCACTGGCAGGTTTATGTGCACACTGTCAAAAAAGATACAACCAGCATCTAAGCGTGCCACATAGCTGTCACTTTCTGTTAATGGCAATAGCACTCATGATTTTAAAAGCCAGTGGTCTTTATTGCTTTGTATCTGAAGTGATTTACTACATTTTCTTCCACTGAGGAAGCCAGTGATAATGATAATGTATGGCAGAGTGCTTGTCCTTTTTGACAGCCTCAGTAATTTAATCCTCCTTTCCTGCCACAGTATTTCAAGAAGAGAAACCTCTAGCCCAATGGACTGGAGAAAATCCACAGCCTGGGGAGTGTGAGTGAGTGCTCTGAAAGCTTTTCATTGTTTTAATTTAAAATACAAACACCAGGATCAGCTTTTAATTTTTGCACTATTAATATGACCTAGAGTGAAAGTTAGCCTTGGTTTGGAAAACAAACTAGAAGAATGAGAAGCAGGGTATTAACAAATTCTTTAAGAAGTTTTCGGGCATCTAATATTAGAGAAAGTTGCTACTTACTTGCAAATGGTATCAGACTGCAAATATCAGCAAACTACTGTGAGAGATTATAAAAACTGAAAAAGTGGTAAAGGAATTTTTAAAAAATTAAATAAAGAAATGAAACTGAAAAGGCTTTGCTAGGATAACTAGAATGAATATAGCCCCCTAAGAATCAAAGAGTTCAGAAGAGTTTCCATTTGGTTTTGAGGGGAGAAGGTGGAGCTAGAAATTTGTCTGTCATTAAACTCCAACACCTTTAATATTCACTCTCTTCTAGTTACTCTGCCACTGTACTCACAACAATCCTTTTTCACTCTCCACATCACAGTAAGGTTTCCTTTTCCTATGTGCAGACAGAAAAATTTAACATATCTCATACCGTGTTCTGCTACCCAAAAAAACCTAACTTGTATAACCAAAAAGTACCAACACTGCTAAGGAGCTGAGACTACTGGAATACAGAAGTATGAGGAGCTATGAAGGCCTAACTTCCTTGTAGAGGGATTTACTGAAGGACGTATCTTTATTAATCCTAGGAAGTCCATTTTCCAGAGCTATTGATTTTTGAGTTTTCTCCAAAGCTGTTGCCCAGCTCCTACATGGCCAGCAGAACTGCTGTTAGGAATGGGTTACTATCACAAAACAGCCAGGGCAGTTACTTACTTGCTGAGTCATTCAATCAAAGAAATCTGCAATTTGCCACCTTTTTCTCTGCTATCAGAAAGCAAAGCACTGGCGTTCTGTCTTTGAATCCTCAGCTTCCGTTCACAATTTCTTACTTTCTTAGGTTAAAAGAAGTTGTTATTGTCATCTGCTGTTCTTTTGGACATGTGGATGACTTTCCACATGTGCTACTCTCATGGCCAAGTGCTCCTGAGGCCACCACAGGAAGTGATGGGGAGGCAGCAGGGAGACAGATGGACAGCCAAAGAACTTCAAAGGAAATGCCACATCAACAGATTCTTCCCTTTCCCATAAGCATCCAAATGGAATTTCCTAAGTTTACTAATACTGTATCTAAAACATTTTTAAATGCAAATTATAAACAAACCTAAAGAGTTCAAATTCATTTCACTCAATGGAAAAATTCAGGCTAGTAAGTAAAACATTCAGCACAAGAACTCCATTCAAGTCTGGGAAAAATGATTAACCAGAGTGAAAATATATTTTTAGATCCTTATGAATAACATGATTTCATAGCACTCTTTAGTACTGCCTGAACTTAGAAGCATTAACATTGCTGAAAGGCATGGAACATCTCATATTTCTATCCAATTAATTGCAAAAATAATTCAAAATTAACTTGTGACAGTTTGCCTCTAAAATTATCATTTTAAAGTTAGTCCTAAAGAAGTACTAAAAGCTGAAGATTACAATGACCCTGGAACCTTGTTAGAAATCTTTGCAATTCAAAACACTCTTGTTCTGCTATGGTTAAGTTTTTTTACAGTTCACATTGATTATATGATGAAACAAGAGTTTCACCACAATGAAGAAAAAATACTCCACAGTCTTGAGCTTTAATGCAGAAAGGGAATAAACACATAGAATTATAACAATGTTTCCTGATGCAAAGCATTAAGATTGAGGAATCCAATTTTTAGAATAGGTGGATTTTATTCCTTTTATTTTTAATAAAATATACATCCCATCATGTTTCCCACACCTCCTGTTCTTTTAGTCTACTTCCACTTGTACTTCAAGTTGTTCAAATAGTCACATGTTCACCTGAGAGAGAAAAGCTTCTGAGAAAAGAAAGCTTCCCAATTAAATTTCATACAAAACCTTTGCAAGGTTAATTTTTAATTTTGCTTCTGCTGTCTGTTCTCTAGAACCACTGTATGATTTGGCAAGTTCCACTGTTCTTTGAATTTATGGGCCTGTGGTGTTTGGAAGCACTTCTGGACAGTCCAATTACTCCTTCCTTGGTAACAATCACAATAGCTCCTCAGTCACTACAATTATCAGGAGGTACAACACAATGTCATGGGCAATCAAAAGGTTTGCAGCATAATCCTGCACTGTATAAACTTCCCCATTCAAGTTTCTATTCCAAGATTCTGGAAGAATTATCTTCTAACCATTCATAGAGAAAAAGTCATTAAAAAAAAAAAATAATGCCAAGTTACATGCCTGAACCACCTGTGAAAATGGAAATTCATGGGATCTTGTATGTCCAGATCACTGGAACTCTACTTTATTGTTTTTCAACAAGGTTCTGTTAATCTTCTGTATCTCACATGCCAAACAATGACAGTGAAAAATGTGCAAAAGGTTTTGAAATGTTTTTTAAGCAATGAATCTCATGCAGCCTTCTGGAGCAGTAAAGATGTTTTTAAAACAGTCAATCTGTTCCAGTTAGAGATAATATAAGATGCTTTACTTATTATAAGAATTAGTGGTTTTTTTAGATTACTTATGGACTTACCCTGATTTTCTCCATGCAAAAGTCTAAAAGACTATTAGTTTCCTTCTAAGCTCAAAGTAAATTTCTTTCTACCCATGCAAATCTCATTTTTATTAAAGAGAATATTCAATTAACCTCAAATATTCAGCATACTCAAATCTAATTAGACATGAATAAGAGATGCAGCAAAGCTATAGTAAACACACACACAGATTTCATTACTATTATCTTACTGGCTTCTCAACTGGCATTATCAAAAAGCAGACTCATTAGGGTTTTCCCCCTATATGCAAAGCTAATCTTGAGTAGAAATTAGACACCCAATTATCTAAGCAAATATCTACAAATAACAACCACGATAGTATTATGCTGCAGAGTACAGTCCTGAAACAATTAAGACCAAAAACCACTTTCTTGTATTTATTTGTTCAGATATTTTGAAGTCGAAGAGTTTTATATTCAATATCCAAGCAGCAAATAGAAAAATCAAAATTGCACAGCCAGGTTATGATAAACAGAAATAATAAAATACAGCACTATTAGACTGGAAAGCCTTATGAATTACAGTCTCTCTAAACCATGATGCTATTTTCAAATATCACAGCTTGAAATATACTGAAGTTTCATAATTACCTTAAAAGTCTGAAATTTTATTTTGTATTCATCATAACTTTCCTGCATTTTCAGGTAAACTTTGCAGAGCAAATACCTAAAATACTACCATGCTTAAAGCATACCTAGTACAAGCAGGAATCAGAATATTGTGTAAGACTTTTACACCTTCTGAATGCTTGTTATAATCAAAGCAATGAAAATTCAAAAAGCAAGAGAAATTAAAAGCCTTAAGAAGCTTTTATTGGCTTATGGTATTATTTCAACAAGGTTTTGAAAAACATATTTCATTTATGTCTGCCTATCTAGAATATTTGAAGAAGTGTCCACAGAAGCTAATAAGTTGAATATTGTCCAGCTGATAATAAGAGTTCTTATTTAAGTCTTATTTGGCATATAATGCCAGAAATCCCATTTGTTTGAATGAATGGAAGCCTCAGTGAATGCAGGACTTTGAGGCACTACTGGGTTTTTTGTGGTTTTTTTTTTTTTTCTTTCCTAAGGTCTTACAAAGACCAATGTCCCCCTTAGAGTCACAGAAGTTAACAATTGCATTGTGTATTGACATCAACTACCTTCAAATGTTCATTTATTAGAGTCTAGCATAAGCAACATGCAGGATAAAGTATTATGAAGTAAATAGGAACATATTAGTACTAAATACAGTTGAGTAATTTTCCATTCAAAAAATTTCTTGTTAAAGGTACACTGAGTATTCACAACTGATGATCAAGTCCAATTACATATTTTCTCAAATGGTAATTCAGTTGTACATGGTTGGATAGAATGTTTTTCTTTTGTTCTATCATGTAGTAATAGAAAAATTAGTTCATTGTGCTCTTTCAAAAAAAAATTAGTTATGTAAGCCTAATTTTAAAATGTATGCACTACTAGCATATTTAAATGTATTGCAGTTTCAATTTCTTACACAAGCCTACTTTTGTTTTTCATTTTATACTTAATAATTGCATCCTTACCTCAGTTCTTAAAAACTATTATTAGTGTTTCCCAAAAATATTTGGAAAAATGACAAATACAATCAGTACACAGCTAAGTGCAAATATAATGTACAGGAAGTAGGCTTTATTGCAGGCATTTTCCTAAGACAGAATTTAAGGGAAAGAACACACCTGCTCAGGGATAGGTCACACTCACCAGTGCTATAGTTACAGTCACTCCTCTGACCACCTGGTGGGTTTGGAAGTGACAGGGGATTGTCCTCTGCAGGGAAATTGTTCCACCTGCATTCTACACACAGCTGCTGGATTGTTTCATCTGACGTAATTTGTGACTCCGTAAAACCAAGTGATGTGATTTTAATTCAGATTTTTCAACTTCCTATTTAAAAACAAAACACAAAGCAAATGAATTATTTTGTGTTTCTTGAAGTGTTACCACAGACCAAGCATACAAGTGAATCAGCAGGCAGTTTGTCCAATTAACACGGATTGATTGAATCTGACACAGACACAGTAAGAATCTAAACCTCATTGCTTGCAGTTGAGAACATTGTTGCAACAGACACCAACTGACATATGATGTTTAAAATATTTTTGCAATAGTCATAGCCTACTGGAGTTTAGATTATGCTTATGTACTAATGCTATCTGAACCACTAATTTCAGCTACCATTACTTTTAGCTACACAGCAAAACGAGCCCATAACTGATTGAAAAAGTTTCAGTAATATTAGGTATCAAAGTTTTCCAAATGAAAGAGAATTGTTAGTGCCTACTGCAGACTATACTACATTCAATAAAAATCCACCAAATCACAAAGTAGTTAGACATGTAAAGTACAACTTCATTTGAATGGAATTCAACTTCATATACTGAACTTGACTAGTTAAACATACATTTAAAAGTTAAAATTAACAACATCATAAAAGTAAACATAATTGTTCTTCATCAGACCTGTTCTTACTTTCTTTAAGAAAAATTACATTCTTCTCTTCCTTGTAAAATTGTCTCACACTATTCAGCAAGGTCTACAGCACTGTGTACAGATACATTGCAATAAGGTTTATGTATTTACGTGTGAATGTCAGACTCAACAGAAAGCCACAAGTACTTCCCTAGGTAACTGTAATTTGAAGAAAGAAAAGCCATGCCAAGGTTTCCAAAGTGGAGTATGTAGGTGAGCATTCAAAGACAACAAGCTTCAAAGAGTAAACAGAGCACATTGGAGTACAGAAATGTCAAAAAAAATTCTTGTTACTTCTTTCATTTCTTTCAAGTTCATATTTATTAAAAATATTTCCCTATGTGGAAATATTTTGACAATTTTTGATTTTAAACTTAAATCACTTGAAGCATTAATCATATTCAGAAGATTAGCTTTCTAGATTCAGTGTTCGAACTGCAAGTCAATATTCTAATTTATTATGCAGATAGCTTACATTTCCCCAAGCAAATTATATGATTAATCAAACTGAAAAGCAGGTGTATCCTATTGTAAAAATATCCATCATATAGAACAATTTCCATTGCTGTCAAATCCTTTCAATATTTGATGAAGTAATTTTACCCCCTCTTTCCAAAAGACATTTCTTTTATTATGTATCCTAAGACACTTTAACTAAAAACCCAAATCTGAATATTTCAATAAGGTTGTTTTATTATTCAGTAGATTCATGGAAATTTTACTAGGATGACAGAAAAAATTCCACACCATTCTGTCTCCACTAATACAGGTACACGGCTTCAGCTGGCAATATTACTGGGATTAGCATAGAATGATGAAATATTTAAAGGAATTTTTTTTTCTAAAATCTAATAAATCAAATGACTGCCAAATGTCATTAAAGTGATGGTCTCTGACTTGAATATGCTTTTCATATTCAAATTTGAAAAGAAAGAGATGAAAGCCTGGAAAGGTTACTCAGTTTCAACTAATAACCTCAAGCACTCTACATTCACATGCATAAAAAATGAAATTGGCTCTATTGTCTAATTTTACTTCAGAAACAACTCTTTTCTTCTTGCACTGAACAGATGTATTAGCATCTGTATTTAAAGGGATATGCTGAGTGGTTTTGTTCGCCCCAAAGTATTTAGCAGCTATGTCAGACTAGTTTGTACACAGACAGTAGCTTATGAGTCAAGTCCAAATACAATATCCTGTATTATAAAGTATTCCTTTTACATATCTTAAAATTTGTTTGACATATTTAACACTTGTAATTGCATACAGTAGGCAAAGAATATTACACTTTTTCAAGGTTAGTGGGGTAAATCCAGGTATTTGGCATTCTAACTTAAACCAAAGCAAATAATTGAGTTGTACTATCAGAAAATTATAAGAAAAAATAACAAACTATTTTAGAGCTTAACAGCCAAGACAATTTTGAGTCCCAGTTTTATTGATACTAAATGTGAATACAGCATATACAAAGGAGAACACAAGCTGATTAAAAAAAGATATTTACAAATAAAAAATACAGAACTGCTTAAGAATAGCATTAGCAATCATGTCACATTTCATCACTAATACAAAACCACATTACGTAGCCATGCTGAAAATATATGTAGCATTCCATATATGATAGGAATTCATTTTTAAACAACCATTTATATTTCTATGATGTAGAGTGAAGTATGTTATTTAAATCTTTTCCTAAGTTGTTTTTTTTTTTAAGCCTTAGTCTCATTTATTAGGCACTGTTCAAGTGAACAACGGGATAGACTGTCAATTACTGGCCACAAATACTTTTGTTTATGGGAATAAAATTACTCTTTACATTTAAGCATTTAAAATAAAATAACAAAATTTCACCTAACACAGAGAATGGGCAGATATTAAAATAAAGAACAATAAACGCTTTCAAAAATGTCTCAGAGAAACTGGTACAGTGCTTTCACTTCAGGTGAGGAAAACAAAATATGGGTAACAAACTTACTCTGTGTCAAAATGCTTTCTCTACCATTTAATATTGACTCTTTGTAATTAATGCTACCCAGAGATATGAAAGAAGTACTGAACTCCTTCAAAAAGCTTTAAGATTAGGGTAAGTACTAAGTGCAATGGACATTAAATCTGAATTTGAAATCTTAACTTTTCTCACCTTTCTGATTACTGAGATTAAAAAACCTTTGGTTTAATTCTGTAATTAGTCTTGAATGCCATTTTGAAGCAGCTGTATATTCCATATTTTGATTTCTTTTTTGGTCACAATAAAAAGCTAACACTTTGATGTGAAAAATAAAATTCCAACTGTCTCAAATGGTCAACAACAGTATCCCACAAAAATAAGTGCTTTAAAAAATAAGTTTGTGCTTTCTGCACAGAACAGCTGAGTTGAAAATATCTTGCTAATAGGACCAACATTCCTGTTTTTTACATCCACAGTTTTAACTAATATATTGCCTTGAAAAACTGAAAATAAAGGGAACTTCTAAACTGTAAGATCAACTTGAATCCTCTATCTACCAATGTTCAAAAATATGCATGCTTTACACCTTAGCATTTTATGTATTTATTCCTAGAGTTCACTTATTCACTTCTATTTCAATGCAAAGAGCACATAAGATAAACTATAAGCTATTCTTCAATAATCACAAGTAATCATCCATTTGCTATCAATACTTCAATCACTATTATTATTGATTAACAAATATATTATTGAATGAGAAATAATCCTCTTCCTCTATCAAGTGTTGAATTCCTGTGATTATCTTATTAACAATGTCAGAATAGAGCCACAAAGAATGCTATTACAAGAATGCCAATATAATTCAAGTGTACAGAGACACAAATTACTCATTAAGTAATTATGATTAATAGGGCAACACAGAATCATATACACATAAAAATATATATTGCAAAAAATTATTCTAGTCCTGTATGCAGAGACTTTTCACGTGAGGAATAACATCTTCCATTTTAACCTTTTCCCCACACTGGTGCAGATGGTGAGAACAGACAGGAGGACACAGAAATGCTCCCTGTTCCTTCTCCACACAGATGGGACTTACTAAAGTGCATCCACCTTAGACTCTCCCGAAGCCTTGGGGCAAAGAGATCTTTTCTTGTTGAACAGCTCAGTTGGAGGTGAATCCCTGCTGAAGGAAGGAAAGGCATTTATAATCTTTCTCCAGCATCACTGTTTTGCCACATGCCAGGAGAAGAATGAAAGGGTCCAAGATTAGCACCATAACATGGTTTGATGCAATCCCTTCAGCTCTGACTAGAATTAAGAACACACTGAACGAAGAAATCTATTTGTAACAATGAAGACAACTCTGGTTGCTGTCATTCATTTTTCACACCAGAATAAGTTCATCTTTAATATCTTCAAAGGCATGAATTACTTGCTACAGCTTGAGCCAATTCCATGGTTAGGTACTGTCTCTCTACGCAAATCTGTAAGGTACCAGCAATGTACTCCTTTCCCTTCCAAAATAACAAATTCCAATTCAGTATAAAGCATCAAACACTTTAGAAAACTTGAAGGAAGTATAGCTTTCTCCCCACAACCATGACAACTACACATCTGAACACGAAGTCACATCTGCTCTTTGCTCATAATAGAACTTTTGATCACTTGAATAGTGCTTGCTTTCTCTTCAGCTTGCTTCACACCCTTTCTGAAGAAAAAAACATAAATTGTTTAATGTTGTCTTCAAGTGAAATTGGTTTTAAAGATTTGATTTTGCACCTTGCTTGTGGCACTGCCTCAACTAAAAGATTTTAAAGATAAACTGTTTCTAGGGATGAATACATACAGAAATATAAACATATCTGGACCTGTTGGATTGGTGAGATACAAAATTCCATAATTCTGTATTTTATTTTCTCCTCAAAAAGCTGGGAAAGCTACATAAGCAATGCCGTTACTGTCCTGAACTAAGGTACATCTACTCTTGCAGACTGTCTCAAAGAGGAAATTTCACTTTTTAAATATTTAATCATTCACCTTTGATTGATCCATCAGAAAAAATAAAAAACAAATACCAAGTCTATCAAATCTCAAAGCCAGTTAGCTACACAGGTACCAACTAGACACAAAATTAAGTAATTCAAAGGTTGTGTAAACTTACAGCTACCTTTCATTTCAAAGGGAAGCAGGATCCTTAAGTCAAAAAATCATGAAAGGTAGAAAATTCCTTGAGGAAAAAAGGTATCTGTACATTTTTGGTACACTAATACACACCAACATTTAAGTTACACAAATAAGATAAAATAAATATTTTGTAAGAATCTAGTCCAAGACAAATATAATGGGATTTCTGCCTTTCTATATAGAGCTGTGCATGTATTTTTCTATATGTAGATCACAGACTTCTGCCTTGATTTAAAAAATAAATTCTATTTCAAAAATCTGTATTTGAAAGTTAATCCATTTAGGAAAAAAGTACCTCTTAGAACGGGAAAAAAGGAGAAATATCAGTACAGCATCTTCGTTTGTTAGGCATGCATCTGTAGTGAAAACCTGCATCAAATTGCACATTTTTAATGTGGTTGGGTTTTTTATTTAGAGTTTTAATACTTAGTATTTGATACTGGTCCTCCCCTTGTCATTGCAGTATTATGTGAGAACAACACAGACCTTCACAAATAAACAGAACTTGATTCTTGTAAAATGCATATTGTAAAAAAATGATGCTAGGTGATATTTATCACAACTAATCAAACTAAAACTCAGTTTCAAATCCCATCCTTTGCTTTTTAGACCTCCAGTTAGAAAAACACATTCTCTTTGTAAAGTCACCATAACATACTTCCATGTCCATAAGCTCTGATAAATGGTCTCTCCAGTAAGCAACTGAGAAGCATTTGTATTCATAACCTCAAAAAAATTTACCAGCTAGGTTGAGATGCTGACTCCTGCTGATGCTTTTCCTGTGGCCTTACACATTCAGCCTAAAATCTGGTCTTCTACTTAATTTTATATTCTGACAAATTAGTTTTATGTGTTACCTAAAAAATAATGAGTAATGACTCAAGATTCTGTAGTTTTTAATCATTTTAAAAGCTGGTGTTTGGTGGTTTTGGGTATTATTTCTCCCTCTTCTTTCATTTTTTTCTATCATAAAGAATGTACATGCTTTCAATTACAACTTCAAAGTGTATTTGACAAGGGGTAGATAGAAGTTGTAAATCCATCATTTCAGCAGAGTGTCTACTCAAACTTCTGTCATCTCACACTTTATCAGTGGCAAAACACAGCTTAGGTATTTCCTGGATTCTTTAAACTTACTTTTACTTTAGTTTCTGGATTACAGTGACCCCCATGGCAAAAAAACACCTTTAATACGGAGAATGGCAAATGGTTCTTTTTAATCTGACCAATTAGTAGTCTTTGAAAGTACTGACTACAAAGTTTAATAAGTTACTTTTATCTTACTCTGATAAGGTGGTTCTGCTTCATACATTTTTTTTTATTATTAAATATGCTGGTGTAGCACTTTTACTTCCCCAGTTTCTTACAGAAGAAAAGCACAAAGCAACAGAGGTTTGTTATACACAGGACTAGGAGAATACAAAGGATTAGTATTTCTTGCACAGTAGAATTAAGCCAACTCAGGAACACAGGGTAATACTAAAACCCTAAAATTTAATTCTCTAAATTCAGATTAGATATTCACAAAACAATCCAGGTTGAGAAAAAATATTGCATACTCCAAAATCTCCCTGAAGTACACTAAAGATATTCAAGTCCTGCAAAAGTAAGTATAGAGAGAAATCATATCAGCCAAAATTTAAAACTGCAATACAATATCCAAATAATTTCCTTTTTTCAATGAATATGGCTAGCACATAGACTGAAATACACTATTCAAGTAATTGTTCAAAAAAACCCATAATAAAAGGAATAGTATCTATTGCTTTGCTATACATCAGCTTGAAGCTTTACAACTTCTCACTTTAGCACAAATATGTGTCCTTCATCAGAACCATGAGCAATTGGTATTGCCTTGTTGCTGTTTAAGAAAGATTTTCATATCAAAATTAGTTACAACTTGAGATCTGAACTTACAGGTACAGGTACTGATTGCTATCAGTAAATTGCTTTTAGTGCAAGAGCATGCACTTAAGGTAGCTGCAAGAAAACAAGAGAGATCTACAGAAAAAACCAGAGCACTACCAAACAAATTGGATTTGCCAGTAATTGTCTTATGGCACATTTTAAGATAACTTGGAAGTTGATGGCAGTAAATTTTATTGTGAAAACTGAATGCTGTATAATCTCCTGTAAGGATATGGTACAGATGTGGGAGTGCAAAGAAGGAGAGAAAAGATTATTTTTTTTTTTTTTTAAATATAAAGACCATGCCAAAGAAAATGCAAATTCCCAGTTTTGATGTCTATTTTGAGGATCTGAAACAAGGCTTTTAATCAATGTATTATACATCAAATTGATAATGTTAACTTCTGATTATTCAAATGTATGAAATATTCATAGAGAACTGTCCAAACTTTTACATTTCTCAGACTTCTTTTCTCTATTAATTATCATGCCTGGAAGCTTTTTAGTAAAAGCAGCAGCCATCAGCCTGACTGAACCTGACAAGCTAGCAAGGCCCAATTACACTGGCACTCTGTGGCACTTTGATGTACTGGAAACGAAAAGAGATAGGGGCAAATTGTATAGCACATTATGTTAATGACTTGATTTAATCCAGCCACTAAACTTTATGTAGCCTGTTAAAAAAGATGCTAACACTAATTATGCCACTTTGGAAAGGAAAGAAGAGGACAAGCATTTCATACCAACAAAGTGAAGCTCATAAATGTTGTAAATGAAATGAAACAAAATGAAGTAATCTATGATTAATCATACATCATAGACAAGAAAAAAAGAGAAAGAAGCAAGTGGTACAGTTAAGTACTGGAAAATCTGTTAGATATCCTTTATGATCAACATATCTAAGAAATAACCATGAACTATCTAATTTGCAACATGCAAAAAAACCCCAGTATGATCTTAAATGGCTCAAACAGTTTGGCATACAACTCAGATTTAGAGGATAATTAGCATAACAATCTCTAATAATCACAAGTTTTATTTACAGTGTTTGATTACCAGCAGGATATTTATCTCAAAAGATAAAAGGCAGTGACTTTTAATATTAAAAAAATACAAATTCAATAACAATTTTGACATGCTGCATTCCATAATTAACCCAAGAATTCACATAAACCAATGCATATTTTTAAAATCCAATCTATATCAAATACATCGTTGTCTTAATAGTTCAGAGGTTTTACTGTTTTATCTACCCTTCATGAACATGCATTTTTTTTACCAGAGGAACAGATCAATGGAGACAGGTAGAAATTGATTAACTTGAAATGATTCTACACACAAAATTCTCTCAGAAGTGCTCTTAAATAATTGTGATAAAATAAAATACATGATGACTAGAAAATTACAGGACAAGTGTATTATATTTTGACTTAATAGAGATGAGTAGCAGCCATCATAGTTCTCAAAATTACAGGTAACAATTTTTTAACATTATACATATAAACAATGCAATTCTGTCTTCAAAAATACCTTCTGTATCTTTCTGAAGAATATATGAGTGATAGCATTTCTAAACCCCTTCCATAGCTTAAAAAAAGGGAGCAATATTTCTCATACAAAGAATTGCTTCTTGTTGCTAGTTGCTTTGTAGGATGTTTCAGAGCCTTGAAAAGAGCATTTTAAAAAAAAATCAAGCTACCTCTATGATATCACATTGCAGAACATTAAAAATCATGAAGTCTGACAGGATTGAGTGGTACAGCTCTGGTCCTTTAAAAGAAGGCTAAGACAGATTAGAAAAGTATTAACTGTTAGAAGTATTGTCACCAATTTTAAGTACTAGTTTTATATTTTTTAAGATTGTTTACTCAAGGTTAGATCAAAAAGTATGAAATAATTTTTTTTTTGTTACAGAACTATCCTACTGAAATACAGTTCAAAGTAAATTTTCCAAATTTGTACTAATGCTGGTCATTTTGTATAGATGTCTTCATGCTAATTAATTGCTGGTTTTACAAATAAGTCAAGAGAACATCATTAGCATACTTGCCCACAAGTGATAATAGAAAGAGAAGTACACTGAAGTGATTTGATACTGTACATATATAATTTTTCTGAAAACTGACGTTAGATATAGCAAAGCTAAGCTTAAAATATTTTTTTTTTAGTCTGGCCAAATAATTGCCATAAACATTCTGACTCAGCTATTTAATACTGGTGGATAATGGACTTGAAATAATACAGTTATTGCTATCAGTTTTTACTGATTCAACAGTATCATCATCTTGTCTATCACCTTGATCTGAAAAACATTAGAAGGATCAATGTGGTTAAATCCCCTGTATTGTCCATCTGAGAATTGCTGAGGAACCTGATAGCAATACATGTGCTTTTGTAACAAACGAAGACTAAGTGCCAGGCAAATCTTCTCTTCTTTACAGAAGATTAACACTGCTAATCAATGATCTTTAGAGTCATCTAAACTGTTTTGTTTTTTGTGGTTTGTTAAAAAAATAGTAGTGTTTTCCAGATGAAAGTGGAGTACTGGAATGATGTAAGTCCTGTGATGAACTGAGGTATGAACAACTATTAGCTTTATACAGGAACATAACCTGAATTTGTGGATTTCTTCTATGTTAATTCTTTATGTTATGCACACATAAGAATAATGTATCTTTTTTTAAAATAAAATATAGTTCTGTATGCAAGTGGATTATTTTTAGAACATTCTGGGTTTTTTCTCTGAAGCAAATTACTTATAAACACGACAGGGATTCAACATTATATTTTCCCAGTTTTTCTAATGTATTCTTACACAGAAGCTGCAAACAAATGAACATGAAATTTTAGCATTCTGCTTGTGCTTCTACTGTAAACCTGGTATCATGGATTTGGTTTATTTCAATGCTAAACAGTTTAAGCTCAGAGGTGGAACAGGATGACCTGCCTTTTATAATCTTTAAATAAATCTGACTCTAACAACTTTAAGTCACGAATATGATAAGACATACTGTCCCTCTCTCTGTCTGAAAGGATTTCCAATTGCAGCATTGGCTGTTATCTACAGACAAAAGGAGCATATTCATTAAAATAGTCTTTAGAACAGCATAGTTCTAAGGGAGAATATAAAGACATTTAAAATAGAAGCCAGGTTTCCTTTAATATTTTATGAATCTAGGTCAGATACCAGATTTTTGCATTCAATTACAATACAGTTTCCATTTGGGAAGAAAATAACACCACCATATCCACTACCCAGCCTCAGCTATAAAGTACACCAGAATATAATTTCTGTCATGGAGCTTCTCATAATGAGGCAGCTCCCACTGCTAGTAAGAAATGCCTTAGAAAATGGAAAGAGACATAGATTTATTAACAAAATACAGTTACTTATTCATAAAAATGAATTCTACCTTCTGGTTCCAATTCCTCAGTTATTTCTGTCTCATTTCCAGAAGTAATTGATGTTTGGTCAGCTAACTGCTCCTCTGACAGATGTGAGAGCTTTTCTGTCTCCTGTTAAATTTCTTCAGCCATCTCCACCTTATCATCTGCTAGCCTTTCTCATTTAACCTCCTGTCCCATATGCTAAATAAAAAGATAAACTTACAGTCTTTTTAACACCCCTTGAACAGTAAAACTTACTAAAGTTCAAAACTTGAAGAGTTGCGACCCATATTCATTATACAAAGCCTTCTAACAACGGTATTGCTCATGCAGCACAGGAAACAATGAAAAGTTGTCAACTGCAGCAACAAATAATTGATACAGTGAAAAGAAATTCTCCAACAAAGTATATTTGTGAAAACATAACTATTATAATCATTTGGTACCTGTCAACATATATACAGCCTCTTAGATTTCCAGATTTATTTATATTCCAGCTCTTTCAGTTCTACGACTCAGTTAAAAAAGCAAAAGAAAACAAAAAATTCCACCCCACTACTATCTTATTCAGTTAGCAATTTTACAACTAAATTATACAGTATTTTCTGTTTCAAAAGCAAACTAATATCATACAAAAAAGAATCAGTCTTGTTATACAGCACAAACATTCTCTAAGGTAAAATGGCTTTAGAGCATAACTTACTCGGAGGTAATCTTACTCCCTTGGTTCCCTTTGAGCTCAATCACATACAGTAACATCTCATCAGAGGATACAACATTGTAGGGTTATGTTCAGGAGGGAAACTTTGTGATGGCTGAAGTCAATCATCTTAAACCCTGGAGAAGTGAGGCTCTGTTGCACTCTCCTGGAGCACAGCAGCAGCACCAACACCTGCACCCGTGCACCTGCCTGCATGGGGCACCTCCCAGGGCTCACAGATCCTCAAACCTGGCACACTCGAAGGACCACAGCTGACAGCAAGGCCTGGGCTGATCCCCACCCACAGATTTCCAGAGTCCTCGAAGTCTAAACCCTGCTTGTTGGGAAACACAAAGGGATTTGTTGTGATTTATTCATTGAACCCATGGCAGGAACCTTTTAGGTGCCTGCACACACATAGAAATAGGTGCACATATCACTTTACCTGTGTATGTAAATTGATTATGGTATGAATGTGGTGATCTCACATCTACAGCTAAGTCATTGTTATAACTGTAGTGAACTCTACGGAATTGATTGGTACATGTTAAAATACTCAGAGATCAAGGGCTGCAAAAACTCTTTTGCACACATATCTTGGCACACTTACCCATCTTCACATTCCCAACTTCAGTATAAATCATTCCAAATTGCTTCTAATTTGATATTCTTTAGTGTGTTTTAATCTGTGTAGTAAGTGAGCCTTGCCAAGAAACTCTGTAAAGTCATGTTTTCAATTCATATTAAACCCTGCTTTTGCCAAAACCTTTGATAGTGTTTCTTTAAGTGGCCAAACCACTTGTTCACAATACCTACTTAGCTATATTCTTAAGTTATTCCATTTGTTCATTACTTCTCCCAGCTATATATTGGTAATTTTTAGTGGGAAGGCAAAACAAACTCCATCCAAACAAGAGCAAAATGTGAGGGGCCAGAAGCTGGACTTCCTTACTCCCTGTGGGTCCCTTCCAGCTCAGTATGTTCTGTGATTCTGTGAGATGATCCCACTGTGATGCCCTCCAATCTGAACTGATTCTGTGATTCTGTGAATACTTCTGCAGTGGCAATGATAAGAAGCTGTAATTAAATCCTAGATACACAGGACTTGAAGGGTATTATAACATCTACTCAAGCAGCAGCAACTTTGCTCACCAGCAGTTGAAAGTGTAGTACCCTGGTGATACTGTTAAGAGTGTAAGAAGCTATTAAGTGCTGATCTGGGGAAGGCAAAGACTGCCACTTAAATATTAAGCCCATAGGAAGGGCAGAAGATGGAAAGCGTTGCCTAATTTTCCACATTCAGCTTAACCAAATAATAGTACAACCCATGATATTTTCATGCTCTGAATATAATTTTAAATTTAGCATTACATAATCAAGCTGTCAGTAACAAGCTGTCAGTACCAATTGTCAATATGTCATAACTTAATATTAATGTAGCGTAACGTATTTTTGTTTATTTTAGTATCACTTAAAGCCAATTTTGCTAACACTTGCTGTGGTCAAAGAAGATGTTTAAATATTCAATTTAGTATTAGATGTCAATAAAGCTACTCAGAATCTTAATGGTAAGCACATAATGAACTGAAGCCATGCTCATAAGAATTATTCACAACAAGTTGGCCAACTTCATTCCATTAGGTTGTTTTTAAAAAATACACATTTGAAGAATCAAGTCTAAAAATACTCAGGTTACTTTCTGCCTGTGCACTTCTCCTGTATACTTTATATATTGCCACAATATATACCACAGTGTTGAGACACCAAAAGAGATTGCAAAGTCTTAAATATTCACTGAGAAGTTGCCCTACAGCATGGGAAAAACACATGTGAAATAATCTCTTCAGTACAACAGAAGAAAAATGTATTATTTTAAATGTACACAGCTGGAAATAAAAATCAGTGTATACTTAAAATATTAAAAACTTTTGAATTAATGAAGTTGAATGACAATTAAACACGGCCAAGGGCCCGTATAGGCTTCATGTACCTTTGCACAGTAAATAGAATAGTGGCTTATAATTTGAGAGATACTGTCAGAGGGACCTCTTTTCCATTAGAGCTTTCAATGTAGAGAAGAAATACTGAATAAAGAGTAAGTATTAATCCAACAGAAGAAGAATAAATGCAGCTGAAAAAATATGAGCCTCATTCAGCATATAATCTGTATTTGGTCAATTTTTGTACTTAATAGCTAGTCATAACCTTAGCATATTGTACAAATGTTCACTTAAAAGGCAGCTTTGAAATCATCAGCAATAGAAATGAAACTTTTCTGGGCAATATTCCTTAACTTCAACATAGGTATGACCTCACATCTTGAGAAAATACTAGATTTTTGCAGAAAAATACCTCTTTCTACTTTGATCTTGTCAAGGATTGCATTTTTGTCGGCTAAATCAGATTTGATAGCCATCTCTAGTTTAGCAATTTGCAGTTTCAGTTGCTGTTCCTTTGATTTCCATTGCTGTTCATGGGTCATACAGAAGACACTGTAATAAAACATATGGCATGTGAAAAACTTTTAGAAATCAGCTTCAACAGAAAATAATAAAGAAAAAAGCTTTTAGTGGCACAGAGACCACTGTCATCATGTCTTAGGAATTAAGTAAACACATGCTGGTCTGCTGCTGTTGAAACCAAGGCGCCTTTCTCAGGCTGCGGTTAAAAAACATGAAAGAGTTTGTGGGATGAGCAAAGGAACTGGCCTTAATTTAGAGCTCCAAAGTCAAAAAGTTGGCAGCATGCAACATTTGTGGGACTAGAAAAGGAATTCAGATGCATATCCCAGAGTAATCCACAACTCCAAACCTCAGCAACTGACAACTAACAAAACCATTCTTTCCGCATACAAAACCTCTTAATGTAGAGAACTAGGATGATCCACCTGATTTCTTTTAAATCTGTGAAACATGCAGAGCATAAAGTCAGTTGCCTGTTCAAAGAAAAATGTTGACCACAAAGTGACAACAGTTTTCCCATACTGTAAAACAACAATTCTGATACTGATTAAGAAGCACATTTAAAGTAATTTTTCTCCTACTTTAAGAAATAAAAACTAGAGGTAGGCCAAGAAATTAGAATAACTATTTTGCCTGTAACACATTATTTACTTGTAAACTACCAATCTATGTGCAACAAGGACTGCATGGACAAGAATTAGAACTGCTGAAACCACAACAAAAAGTGTTACTCAGATTAAAACAAAATTAAATACATTGTATAATCTACAGTGTAATTCTTAGTTGGCAAAAAGACAATGCAATGAGTTTTCACATAAATTAGACAGCAAGTGGTATAGTCTTCATATCACTATTTTTCAATACTTGCATTCTTATTTACTGGAAAAATGTCTATCTTAACTAAGCACAAATCGGTTTATTCACTTTTGTATTTTGTGAAAAATCAGTAATTGTAGGGTTTTGTAAATGAAAAAAGTCAGCTCCTCAACTCTACTTTGGTGAAGCTCATCAGTTAACAAACTTTGTATTTGTAGTGGTTTACATAGAAGTGGTTTACATTTGTAGTGGTTACATAGAAAAATGTACTAAAAATCTTGTGATATCTATTTACCCACCTATCTCTTCAAGAGATCTATGCAACAAGCCTTGACCAGAAAAAGAGGAGACAGAAACGCTGCAGCAGGGATAGCCCACACAGGTTCACAGACTCTACATGCCAACTGAAAGAGTTCTGAGCACCTCTAAGTCCATTTATATTGCATATATTTGAAGAAGGACTTTAAGATTAAAGAAATAAAATACAGCATGAATCGAAAACCCTAAAGTATATAGGGTTTATATTCCTGATATGTACTTTTCATTAAGAAGTTGTATTTCTCTGTATTTTATCTTTTTCTCATGTTATAGCTAACCTATGTACACAGTTCTCCAGTCATAGATCGTCCTGTAGTGTGACTGTTTTAACAGCATGCATGAACTTAAACACAGCTTCTAAGTCCTGCAGTAACACATGCACCACTCTCCTCTAGTCTTGAAGAAAATATGCAGGCAATATAATGCACTGAAACCACTACCATTCCACAGTACTGCAACGGTACAGAAGAGACAGTGTGTTCTTTATTGCCTAAAGTTTGATAGGCTACTATAAGGAAAGCATAAATCTCTTCAAAAAAAAGAAATACTGTCAGTTTTCACACTTCTGAGAATGTTTTCAAGTTTGAATGACCACAACAGCTTTAGATACAATTACTTCATATAAGGATGCAGCCAGGTATTATTTCAGTTTTTCAGAAGACTGTGCTGGGAGAAAAATAATTAAGCATTACTATGATGGTCGTTAAGAATTTAGATGTTTAAATGAAGAACATTTTAAAAGACAGGTTTTATCCGAGCCCATATAATGGTAATGTTTATGTCAGTTTGAATTGAGTCCACGTGTGTCGCTTTCTTCTTTCGAATTTTAAGGTTACTTTTACTTGAATTCATGTGGAATTTCTTTCATATTTACTGTATTTCACTGGAGTTGGAGCCATCTGTGTAACTATAATGGTCAACCACATCTGGCACCATTTCCTCTGGAAGGAGTTTAACCATTGCTAGATTTGCATTACAAGGTCATATGAAAACAATTCCTCCAAACCTTTTGTACAAACGAATTGTTTTCTTGGATTCTAAATACTAGTGACTAAATAATAAGAGTCAACGGACAAATTCATACTTGTTCTTTGCAAACTTTTCAGATCCAGTTCTGCAGTCTTGGCTTTGGCAAAATTCCCATCAACATCAAATAAATTTCCCAAAAATAACTTTAGCAAAGAATGGGTTTATGCACCTTTGCCTCTATTAAAAAAAAAAAAAAAGAGAGAAAAAAAGAAAAAAGAAAATTAATTAACTAGCACCTGTGGACACTGGCCTACTCACTGCTAGCACAAGTGAGCTGTAGTAAAGCTGCATTGTTCAAATAGGCAATCGAAAAAGCTGACCAGCAAATGGTGGCTTTTTAATCCTTTCCTTTCTAATTGTTACATGTTACATTCCAGTAACATGGAATGATGAAACATGAATCAATGTTTAAATGGGAATATATGAAAAGACAGATTATTTTAGTAAAAGGAACACCACATTATAGATTACTGTGCTATAATGGAAGCTTATTTCAATTTCTCTAGTTAAATACCTTTAAAGTCATCCCATTATGTTTTTAAGTAGAACAGAAAATTTCAAGCCAAGACTGTTGATTTCTTAGTAAGAAATTATTTCTCTGAATAATGATGGGGAATAAACAAAAACATAATCAGTAATATTTATAACATGACTGAATTTTGGAGAAATCTACAGCAAGTAAGTGAGAGACAAGTGACCAACTTCGTCATACGAACCCCTAAATATTGTGATCATACAACCGTTGCATCTCCTACGTAAAAAAAAAACCCAAACATTAAGCTGTTTGTTCTGAAAGTTTTTTAGCACTATAATTTTTAAGTTCACTGTAGACTGTACAAAAATTATGACAAATACTGTAGGAATAATCTGAACAAAGTTTGATATGACTCACATTATGCTCAGTCATTGGTATTCTTTGATAGACATCACACTGACAAGCCAAACACATTTTAAGAGAAGAAATAACTTGGACAGAATAAAAGACTTCAAGATGTACTTTCTGCAGTTATTAGCTCTAGGACATGTGTCTTATTTTCTAAGCCTCTCCAGTGTAAAACACAACACAGGTTCACAATAAAGGAAAAGTTCATTTGAAGGTCATTTTTTCCTTTTATCTGCTTGTGGCAACTGACTATAATTACTTCTTTTCTGTACCAGAGAATTTCTAAATCATATCTTAACAATGTATTTACATTTTCTTTTTATGTACTGCTCAAAAAATTTACACATCTTATTATGTATAGGAACCTTTATAAAAACTCATGTGAACCTACACAAAAATTGCAAGCAGAATCAGAAGTGAAATGGTAGCTATTACCAAAACAACCAAACCACCCCTCAAAAATAAACATTGGAGAAGCCGTCAAAGACCAGACCAGACTTTATGTAAGTCCATTGAGGTGTGCTAGAAGAACTTATGCAAATGTTCAAACACCACTTTTTTCAAGAGACCAAAAACCCAAATCCAAGACAAAACCAAAGGAATACGTCTACCGAAACACATTCTACTTTCAGAAACTCAAAAAAAATCTACTAGAAATTCAAATAAGAGCTTTTTGAATTTATGTTTGAAATAAAGTGACTCTTACTTAATTACATGTTTTAAGAAGTAATCTACTATTTCAAGAGAATTAGAACAAGTATGGAAACTGGCCTGTTTCAACAGAGCTGATGAAATACAGCAGAGCCCCATGGCAGTTTCCATACACAGTCACACGATGAACTGCAGCATGAATGTATTTACACGTGTGCAAAACCACAAAGTGCATATACACACACTACAGCACACACTATATAAAGATCTATTAAAAACGGACAGAAATCAAATTTTCTGTATTCAGAAACCTTCACTTACCTTATGTAGCTTATCATAGTTTTTCTTCAAGAGTTCATTCTCTTTCTGAATTGTTTATTCTTTCCTGTAACTAAAATGAAGAGGGAAGTTTCAAGTAATGCACAGCATGAAAGGAAATTACAATGAATGTGTGAGCAAAAACAGCAAGTAATTTTTAGGCAATGCCAGGCTATTATTTGCTCTTTTAATACAACTGTCTTCAAAGTTTCACAAGAAGATAAATCCACATGGATTTATATTTGGCCCAGTCTTTTTAATGCTTTTATATGAAGCTGACACTAGTATATTGCAGTTGATCAACAGTATTAGTATTCTGTCTTATGCAAAACAATAAAAAAACTTGGAGCATTATGTTTTTAACTTTCCTTTTAGTAGATGAATATCAGTATTAGCTAGTGTATGGCTTTTGCATAGAAAATATTTTTATTGACATTATAGAAACAACATATTCTTGCTTCCAAAACACTCATTAAACAGGATATATTATTAAAGACATGAGCTACTTAAACTGAGAATATCTACTCTATGCATTACAACACCTTAAAGGTTTGGAGGAAATATCTACATGGTAACCTTGGTTCATGTAAAATAAGTAAAGCAGGCGGTAAACCTAAATAAAAGTTGCTACGAAAAGCAAGAAAAAACAAGTCAGTTTGCACACTCTTATTCCTCATACACTGAAGAAAATGGGGAAGAAATCATTTGCTTTCTAGCCCTGTATCTGGACAGCTTGTTAGTGATGACAGAAGTCTCTGGGAGTCACTAGACATAGAAATAGAAGTGACTGATTTGAACTGCTAAGTAAGATGTAACACTGTACTCTAAATAAATCAGGTTCAATGAATACTAAAAACTAGCAACACATAAGCCAAGTATTATATTCTTTTTCTATTAATAAACCACTTGCTTAGTATCACAACTGACATGGTATCTTATGATTTATCCTTGAATAATGTCCCAACACTGATGTTTGGACAACATGGCACAGGGACCATGTGTGGTTCACAATTCCATGAAATGCAAACAGCATTTCGGTCAGAAGCTTTTCTTGTGAATAGGATAAAAAATACACATATAGTACCAGGTCAGTCTCCTACATTTGTTTGAAAGGTCTATTCCTATCTCCTCCATTAAAAGGTATCCCAACACTTCTTTTTCCCTTATCTGTACACACAACTGAAGTAAAAGACTCCAGCTCTTGACCACAGCCTCACCTCTTCTGTCCCTCTGTTTGAAATAGTTACTGATTGCATTTTTTTTGGAAGATGGAACCACTTTAATTGCTCCTCTTTAAGCTGCCCATTCAGCTCATTGCCTTTTGCTAGCTAAGCATCATGGTTGGTCTTCGAGTTCTTTAGGCTCTATGGAAAGGAAGGAACACCCAGAAAAAAATAAAATAAATCACATTTAGTAGAATGCTACAACATTGCATATCCCAACAGTGGTCTCTTCTGGCAGTATTTAGTGTATATATTCTCAATGTGGTCAACAGGAGACACTCTTGATCCAAGTAACTGAATGCACGGCCAGGGGAAGGTGGCACTCTTGGTGCTCTCATGAACATTAAACCCTCAGTTCAGTCATGATGAAAACAACCAAGAAATACATCTGTTAAGCAATTAAAAGATTTTGCTGTGGTTATAGTGGTTAGACATGCTGACCAAAAAACACTGCAGCAGCAAGCAAAAATGAATGTTGACCACAGTTATGGTAATCACAGAGCTTGCCACAGCTCTGTTAACCCTTAATTGTAGACATCAAATTGTTTCATAATCCTAATACATTCAGTTCTATCTTCCTTCTAGTAGTACTTTAAAGAGGGATTTCTGATTTCTTTTACATTTTCATTTATTTCAATGGATTATATTAAGGCACATTTAACCAATTTTAATACTAAATGAAGGATGCTGATAGAACCTCTATTTTCAGAATATTATTTAATACTATAGTGGCTTTCCTAATGCTTTCCTAAAACCTCAATCATTAAGAATTTCAATGTTAATCACATTCAAAGTATGACCTGAAACAACAGAGCCCACAAGTTAATCTTCTGTTTAATAAAATGATTGTATGAAAATGTATGCTATGATGATTATGAAATAATTATGAAAATATATGTGAGTATACATAATGCAGAATAAAGTTAGCTTTGCTTTTTCAATATACTATTTCCTACAAAATAGTTGAATAGAGAAGCTGAAGCTGAATCCTGTACAAATTGTTTATGTTCACTTGCATCTGAATATACAAGAAACAAATAAAACCTCATTGAATACCAGTCACCAACTTGATCTTCAACCTTTCATATCTCATTTCTGAGTTGGAAAATATCATGAAGAATAAACAACATTAGCAGTTAGTCTTATTTCACAGAGTTAATAAAGTGAATTGTTCATCAATATTTAACAATCTTTCTTCAGTGCTCCCCTTGCTCTGTCCTGTATCTGTGAACTCTATTGCAATAACTTCAAAGAATTACACCACAGAAATATTTTTTTACAGTCTTCATTCTCTCTGTATTTTTATTTTCTTTCTTATCAAAATCACAATACTTAAAGTCTTAACCCTTATCCTTAACTCTTAATCCTTAACCCTTCCAACTGCCCAAGATAACTCATTTTTTCTTTCTCATCTCTTGGCTTCAATTTTTTACCTGAAGTTCTCTTCCATTTTAACACACAGTATACAAAGAAAATCAAACAAATAACTAACTAAACACCTTGGCAAAGCTCCTTTCATAGATTTCATCCTTATCTTTTTCTTTAATTTCCAAAAGAAATTAAACCAAATCCAACAACAGTATTTTTTCTACCGAATGATCTCACTGAAAACACTAAAAGCATCCACCTGAAAAATCTCCTTGCTTCCATTTGATTCTATTCCTTCAGTGCCTCTGCTACTTTCCTGACTATTTTGGATTAGCTTTCCATATTAATTTTAAGGGAACTGTGACTATAACCTCATTATTTTTGTATTTTTCTAAAATGCATTCTTTACCTGGATCATCTACATCTGAGTATTCTGTCAGTCTTTTTTCCCCCTTATACACAAACTTTTTCTATCTTCCTGTCCCTGGAATATCCCAAGACTGAGGTCATGACAATAATCAGGATGATGATTTTATCTGAATATTTCTAGTCTGGAATTTTATTTCTTTGGGAAACATGTCTTGATACTGTTGTCAGTTAGAAATAACTCATTTAAAGAAAATGCTAATAAATACTGCACAAATGAGTACCAACTTCTCCACACTGCAGTTGTTCCAATCATCCAAGAGAAATTACTCTCTTCAGTATTTTAATCTGTAGTTCCACAGATTAGCATATTTCATATTATAATTTATGACACACTGAATACTCAAGTCTATAATTGAAGCAAATAAATTTACCAATGGGATCAAATATATACCCCAAAACAGCCAAACCTCCCCAGCTTTATCAAAGACTGATAAAGTGAGGGGGGTCTGGTACCCCTTTTTTGGGAAACCACTATATTTAAGTCAAAGCTCTCTCTTTAAATCATCAGGAGTCTCAGCAGCCAGACAATTCAGTTCATTCTTACAATCTGCCTGGGATGACTTTGCAGACAAAATCCCTAAGACCTCCTAGACCCTTCTGAAAAAACCTAAAATTTAAGACTAAAAATCCGTACTCTATTTGGAGCAGCTTGAGAGAAATGTAATATGTGGTTCGTTTTCATGTGCTAGTATTGACTCAACATCAAGAACTGTGTATTTTTTTTTCATTTACAAAGGCTTACATGATGAGAATATAGAAATGTACTGACCAAATTCCAAACATCTCTTGAAACTGGAGAAATTTTCCTTCCACTGCTGAGGGAACACTGCTCTTTTCAACCAGCTGTTTACAGACCTCAATAATTTCCACACTGTCCTGAATGTTTAGTCTTCAAATTTAAAAATAAATACATCATGAGCTTAAAAATACAAAATTAATTATCATATTAGCTTTGTTTTGAAAAGTTGAACTCTTTTGCAAATCAGCTTTCTACAATACGTTTGGGAGAAGATGTAATGTGCAATACCCAAATTAATTTCTTTGCCTATATTTCATATTACCCAGTGTTGGTAAATAAACATGATGATACAACAGCTTCAAATAATACATCAGAATCTTTGATTATTGACAGAAAAAACCCCTCATTCTATACTTAAAGTGGTTATTGTTTTCCTTTCTCTTTTCCACCATCTGAACTATTTGGTGCTAGTAGAATACCATTTTATGGAATTTCCTCTTATAGTTTAAACATCAAATACTGCTAAAAAGAAGTGACTCAGCAACTTATAGCACCTGAAGGCTTGTATTCAAACATGCTGCAGGTGTATGTGTTACCTACACAAAAATCACTTAATATCTATGTAGCTATTCTTACAATTCTAAGATTACAATTACAAGATCTGAGGACGATTTGTATTAATATAAATTATTATAAAAGCCAAATTAAATCTTTAACATTTGAAAAGGTAACTTCTCCTCCAATATTTATCTATTTTAGACATATTGGACTGTGACAATACTACACTGCAGCAAGAGAATGGACTACTAAGCTTACACATCTGTAAACCAGCTGAGTACACGAAATACTTTCCTTTTATTCTTCAAAATATCAAATGCTATTGTGTTTTGGCATTGCCCAGTTAATTGTCCTTACACAGAAGATAAACACAGCCACAAATCTGAGATCTTGCCCAAGAAAGAGGCCTAACTCAATGTTAAAACTATCATGTGTCTAAAACATGTTATCTACATAAATTAAAGTTGTGGTGAGTATAGACAGCAGCACTGTCTCATGCTAGCTATTTAAAAGCTAATGTAGTGGCACGTTTTTATTAATCTTGTTCCACACATCAAACAAAAGGGTCTGATGCCTTCAAAGGCTTTTTTTTTCCCCCTTTTATTTTAAGCAGGCTCTTTTTTTTTTTCTCTTTTTAAGTAGAAAAAGGAGCAGATGATAGTGAAATTTATGATGTACAGATGTAAACTCCATAGCTTCTGACAGTCAACATTAACTATTTTTTCAACAGTGAATGAAACAGTATTTGATTTAAACAGGTTTTAGATACTAATACTATGGAGAAAATTACTCAAATTCAGAAGTGAAAAATTACTTTTTATTTAGATCACTTCAATTCCGGCAACTGTAAGGGCTAAAGAAAGCATGTGTAATTAATTACTTATTCATGCATTACATTGATCACAATTTATTTATTTATTTATATAAAATATGCCTAAGAAATGTCCATTGCATCCAGGTATATGAAAAAGAGGTTGCTGTTGGACAATGAGATGTTTTCAGATTTCATGGGCAAGGCACAGTTAATTGAGGAAGACTCTGTTGGGAAGGATCATTTTTCTAAAAATGAAGTAACAAACGAGTAGAATAGAAATGATGACCTACACAGGCTTCTCCCTCCCAAGTAGGTATATTCTGCTCCCTGAACATCTGCCCAGATATTACTTAAAAATAGGGGTTATATACAGATTTAATAGAAATTTACCAGTATTTTTCACTTAAACAAATATTTCCCTCAAAGTAATGAGTAAGACTGAACTTGTATTGAGATAGCTGAATCACTGTTTTATTCAGTGCCCAGAAAGCAATAAAATTTGCCACAGAACCTGGACACATTGAAGTAGAGCTGGAACAGAAGTCAGAAAAAGAACTAATATCCCTTTGTAGGCAATAACATGAATTAATGGGCAAACTGATCTAGCTCTATGCCTTCTATCACAGCTGCAGAAATAAGGAACATAAACTCTATTCTTCCTTTAAACCTCATCTTCAGGCTGGCTTTAAAAGTCTGAATGAAATGGAAAACAAAGTTAGGAGAAAGTGACTCTTAAAAAAGCTAAGAATTATCTTTGAGGTTAATGTCTGAAGTACACTAAAGAGACAATCTCTTTTCCAGACCTCTTATCATTTGGATTAAAAGCATATAGAGGGGAGTCCCAATAACAGGCTGAGGACCAGCTGCGAGGGAATGGGGCACTGATAGCAACTTACACCAGAAGGAAATGATTAAAGAAAGGATCTTGACCTCCACTGTACAAATTTATGCCAGTAAATCCCAGATGGCTAAGCTAATAAAATTGAGGTCTAATTAAACCACATCCCTTGCATCTTGTCTTTGCTTCCATATGAGCAGGACATGGATACAGTACTGAGACTACTCTTAAGGAGTCCTGACTATTGTATTAACTGGATTAGTGGCTCAAAAACTTTATCCATTCATATTCAAAACTGGAAAACCAAGCAAGTAAAATACATATCACCATCAAACTTCTCAAACTTGCCCTCTGTCTGGAAAAATAGGCAAAAAGGCTTTTCAGCTAATTGTTCTCAACCACAAATATACCAATAGCCAAGACAGATACACAGACTCCTAAGCAGAAAAGAATAGAACATGAAAGTGCAGTACTAACTAATAGATCTACAAACATCTAATAGATTTAAATAATACAGCTATATATGTATATATATAAATCCAGAGTCACAGTGCAGTAAAAAATGCCAAAGGAATTAAAACTGATGGGAAAATAAGCTTTCTTCATTAAAAGATCAAAAAAACCAAAACACAAAAAAGAACAAACATGCAAATATCTTTTTCAAAAATGTAGTCAGGGATGGCTTTAAAGATGTTTTTGGAAAGTACTATGAGTTATTAAGTTATTTGAAGATACCTGCTTGCAAAATGATTTTATTTAGAATTAATGTTTTACCTTGCACACTGTGTACCATAGACACCAAACCACAAGGCTGTGGTTTTGGCCATCTTTTAATTATGAACTATCAAGCTAATTGTAGATAAATTTTGAACTTAAAAAGTGTTTAGTCTAATAATCCATAGGCCAAGTTTGTCCCTTAAGGTGGATTTATACATTCCTTAAAGAATACCCAAACAAACTCCAATTAAATATGGAAAAAACCATCGATTGCAGCCATATTACAATAATCATCTCAATGAGTGTTGCATATGAACTCAACTCTGTTATGTAGCTTTGATGTTTGACAGAAACTGCAGTGAAGCTGCAAAGGCAGCTTTAGAATACTACTAGATTTTTTGTGAATACAGGACTCAGGACAACCAGTACCTCCCTTCCTTACTGATGATGGACTAATGATTAACGGTGGCTGCTTCACTAATTGGAAACTACAGTTATTTCAACCACAAGAACCTCTTAAACATGTAGCAAAAGAAAGAATGTTTTCCTAAAGGTTGACAGTAATCTAACAGCAGGCTGACATCAAATGGTGCTATAGCAAAGAGACTGGTGGAAGTCCAGTCCTTTAGGCACCACTCAGTCCCTACAGAATTTCAGCACTGTCTTTACGTGGTTACATAGCAGGATGATAGCCACGTGTTTGCTTACAAAATACAAGAGAAAGCTGCTAATAATACCAAAACTCAAAGACAAGCTACATAGATGAACTAAGATGACCTTATTGGTCAGCCAAATGTCCAGGTTTTTTTCCAGTATTCCAGTATTGACAGATTCTTCTCTGTTATAATAAAGATTAAAAATAAGAATTACACAGAACCTATAAATCCATTTATTTTTTAATGCTATAAAACAACTCATAGAGACTGTTCTAGATAGCAGTTACAAGACCCTCAAGAAAGCAAGCTAATGAAAGTCTCCCTAATATATCATGTACGTATCCCTTTAAGCTCTGGCTCTGGTTCATTCAGCATCAAAAATACATGACTTGGAAAACATGGGGATTAAGAGTCTTCCAAAATTATAGAACACACACTACATATGTTCTGGTGGACACTTTTCAATTTATTTCCTAGTATCTTCATTTAAACACAGTAACTCTCAAATACTAACATATCTTCCATCAGGTTTCAAGCTAGAACTAGACTATAAAGGAAATACTTCCAGAACTTCAAATATGAACTCAGAGATAGTAACTTATCATGATTTGGATACAAGTAATTTGACCAACATAAATAAGGATCTGTACTACTTTTTAAAGCTTGACTTAATTTAAGGATTTTTTTAGCTGAATTTGAAATGAGTTTTTACTTTCAAACTCCTTAAAAGTTTTCACATAAATACGGTAGTTGGCATCGAATCTAGAAGTTATCTTCAGTTTCTATTTGCTGTACTTGAAGAAGAGTGTTCATACAAAGATGAAGCACAGAAGTTCTTCGCAATAGATTATTTTACAAAAATGAAATAATATTTTAAACATTTTCTGAATTCACTGAAGCAGAGACTGAGAAATTAATTTATGATAACTTCTTTAACCTACTTAAACAATATAAAGGAAACTCTGAACAGGGGAGACTTATGACTGTGAATAATTTAATAGCAAACATTATGATGTATTATTTATGTAGCACCACTGATGCACTAAAGAATGCTCACACATAGTAGTGGGGTCCCTCAGTCCCTTGAAAGGCAGTTAAAGAACTGATGACATATTTCTCATGCAAGGAGAACTTTCACTGGAATCAAACAAGTAAGGAATGCAGGATTATGCCATATTAGATCCTTAATACAATTAAAGGTAACAGTCTAAAACTGAAACAGTCAAAAAGGGGAAAATACATACAAAGTTGTAGAATTTTGCATGTATTTTTTGCAAAAGTAAAATAAGAAAGAGAAAAAGAAAAAAAAAAAAACAACTAATAGAGGCTTTACTACGAACACATTCTGCATGCATGCTTGCCTGACTTTGCTGCATTGCACAGCTACACCTAATTTGCTAATCTACCCTTCTACAAAGCCAAGAGTTTTCTACCATTCCCAGACTCCAAATTATTCATGGGTACTAATGAACATTAAACTGCTTGATATGAACTTATACCTAAAATTTTGCAAGAATTACATGGAAGATCTTTTGGATCAATTTGCTATGGTATTTTTAAAGCAGTCAAACACAAAGCAGATACAGTAAGGTATATTTATTCTTTTTTTTGTCTCTTCATACCTTAGAGACAGCTAAGCTAAGCTCTCCTAAATTTTTCCAGGCATTTTATCTTTGGGTAAGTGTCCTGCATATTTTCTGATCAGAATTAAAAACAATTTGAGATTCAGATTCAAGGTTTGACTGAGTAATCTAAGAGTTGAGTTCTTTAAAAAAAGAGGGCACATACCCAACACCAGTCTGTTGGGTTTGTCATCACTGATCTAAAGGGCAGGACAAGAATACATGCAAGACAAAAACATGAAATAGTCTGAGCTAATTAATATTATAGAAATTATTCTCTGACCCTATGGATGACAATACTACTGTGTTCAAGTTCTGAGTATTGGTTACTACATTTCTAATAAGTCTTCACCATAGGAAAATGTGTTGAAGAAATTGCATATTCAGAAAATTCAAATTACCAGAATCCCCTCTGGTTTGTACAAGGCCTCAAAAAGCAGAAAGGCAAACCAGAACTTCTGCAAAATTCCTAAACATTGTTATTTGAGCAGGATGTTCTGTGGACAACTTTTCCTTTTTTTTTTTTTTTTTTTTTAATTATTTTTAATTATTCATGCTTTCGTCAGTTTAAGAATCTCTGCCTTAATCAATACAGTTCCAATCCTAGTTCTGCACAGGACATCTTAGAACTGGATCTTTTTTTATGACAAGACCTCTCACTCTGGCATATCAACATTTGATATCTATTCCCAGAATCAAGTTACCCTCTTCTATCTGGTAGCACTGGGCCTGAATAAATTTATTGTATTTCTACCTTCTTTCTGCATTTTTAAGATAAAAACCAATTTTGGGAATAAAACTGCCCAATTAATGATATGAAGTGTAAAAACATAGGTGTATTAAAATTGTCAAAACTTGCCCTACATATAAACTAAAGAGGCAAATTGGTAGGGACAAACACATTTTTTTATCTGCCTAAAAACAAGAGAATTGTTTCTGTTCTCATATACCTGAATCAATGTAATGAAAATGAAGACTAGTGTGAGGGTATATAACTGGCAGCAGCCTGATCCATAGCTTCTGGACATTAAGGAAAAAATTCTGATGACTCAGGTTTGAATCAGAGCTGTAACTGTTTGTTGGGGTTTTTTAAAACACATTATCAGTTCAGTGTATAAGTTAACTGAGTACAACTACCTCTACAAATGTCCCTATGAAAATATGAAAGTTTTAAAGTATGACTTCCAAATTTAACTCCAATAAGTAAAGGACTGAGAGTGAGACTGCCTTAAGCAGTAAGTCTCGACAGTAAAAAGCACCATTATGGATGGCAGCATTGGAGTATTTACTTTTCAAAGTCCACACGTGTGATAGATTTTTCAAGTCTGCAGTGCTTTGCACATATGTATCAGGAGACTAGAACAAACCTTGAAATTAAAAAAGGAAAAACATGTGCAAACAAACGACAGATGTGAAACTGTTATAACATGACAACACTAAACTTTTCATACCCTACTTTTATAACCCTTTAACATGTAGAAAGTTATACTAAGGAAGTCCAATGATTTTAACTATTAGAAAGCTTGCCTGATAGCTACTCTCTTTTCAAATCTGTACTTTTGTTTAACCCCGACTACTGTGGATTCTCATAACAAGGACTTCAAAGGCAAAGAAGCCATCATGACTACTATAAACAAATACAAGAACAAAGGGAAAGAACAATCTTTCTGCCTACAGGTACTATTATTGCCCACTGATGAACAAAGAAGAGTATGGACTTGCTGCAGTGAAGCAATTATTAGGGTTACTGATATAAACCACTGTTTTTAATAAATGTGAGTTACACCTTTCCTTGTATGCTCTGGCATTACCAGCAGCCTCACTCACTTTTTTGAGACCGCTGCTAATAAAAGATTGAACACAGCTGTACGGACAAGGTCTATGGCCTGGAATCTGGAGCTGCTGGTCAGCTGAAAGGAGTTTGCTGGGGAGGCTCTCGCTTTGTTTCTCAAGCTCATGAACTCTTTCTTGCCAATGCTCAATCCTTTCTTCCAGCTCCAGGCCTGACCCAGCCACTTGGGGCCGCCACCAACCTGTTCAGACTTTTTTTTATCATTAACAAGCTGTATTAACTTGGTCATTCTGGGGAAAATAATAAAAAGATGAAAAAGAATGTGAAAAGTCAGCATAAAAAGCATTCTGTTGAAAGGAACATAATCACTGTGAAGACTTCAGCATAGAACCTGAATAATAAATTTCAGGTTTTGATATAACTATTACTGCCTGTGAAGAACCCTTTGAAGATAATTGAAACCACTGTGCAGCAATCTGCTTTATTGCACTGACAAATAACAGTTTCCTAAGGCTTATCATTTAAGGTTAGTAAAGGGAGGACACATATTTACTCCATATGGTGCTTAAATGTAATTTTTAACGCATGACCTTATATAGGAACCTCTGCATGCTGTTAAGTAAAGTTACAGGTTTGGGATGTGGTGGGGCAAACTATAAAAGCTACAATTCCACAGAAGATTCAACTATTGAAAGAATGCTACTAATATGCAACATTCCAAGGATATATAATTTCTAGTATTTTACGATTTAAATATGTATTTCATGTCTAAAGTAGCTAAAATATATAGGTGGAATTGAAGAAGGTACTTTGGAAAAAGAGACTTAACAGTTCTCATTACCATACTCAATTTTATACTTGGCAAATATTACCAGTGTGCTTCGGAGAAGGAACAGTTAGCTGCAGAATATTATTAGATACAGAGGGTATGGTTGTCATTTGTCTTTAAAAGGATACAAATTTTGCTTTTGGTATCTCAAGAGTTGTACCTTTGATTTCCCATAGTTTTGATAAACATTTGTAAGCTAGAACAAAAGGCAGAGAGGGCACATGGGGGTGATGTAACATGCACAAACAGAAAACATACCCAGCAGCAAATGCAAAAAACTTGGCATATAAAGAAAGAAAAGGTGGCTTTGATGAGAGAGACAAGTTCAAGACTTTACAAAGTCAGTTGCACATCTTCGAGACCTGTATCTGGTTTAAAGGAAATCTATTTTTGAAGGCCCAGAAAGAAAACTGAAAATAAGGACACACTTCATTTGTTTAAAGGGGCTTGTTTTATTTTTTGTATACTTGTGGACAGAAGCTTCTACTTAAAAGAACAAAAGTGGAACAACAAAAAAAATCCATAATAACTTCAGGATGTCATAGAATGTTACTTGCCTGTAAGCAGGTTTTTTGTTTACGTGGAGTTTTTTCAATGTTCTTCTACTGCAAATTCATTCCAAACTTCTAGTTAAAAGCCTTTTGGCGAGGAATGCTGGAAAAGAAATTTAGCTTGAGGAGTTAAGTTTTTTTCTCTGGCAAACCCTGTATTTTTTATTTTCTGTGCCATAAAGTATTAATTCAGGTATTCCAATTTGGACATTCCATGTAATGCTACCAAGTGGATGAGGAGTGCATTTGGTAAGTCATCTAAGAGAAACACAGGAAATGCTGTTTAGAGTAAGCAAACAATTCATGTGTTCCACCATCTTAAATTTGACAACAGCCTGACAGAAAAGATGGAAGTTATGTCATGACGGTCAATTTGTTCCTGACTTACTGAATACTGAGTCAAAAGGAAAAAATGCTTTGGACTTAAAAAAAATTATGAAATAGTCCCATCTACAGAAGCAATATTTTCAGTTGCCCTTTTATGAATCTGTTAGCCACACCTTGCTTGGATGCAGCACGATTTTATTAAGTACAGCACAATGTGAGCACAGAGCCATGGTGCTTTTGGATTAATTAGCCCTCCTGCAATGCAGTAACACCATAAACAGTTCTGCTGAGCCCTGACTGGTTTGCCAGCACAGCATGAAGTTCAATAATAAGCCTGAAGTTGCTCGGGTACGTTAACGATTACAGAATCACAAAATCAATTAGGTTGGAAAAGACCTCTGTGATCATGAAGCCCAACCTTTGACTGAACATCACCTCATCAAGCAGACAACAGCATAGAGTGCCACGTGCAGTCTTTCTTAAACACCTTCCTGGGCAGTCCATTCCAAGGTTAATTGTCCTTCTTGTGAAGAAATTCCTCCTAATGTTCAACCTGAACCTTCCCTGGCCCAGCTTGAGACTAAAGGGTAGATGACAGTCAACTTCTTGAAGGCCAGAGAAGCACAAAAATATGAGTGGAATCTCACTGTATAGATAATTTTGATTCTAGAATGCAACTCCTGATGAATCATTAGCCTTCCCCAGCCTCTTCTACAGTTCCCAGAACACCTGCTGGACTCTGACAGCATAGCTCTGAACCCAAGGTACCAGCTCCAAAGTGACAGACAGTGCTGTGCCTCTCTACATGGAGATCTAATACAGTCCACCAAAAAGACATATTTACACAACCAGAAATTAAAACAAAAATTAATTCCAAGGAATGATTTTTTCTACTGCTTTAAAAAGTATTCAGAGAAATCAGCATTTTTAACTTTTTGATGTTTTAAAGGACAAAAATACTACTGTAAGCTAAAATAAAAGTATTAACCCCATACCTTCTAGTTTTCTCCTCTTGATTATTTGCATGCTGCTTGAGTAAGATGTGACCATCATGTACATGAAGAAATCTGTCCTCCAATTCTTCTTGACTGATTTGTTACAAAGCTTGCTGAGCTTTTAAATTCTGTGCAGTTGATGATTCTACCCAAACCAAGATAACTTTAAATTACTTTCAGTACATTCAGCAACATGTAGCTCAAAGTCAAAACTCATTTTGAAATACTGAACCCCCCCAACTTTTCAGGTAATTTTAGATTTTACACTTGTATGAGTCTGTTAATTTTTTTAGATTTATTGTAATTTTAATCATTTCCTTCTTCCTTCCTCTTACAAATTAAAAAAAAAAAAACAATTAAAATTAGAGAGCAACCTGTTTCCATACTAGACAACACAAAGGTAACAGTTTAGCAAGTAATCAGGTTCTGTCAAAGATACTATCTGAAAATAAGATTTACCAAAGAGATGCTTTCTAATCTGTTCCAAAGTTAATATAAACTCTCTTGAAGCTTGAAAAGATTAACTCATAATTCTTTAAATTTTCTCAGATACAAGACTAAGCCTAGTTGTTCCATTCTAATAGCAGCTGACTAGCAGCAGAATTGCATAGCACTTTTGGTTCCCATTTTGTTAAATGGATCTGTCCTTGTCCTCAATTCAGCAAAATAGTCCTCTTTTCCTCTGGAAGGATGAATGTTATAGCTCAATGACATTTCCACTTTTTAATATCTCACCACAACTCTGCTCTTATAACAAGCAACTTGAACATAGAATGGGTCACAGCGTCTTTGACAATTTAACCCAGATTTTGAATGGTATTTGAACTTAATTTTGTGAGTGGCAACATCAGAAACATTTTTAGAAAGAAACTAAAGCCACTGATCAAAGTCTGTAGCTGTAATAAATAGCAGCTGGTACAAACCTTGTAATCCTTCAATTCCAGCTGGAGTTAGACCTGTATGTCTCACAGGCAGGTCCCCCACAGTTACATCAGCTGCAGCAAGCATGGCTTATCTAGGGAGAACCAAATTCAAATGAAATTCCTCTTCATCTGTTATTTCAACTGAGACTAGAATGAACAATACACCGTATAAAATGAAGGAAAAAGTTATGGCAGTTTCACTGAAATGACAGACTTGTGAATGCTCCTATCTCAACTGGATTGCTCAGAGGACAATCTACACTCTCAAGTTTAATTTTATGCCAGTTTTAATCCACCCACAAAATATACCTTTGTTGTACAATAGCACCAATTGTATTTAAAATATGTACAATTAGTTTTCTGAAGTTCTAGTTCTGATGTCTTCAGGAGTCTTTGGGCTAAGGTTGTATTTCCAAGTGGATGTGGGAAGGGGACCTGCAGGGTTGTTTTTTTTTAGTTGGAGGTTTTTTAACTGTTTGTTCATTCTAAGAGAGGTAAGAGCTTAAGGCATCAACTGGCAGATGAGTAATGCCATCTTCCACGTTTTGAATGGAACTCTTTGAAACAGGTGCTGGGGGTTATGAAGTCATTCCAGTGTTGCCTGGCATTCTCTCAGTCTTCCTTCAATCATTGTCATATAAGCAATTACTTTTTAAGATAGAGACTTTCCTATGAATGATTCTCACAAATCTGAACACGATTCTATCTTGAGGCAACAGAAAGCTTAGCTACATGACATAGTGAGATTAGGAAAGTATTAATGTGAAAAAGTACTACATTTGTTTTGGTGTAATACATGAACATACTTGTTACCAACTGCTGTTTCTTTCTTGTCTTCTGGTGCAGAAAATTACGTGTTGGTCACAGAATCAAGTAATGCTGAAACAACGGTAAAAGGACAGACATGAAGACCTTTGGACAGTCTTCCCCTGAAAACCATTGTTACACTCTTTGGGTGATATAAATCCTTAGTCAATCCAAAAACATCTAGGAAAGCATTAGGAAATCAATGGTGATACTACTACAGCCTTATATCAGAGGGCAGAAGCGACACAGTATGATCAACAGACATTCCATGAAATATCTGTTAATTTGATCATAATCAAAAGTGCTGCCTAAGCTATCTCTTTCTTCCATCATAAATAAGTCTCCTTATGGCTTTGTTCTAAAGAAACAAAAGGGATTTAATGAAAATTTAGTTTCCAACAAGTCAGTCTTGCTTTTAATCTTTTGGTTTTTTCATCACTAAAATTTATGATAAAATATTATTTCCAGACTTCACTGTTTATAAATAAACAGGAACACATTTTTCTTCCATGTGGAACAAATGTTTCCTTATCATGACCATTGAAATGAACTGATCTCCACTTGTAGACTTGCAATATGGTTGCAGTTTCAATCCTGTCAGTGACAGAAACAGAGCATACTACTCTGAGATGTTGATGTCCACACCATGGAGCTGATGGCACAATTGGCAACCAATGACAAAGACACATCAACTGGAATCCAGCTCCTCAGCATCCTCAGCTCTTTTTGTGTTACTCTTACAAAATCCTGGAAACTTTTTTGTAATTTGTTAAATTAGCTCTATCTGCAGTCATCGGCTTCCCTCAGGTCTGGGTTCATTATTGTGGTTACTATTATATGTTCCTGTACCAGTATGGCTACAGCAACTGAGATCAAAGGGAAATAGAAACATTTTACCTCTTAAGGATCATCTAAATTTGGTTCACAATGTAGCAAAGAGAAGATGCTACCATTATATGTCTTTCTAGAATCTGATTGTCCTTGCTTTCACAAATCAAAAATGACAGGTGCTTTTTTTGGGCAAGTTTCAAGAGACATCAAGAGTGAAACAAGTATTTTATCAGCATGACTCCACAATGTTTGTGATCTATCAAAATCAGGCTTCAAAAACTCTAGCACAGTAACAGGCACAGACAAAAATTACTGGTTTTCACTATTTGCTACTTGCTAAAAAAACTTTGCTATGGATATCTACCTGTTATCTTCAGTATGAGAGAAATCTACTCATTTTAAAACAGAGACAAAACAACACATGCTTGTCACTCAAATAAACAAACAAAAAACTCTTGTCAGTAGTAATCCATTTCTGACTGCAACAAAACCACAGAAATACTTAAGCTGTAAGCAAAATACCATAGCAGAGATGCACACAAAGCCAGTGTTTACTGGCAACATGATGAGACTTGAACTGACAAAATAAAGCAACTTTAAATCTAAAGTGTCCTGAAAACTTAGAAGGTGAAATTTTCAAAGAGAAGAGGAAGAATTGTTTCAATTCCATAACAAAGTGTCAGAAATTAAGCATTCAGCTATCTTTTGTCTTGGGCCACAGAAAAAGAAAATAAAAAACCCAACCTTATTAATTGGTTTTATTAGATAAAGTGGTTTTAGATAGAAATAGGAGGCCAAATATAATTACAGATTTAGAATTTGGCTTGGCAACTTAATTGCCTGATTAGTAACATACCCATGTCTTTAATAATCACTAATAAGCACCATTTATGCTGCTGCTTTGAGAGGACACTTCAAACATCAAAGCATGTGCTACATATGCTACAGTTTGTCTTTGAATATTGTCTGTGTCAATCACAAACACTTAAACAAAATTACTTTTCCTTGCAGTCCAGTTCCAGCGTTATTTCTAAAAGCATGAGATTTCTCACAGCATTCCATATTACTTTTGAAAGCATTTCCAAAGCGATTACATCTGACAGAATTGTACAGCAACACTGCTACAAAAGTGATGGTACTTAAGAGTGCAGGATTTCCTAAAAGAAAGCATAACAAAGCAAGAGAGAGATAAATTTGTATTTGCATCTGGACAGAGCCACATGCCATCCTCAACCTCAAAAACTTAAACCAAGTTTTACTCCCAAGAAAGGATACCCTACAATCACTTCAGCACATACTGTTCCTCAAAAACAAGAGAAAAGAACTTAATATACAAATAGAGGAATATTCTGTGTATCTCTGGGATTAACCTGTAAGAACTTCAAGTTAGGTATAAGCAAGCATTTTCGATATAGTTACTGAAGTTAAAGAAACTGTAACTCCGTTTTACACTTCACTACTTACAAAAGTGGTTTTGTCACCACCTGTATCTGAAAATATACTATAAAAAAACACACACGACTTTGTACTGTTATATGAGACAGTAACAAGACTAATACTTTAGGTTCAGATTCTTATATAACTCACAGAAGTGTACTTTTGTACCAACATGATTCAAAAGTAGCAAAATTGAGTGGGGATTACATAATTTTTCAGAAGTTCTCAGTCAGTGGGGGAGAGAAAGGACTTACAGGGAAGGGATTTCTAGGGAAATTATGAAAATTACAACTTAATTGTTTCAACATGGATTTTGAATTTGAGTCTCAGACATGGCCATGACTATCCTTTCGTTACAAAATCCTACCCCATTTCGCTGGGATAGGGAATTTAGAATAGGTGGTAAGAGAGACCACCCACCTATCTTAGCTTATCACAACGTTCTCCCTCTATTGAGTCCTTAAAAGATAAATGTTTGCACTTTATTTGGCTTGTAAGCTAAAATAATCTTATTTATTACATGGTAGAAATATACACACATATCATCTTTCAAATATCTGTTGCAGTGCTGTGTGGTTTGGGATAGAGACAGGAAAAAAAAAAAAGAGAAAACATGGAAGATATTAGGAGACAGGATCACAACATCCTGCTGTTGCCTGAGGGGAAAAAAAACATCTCTCAGACCTGTAAGTCCTACTTTAACATAGAAAAACCGAAACAACCTTCAACGTATTTTACAAGTGCTTCTCAAATTTTGATTCAGCCGCCCAGTTCTGGCGCTGACTGACAGGGCTGGAAGGGGCAGGGTCGCAGGGAAGGCAGAGTCTGTCTCACGAAGGAACGCCCACACTGCTCCCGCCCTTGGGCACAGGGGCTCAGCTCCCGCTTCAGCCCAGCAGCCCTTCCAGGTACAAAACCCAGGCCTACAGAGCTACTTTTAACCAACCGCTGCGGCTCCCAGCCTTGTCCCACGGGCACCGAGCGAGGAGCCTCTCGAACCGCCACCCTCAGCGCGGGAGCCGCCAGCCGCGCTCCTCGCCTCCCCGGCCGGGGACCGCCCGCTCCGGGACACGGCGCCACAGCCCCGGGCAACTCCAGCGCCCCCGTCCTCCCCGCGCCGGGCCCAGAGGAGGGGAAGCTGCCCCCGTACTCACAGCCCCCGCCAGCCCCGAGCTCCTCTCAGCGCTCCGTTAGCAGCTGCCACTGTTGCCAACCAGCCCCTTCCCCTTCCGGGCCGCCCTGCGCCTGCCGGGACTTGGAGTTCGGGGCGGGGCTGCGCCCTGTCCGCGGAACCGCGGGCCGGCCGCTACCGGCGGGAGCTGCGCGGGGCTTCGGCGGTGCCTGGGGCGCTGCTCCGCTCCGGGCGGACGGCTAAGGTGGCACCATGAAGAGGAGAGCAGGGGAGCGGGAGAAAGAACTGAAGGTACCTTCCGTTTGCTTCCTGCTCCCCGCAGCCCCGAGGAGTGTGCCCGCGGCCAGCCCACTCTCCGCCGCTCGTGGGGCTGTGCGGGGCAGAGCCCACCGGAGCTCTGGTAGCTCCAGCGCTGGAGCCCCGAGCGAGGGGACTCCGAGGCCGCCGTGAAGTTCATTGTGAGACGAAGGAGCCCCGAGCTCGGCGCCGCGGTCACAGAGCCGGGGGTGCCGCGGCGGCAGCTCCGCTCGGCCGCGTGTGCCCAGCACCGCCCCGCGCCCCCAGGGGCCCCGCCGGGGCTGCCCGGGCAGGGGGGCTGCTTACCCCGCAAATGCCGGATCCCCCCTCCCTTGGATGAGGGGCACCTTGCACGGCGGGAACAGCAGCTAGTGGTAAAGGCGTGTGCCATCCGGGCGAGATACTTCAATTTAAAAGAGAGTTCTGTGGTATATGAAAAAATTATGTAATGTGTTTCGTCGAAACATTCCCAGTGAGATGATGCACTGTGTAACTGCGCCGTAATTTTTAAACTTAGAAGTGCTCTACACAAAGTTTGACTTAAATAAACATTTTTAAGTCTTTTATGCGGCCCCAAGTTTATAATGTTTCTTTTCTTGTTCTTGTGTTTAGATACCATGTTGTTACATACTTGCAATGAAGATGTTTTTTCATTGTCTGTGGAAGCCAGCAGGAGTGCTGAATGTTTGCTGTTTCAGTGCCTTTGAAGGGCTTGTTTTACTACATTGTACAGTATTTGACTTCAGCTCTTGATGGTTGTTGTACTTCTACTGATTTTGTTTACAAAATAGTAGTACTGACTTGTTTGGAAGCATAGGGCTGATATTAGTGGTGTTAATGGAAGGAAGGCTAATTCCATTATAAATTTAGAAAATGCCTTTGGAAATTGTGATCCTCATACACCTGAACAGGGAACATGCTGGTTTTGGTTTTGCAATTAATTTACTATTCAGTATTAAAAGTTATTTCACTGCAGAGGCAGGGAAAAGGTCTGATGTAAGTCTGCAAATAAGTATTTTACTAGAAAATTGCACTAGTAAGTTTCATAACAACTCCTTAAGGACTGCCTGGTCACTTTGTAATAAGTCTTTCTTCTATCCCAAGTTGCTGAAAGACAGCAATTTCAGTGTTACATTTGTGTTCTGCCCTTTCCATACATGTCAAAACATTTGCAGATGTCCCACCCAATATAAATACCTTGTGGAAGAAACCTCAACCCATACTTGTTTTAGCCTGTACATCTGTGCTGTCCATGCAGGGCCTTTGTCTTTTCTATGGGTCTTGAATGTATTTGCATTGGGAGAATAATTGCCCTTGGTAAGATGATCACTCAAAGATATGTGTGAGGGGGTAAAAACCTAGTGCTGTGAGCTACATTGGCAAAGGCTGTAGGAAGAAAGGCACTTGAAGAGGTGTCAAGAGCAATGTATGAGAAAAACTTGAGGTAAAGAACAGGAGTGCTGCTATAAACACGACTAGATGTTGTGGGTGCACAGACAGAGAAGGATGAAAAATAACAAGAGATTCTTACAGAGAGTTTAAAGGTGTCACTACTTATAGAATGCCTTAGGGGGATGTGGTAAGCCGGGCACTACTTGACAGAAGTCGAGGATATTGAAAGTGAAGCAAAATGAGCCTGTAGAACATCTTAGAATAAAGGCTGCCAAAGGAGAAAGCAGCAGTGGGAAAAGGGAGGATATGCAGAAAGGAACATGTGCTTTTTTTTTTCCCCCCCATGGAAGCATTCTCATACTGATTATTTTCTACAGCTTAATTGGAGATGTAATCTCTGGGCTCCTGTCACTGTTTCAAGTCACCCTTCAGTCCACAGGCTTAGCCATTCTTAGCTTATGTTGCTCACCTGAGAAATGCTGAAGACAAAGGAACAGCATCTTTATTGTAGTAGTTCTGCCAAGACTTCCATTTAGGTACTGATTAAAATATTGTTTAGCAATCCAAATCTTAGTGAGGTTAACCCAACCTTTTCTGGAGTGTAAGATTTATGAGGCCTGCTACTAAGAGGGAAGTGGTTGGGTAGAGAAGCTGGTTTGCATTATGTTCTCCTGGCAATGTCTCTTGTTTTCTAAAGTCAAATCCTGAATAAAAGTTCTTGTTTTGCTATAATTATGTACAGTTAAATGCTGTCTATCAGAATCCCACTGACTGGCCTTTGCTTTGTAATTGTGTAGTATGTTTCTTGTATGTGATAAGCTGTTCTCTGGCTCAAATTTTCTTGTATATAGCAAATTTTGATTTATTCTTCTATAGAAGAACATTTCTGTTCCAAGGACATGTGGTAGAATTTCTGTAGAGTGCAGTGTTGTCAAACAGCAATTTCCAATTTGCAGATCACTCAGTTGGGTTGAGTGAGATTAAATGTGTAGGAGAAATAAAATTGTTTGTGCTAGTATTTGGTATTCCAAGCTCAATAGGAGGAGGATACAAATTCATTCCTGGGAAGAGAGTCTGAAAATAGTAGGAAAACTATAGCCAGAAGTTAACTACTCATCTGTTCTGAACACTTTGTTGGGCATGCTAATGTCCTGTAGAATATTTCTCTGAGTCTTAAGTGGACAGAAAACACAACTATTCTGAAGTTTCTAAAAGCACCTTTGGAGCTGTTGTAAGCAATCAGCTTCTCTGGTCTTCCCCATAGCAAATACTACTCCTGTGCATAAAACCAGAGCTGTTAGAGTAGATGTTGCTCATTAGCTGAAAAGGCATTTTTATGAAACAGTGTGTTGGGGGTTTGTTCATGCTTGTTTGTTTAAGCTTAGAATTCAGTTTTAATTAGTACAGTTTATAATTATTTTGATTATTTTTTCTTCACACTCTTGGTCAGAGTCACTTCTTTTTCACTGGGTGTAGAAATGTACCATGTAAAGTAAAATCAAACAAACCTCCTATTTGATGATCTAAGTAGGCTCTTTCCTCCTGTTGGACTTGGGAAGAAAGCTTTTTGCTTTTAGGATGTTTATGATTTTGATCGATATCCACAAGTGAGTTTAAAAAGTTAATGTAAGACTTTATGTTCTCAAGACTTACTTATTCAAAGTGGATTTTTTAAAGTAAGTTTCAGAATGGCAGAGGCCATTTCCTGTACATGCTTCCTCTTGCCACTCTTTGCATATTAACACCTTATGTCATCACCATGTGAAAGAGAAGATACTCAGCTAGTCTGGAGTATTATTTTATTTTAAAGTAAAGGTATTGCCTTGATAGGTCTTCAGAATAGACCCCTAAGCCCAGTTCACAATTACCTTATCTAGCTGTTTATGCTAATTCATACTACTGTGAATACTGACTGCAGAGAATGTGTTTCACAGACACTACTGTTATGTTTGTACAGCTCCCAGCACAGCTGGGACCCCAATCCAATAAAGTTATTGCTGTACAAATAATAAATGCATCAATGTGCACATATCTGAATATTCACAAGGGCTTTTATTAAGATATTCATATGCAATATCACATTTGTGAGACATGTTGGACAAAGTGGCAAGGAAATATAAAGCTTTAAATAACACAAAGCTTTTTATGTATTTTATTTACAAGGAGAAAAAGGGAATATACAGTGTTGTGGCTGAGACTTCATTGAAAGTCTTATTTCCTGCATCATCCTCATTTTTTCTGCCTGCAAAAAAATACACCTTAACAAGGTAAATCAGGTTGCTTCAGCATATTAATGCCCAAGGAAAATTAGGCAGGTATTCTCAGAGCACTTCAAAGCATGATTAAGGGTTTGATTTTAGCATTAATGCTGAAAGATGTTGCCCATGCTATTCAATGAAGTTTAAAAACTTAACACTGTTACCATGGTTTGTTCTAGTATTACATTGATTTATTGCTTCCAGTTATTGTTCTACCTCTTAAGATAAAAGACATTATTAAAAAGATCCAAACAAAACAACATTTTCTAATTGACAGATTAGATTATTTTAGAAGTTATATTGAGGAAAATTAATGAAACAGCTTAGATGCTGTTGAATAAGCTTCTTGTCATGTCATATTTCTGCTTAGGTAAACGGTGTGCAAGTTTTAGCAGAATCAGCAACCAATATGCCAGTAGCAATTTTTGTGGTAATCACATTATTGGACCTTCCCATTATTAATGAGACTATAATTAAGAAATAGTGTTGATAGTCACATAACACATTATTTGTATATTGGAAATGGTCAGGTAGAAGCCTTGCATATGCTGAATAAAATACAAGAAAGAATGAGTGGCAAATGTTTCTTGCTTTTAAATTCATCACATTCCTGCTGTTTAAATTGCCTCAGCTGCTAATGCTGGAACCATTACAGTAATGGACTCAGCAAATGAAGGAGAACTGAGACATACACACTTTATTACTGGAGGGGCAATTTTCTCTTCATCTGTAATAGCAGCAGTGCCTAGTATTGATCAGACCATCAAGATACTAATCCTCTGTAAAATTACTTGTTATAACTGAAAATGTGTTAATCCAAATCAGTCTGTGTCCTGACTTTCTACTTACTATTGAATACAGACTGTTAGATGGTTTATTTTTTGTGATTTAAAGCCTTTACATCGATAATAGTCAGAGCTTCCTTTGCAAGAGCCTGTGCTTAATCTTAGCTATGGCCTAGGGTTGTCTTTTTGTTTTAACTAGAACATCACCCACTTAATTAAGAAGTGCATGTCTATCTTTCTGCTCAGAATTATATTGGTACTTTAGGCTCTGCAGATTTATTAAATGTGTTGTTTTACATTCAGTCGCTTGTTTTTGCTGTAAATAAGAACAGTTCTATGCTTCACATATTGAAACCTATGAAGATTTTGGAGCTCAGGATGTGAGGAGAATGGCTGCTCGAAACACGAATTTGGGGGTTGTGGATCGTGGCCTGGCAGGCTCGTGTGTATGGGAGTAGTGTAAGGGCAGTTCAGTGCCAGGGGTCTAAATGTCTTCAGTTTACTTTGATCCTGGTGATCCACTACATGAGACAGTCGTATGGGGAGCTGTGCATGTCCCATATCTGAATATGGGAACACTCCTTTCTCTTGTTTTTTTCTTTTCTCTCTGTTTCATCTATTTTTCATAGTCCTGTATGATTAAATTGAAAGCTCACGTCTCTTAAGTTAAACTGCCTCAGTGCAGTGGCTGTTCCAGATGCAGGGTACCCCATAGGACCTGGGGTGGGAAGGTTCCATGAACCCTGACCTTTTGTTAGACTCACTGCTCTGGGCTCAGTGACAGCCATGGCTATCCTGCCAGCTCATGGTGGCCAAGGAGCATCCTAGAAGTGGGGCAAGATGCCCCACTGGTTGTTTATTTTAAAGACTCTAGTAGCATTCCATGCATTTTAGAAAATTTTTGTTGTCTAAATAAGCTTTTTGCTGTGGTAAAAGAGACAGCATATTTATCTACCTGATTATTCCGTGCTTTCTTTCTTCATTATAATTTAACTAATTGTATCATTTGGTGAGACTTCACAGTTCAGAAATGGTATTAGAGTATCAGTATCTTTACAGGGATTTTGATTCCTTGTCTGAATCAGAACACTAAATTTTTCCCTCCCTTCTAAGGAAGAATATGAACACAGTATGTTTCTTGCTAAGCTCTACTTCCCTAGTGAACAGCCTCTTCACTTAAGTTTTCAAGCAGTAGTCTAGAAATGTGTGGAGCAAAGCATCTTGTGTAACAATGTGATTTGGAGTTCACTTATTTAGCTGAAAGCTACCCTCCCAGATGTAAGGTGAACTTTAAAGTTATCTGTTGTATTAATAAATTGCTACTAGACTGTTATTAAACATGAGTATGTTCTCAAACAGCAACACTGAGACAAAAGAAACAGTAATTTACAAATCCAGTGTTAGACTTGAATTTCTAAAAACGTGATGATAGTTCTCTACATTATTTTCCAAATATTTTTGTAGCTTATAGCATTCAGGAAAATTAATTTGCCCCCAGAAATTAGGGAAAGTAAGTTTTGAAAATCCTTCATGTTTTCTGTAGAAAAATAAAACTTCATGTGAATTGAATTTTGGGGTATGATATCTTTCTGAAGAGAAATCTTGAGGAACTTGTTAGCAGATGATTCGGTTTCAGAAGGCTAGGTAGTCACCCAAACCCTTTAGTCTTCTGGTTCTGAACTTATCTTATAATCTTGAAGTTTCAGATGGAAATCAGCATTTTTGAAATAAAGCTGTAGTGAAATGTCTCTCCTGGAGGTGCAGTACAGGGCCTACTTTCAATTCTGTTTTTAGATTTTGAAAGCGTTTGGTGAATAATTATTATACTTTTTTCTTTTACATCAGAGAAGATTCAGTTTCAGCTGACCCAGGTTAGTGAAAACTAGACAGGTCAAACAGTGATTGCCTAAAGCTTGTTTCTGTTCCCTGTGCAGCTGATGATCAAACTTATGCAGCCTTCATCTGCAGCTGGATTGGGCTCTCATGCTTTTAATAATTCATCCATTTAAATTATTTAATTACCCATAATGACCAAGAACATCGAAAATATCAAATGATCCTTTTTCCTTCAGCTGAGGCTGAAAAGCACTGTAGTGTTTTACTGTATTTTGTTAGGTTCACAAGTGAAGTGCAAAATATGTTTATGAGTATTTATTGGCATTTAAAGTATGGCACAGATTAAACATAGATTTGAAGCCTTCTGGGTAGAAAATTATATGCTGTAATTTTAAAACACTTGTGATTATTTACTGGGGTATGATTATGGGAGGAAACTGCTCTATCTTATTTAGCTTAGCAGTTTTTTGCCTTTGTATACATGCTACTCCAGTTTCTAAAAGAATTACATTTTTATCTCCTAGAACTTGTTCAGCTTCATTTTTCCCTTTTATCTGCTGCTCTTCCCACCATTTTTATTGAAGACTCTAAAGTTACTTTAGTGTAACTGCTCTTGTCACCTTTGCCCTCAGCTAATCAAATAGTTTACCTTGAGGGAAGCATTTATCTCCCACTTTCATTATTATTATTTTCATAGCTGTACAGATATATATTTTATGTCTCCAGAAGGGTGTAACAGTGAAACGAGGTATTGATCTGCTGTATTTGGCAATTTCTTTCCACCTTGCCATCGATATCATGTCAGCCTCTGTCTGTACTGTGGTTGACCTCACAAATAGCTCTTTATGTTCCCATTGGATTCAAATGATATACTATGCTCAAAACTAAATCAATGAATGATTATAAAGTTTTTAGTATTATTTCATAACCCTCAGGCAACTGGTCCTTCATGCAGTGAATACTTTAAAAGGTATCTGATTAAAATATGCTGTTGATTCTGTTCTAAGGTTTAAAACTGTATTGAAATCAAACAACTTGTAATATTAAATTCAGGGTCTGAGTTGCGTATTTCTGTAAGAATACTATAACTACTGAAAATTCTGTCTCTGATTCACCAGAGAGATTCCACTCTACAATGGCATAAGATTTTACTTAGAATTACCCAAATCTCATGGATATTCTGTCCTCTGAGTGCAGAAATGTAATTCACTGGATCCTGCCAGTGATAAATCATGATTGTACGTACCCTGTGTATACTTATAGAGGGTGGGGGAAAGGAGGTAAAGATCAAATAAAGATTTTAATCTCCAAAAAATGAGCAGTAAGTTTAAGCAACTTTTTAGATGGAAAACATTGGTATTACTGCCACATAAACCCATACACTTAGGTACAATTCTAACAGTTTAACTGGTAAAATTCATGTTCAAATGCACATTTAATAGAGATATTTTTTTTTTACTCTTACAGAAATAGGTAGGATTTTCACAAGCAGTTAAAGGTCTTTAGAATCCCAATCTTATTGATTCTGAATGTGCACTCAAGATCTGGAAAAATCTTCAGATTCTATTCCCTGTTTACTTCTAGTGTAAATTATGTCAATGCAGCAGGTAATGATGCTCTTGTGCTTGAAGGAAATACTTCAGTGTCTGATATCTAAATCGTGATGGCAAACAACTGCAGTTACTAAAATACTTAAATGAGCTATGGTGCATGTGTATGTATGTAATCACTGAATAAAACCAGAACAAACCATTTAGTCTAATGATGTTAGGTATGAGAAAGTTTTTTGGGGGCCGTTATTGTAAACAGTGCATATAAACATCAGGAAAATTACCATCTTTCTGAGTTGGAAAGCTATTTAGAGTCAGAGTCTAAACAGACATTTCTAATAAGCTTTTGTAAAGAAAATGAGCATTTGTCAAACATATCACTTTTGCAAGATATTTACATTAGAAAAAAACTTGTGGAAAGGTGTTCCAATGAGATTGATTTCAAGTAAAATATTTCATTGTATATTGTGAGACCATGTGAGTGCGGTATTCTGTAATACAATATAGAACCACTGGAAATTATACCAAAACTCTGATCAGTTTGGCACTGTTTCTGTAAGCCTGTATTTTTTTTAAAATGTAGAAGAACATTTTTTTTTAATGCACTGCAGCTATTATGAAATTTAAAAAAATCCAGTTCTGTCTTCTTTCCAAGTAGGAGCCAAAAAGTAACTTTTGACTAAATTTGTTATTTCAGATACTGTATTTGTTGAGTATAGTGCAACTGACTTGACAAGAGGTAGGATCAAAAGGCAGTTAGTTATATTCCCTACTTTCCAACCATTCCTGTGCCAGTCATTTAGTGTAAGATGGGTTGAATCAGTTATGTGGTTCTTTGCATCTGTGGTAATGGGGAAGGGAAACATCCAAACTTGGTTTGGATGTTTTACTGCGATGATTAGTTCAGTAGTCAGTTATCTTTTATGGGTGTTCATTGCTCTGCTTTTTCACCTCTGGCATGTGAAATGTAAAATGTGTACCATATTGGTGGTTTGTTTCTTTTTAAACTTCATGCAGAAGGTGGTGGTTGAGAAAAACTATGGGAAGAAATGTTGGTTTGTGTAGACTTACCCCTCCATTCTTTAAACCAGAAAACATTAAACTTCTGCACTTTCAAGCTTGGGAGGCACCTGGTATGTGCTGTCTGTCATTTCTTGAGCCTCTGTTGCTGCTGTCCAGGAAAACAGTCACTGAAAGAATCATATGGACACTATTAATCTTGGTTCAATAGGAAGTGCTTATGGAAAGCATTTATACATAGGCATAAATGAAATAAAAACAGATTATGAGTACAGCTAATGTTTTTATTTCACAGTCTTGTATTCCATTTTAAAAGAGTTCAAAAATATTTTACTTGCATTAGTAAAAGCTCATATTCCTAGGTGCCTATTTTGCTTGACTGTACTATGGGGAATATTTTTTAAAAAAGCTTTGTTCTTCAGAGTTTCTCTGCATTCTTGATACTTGTATTTTCAAGTTAGATTCCATAAACTTTTCCCTAGTATTGTTGTAAATAAGAGTTGAACCTTGTATGAAATTTTCTAACCGTGGGAACTGGTACTTTAGAGAACTTTGATAATCACTTGACTGTTGCAAGATAAGCTTGATGAGAGTATATAGCAAAGTTCTTAGTGCTTTTATAGCTTAAACTTTTATAATGAGCTGTAGATATTGGTCAGCCTTCCCTGAACTTTTTTAAAAATGTCTTATGTTACTGAAGTATTTCTTCACAGAAAGAGTGTTTGGGCATTGGAGGTCATGGAGTCACTGTCTCTGGAGGTGTTTAAGAAAAGGCTGTGGCACTTAGTGCCATGGTCTAGTTGGCAAGGTGGTGTTGGGCAATGTTGAATGTTCCCCAGATTAATAATTTCTGCTTTAGGTAGGACCATCTTGCCTGTGTAGAAAAACTTTGAAATTTGTTATTCAGTCCAAAAAAGTTGAATCATAATTTTATGGTTCTGGCTTCCTGAAAGTAATTCAGTGTGATCAGGACAGTAGATTGGCCATTATCTGTGATTTGCTAAGTATTGATAGTATGACTTGTGCAATAGAACCTATAAATGTAATGTCTACCTAAAGTAGCTTGTGCTCTGTGTGTGTGTCTGTATATGTGACAGACACATAGGTTTATACTTTATGATCCAAACATGTTCCTCATAAATGGCAATTCCTTTTCTCTTCAGTTTGCAAAGCACAGTTTGTGATTAGGGTCTTTAATGGCTTGGTGTCATCACAGAAGGTGGTACAAAGCAGTAATGTCACAGGCGGGAGGATGCCAGTGACCCAGGGAAAGAAACAAGCACTTTGCATGTTGATCTGTTTTGTGAGAGGGCAGTTTTTGGCCCTGTAAGTGCAGGAGAGATGGACTGTTCATGAAAAGGGCATAGGGAGCTAACCCATATGATCCTTTGTCAGCCTGATTAAATTTAGTGTCAAGCGTTCATTCCTATGAAAGATGAGACACATCACTGTTTATCTAATAGAAAAAAGTATTTCTATTTTTCCTGAAGTCTTTTATATGTTAATAGAGGCAAACATGACCATGATCACATAATTTAAATGTGTAAGTAAAAAATATACATCTTTACTGGCAATGGTTTAAAAGTAAGATGTATATGTTTTATGCAAAATAATGCAATTTCATTGTTAATCATGCTGTTCAAGCCATAACTCCACACAAAACAGTGCTTTTAAACAAATGGAATATACTGTTATTGTGTCATTTATAACAGAAATGCTTAGAATATTTGGAGACTGTTGCAAAGTATTTATTTTGCATGCTTTAATATATGCTTCTATTGTAATATTAATATACAAATGCAGATCTAAAATTCCAGGTATTAGACCTAATTGTGAGGTGTTAGACTCTGGTTTTTAATGCTGGAAGAAAAAAACAGTATTTAGAACAAGGATTACAACAGATGTAATTTTGGAAATAAATGCATGCATACAAGAAAATGGAAGAATTTCTTGTGAAATAATTGAGCTTCTCCTAAATATTTAAAGAATAAGAGGGGAAAAAGTTTAGATGTCTCTCCCGATACTCTTCTTACCCTGCCAAATATGGCTTGCATAAAAGAACTGCTGGGAGTTCTGTTTAATCTTATACTTTGCATGCATTTGTGATTTGAAATAAAAAAAAAATTTAAAAAAGCCAAATTTGAGAGAGACAGTTTGAATGGCATGCTGTCAGTTTGGCTCTTTGTGAATTGGCAGTGGTCTCATTTAGGACCTTCAAATATGTGTCTGCCTGGACAGAATGAGAACATTTTGCATGTTCTTGAGAAGACAACCACTCCTTGCTGCCTCACAGTACTCAGTGGTGCATGACAGTTGCCCTTCATCGCTGTCTTCTTCGAACTTAACCTTTGACCGCCCACTTTGTTGCCGCGCAACGGTTGGAGCAGACCAAGATGTTCATGAATGACGGGCATTGGCCTGCAACGTGCTTGTCATTATTTGACTGTCAAAAGTAGCCTGCCATTGGGCTCCATCAAGGTTTGAAACCTATGTGCAGCAGTCCATATTACTTAACTTCCAAGACTGTCAACAGGACGATCGAATGTGCATAAAAAATGTGTGTTGAATATGTCTTTGATCATAATATAGGGAGATATTTTTTTGTGTGTGCTAAATGTATTCGTATGAGTTTCACAAGGCCAAGAGGTTGATTCTGCTGCCATGGTAAAAAGTGAACTGTTGTCTCCTGTGGTCTAAGTTTCAAATAGCACAATTTAGATTTGAACAGCTCTGCCAGTTAAACTCTCAGCTTGTCTTGCGTATCCTATCAGCTTTTCAGCCAGCAGTATAAGCAGCGAGATACCAGACCAGTGGTGCCTGAGGTTAGCTGTCAAACTGGAATGTTATTTTGGATCTTGCTGTAATGTAATATCATAGAAGGAGGTCAGGCTGTGTGATTTGTAAAGCAGTTGTGCAAACTTAAAATGACTGAAATGTTTATTTCAGGTACTTTTTTCTCCTTCTAAAAGACTTGACGAGAAGATAGAATTTATCATGAAAAAAACAAAGGCATTATAAAATGGTCATTTTTCTCTTGAGTACAGAATACAGTGCATAAAAGAGCATCAAAATCCAGTATGAGGAGTCAGGCTGAGTAATTCACTGAGTAATAAAAGTTTGACATTGAAAATATTTAACAGGCAGACACCTTTGTGTTTTCTGATAATGAATCCCAAAAACATTTGGGATAAACCTTGTACTTAATTTAATGAATGGGAATTGTAACCCTGGGTTAATTGTGAATATAAACTTGGTGTGTAGGTAAATCACTTAATCTATCCTATATTAACAAATACTTTTAACTGCTTCATGCTTGGAAGTGGCATATCCTACTTTAGTGGAATATTTGCTATTCACTTGGGCAGCAGCTATCTGTAACTGCAATTTATTTTATTGGATTTGAAACTTGTCTGTTTTCTCTCAAAATGTATCAGTTCCTTCATAATTGAAATGGTATATTAAAATGACATCACAAAAATATCAACTTAAGAAAACCAGAGATTCACTAGAGCTTGTTCATAATGACTTCTTTCCAAACCAGAAAAGTAGCATTATCTTGCAAGCTGGCTATAAAATTACCTTTTTTTTTCCTTCAAGTCTCAAAACATCTTCATGCTAATTTAGTAAAAACAGTGGAATCATAGTAGTGGTTATTGGTTAGATTGCTTAGAAACAAAAAGGTATTATTTTCATAACAGTTTTGCCCTCAGTGTATTTTCTGAACCAGATTTTATTTTTTCTGCTTACAGTATCATTTGCAAGAGACCTCAGTTCAGAGGCAATGATCTAAAATACTCCATTGAGTCATGGAGATCTTTTTGGTCTTCTTGATCTTAATCATAAATGCTGTTGCTGTTTAATAGTCCAACTCTTTGATTTTTAATCTTTGCCAGTGCATTCACATGTGGCTACTCTGAAATTTCAGAGTATAAAATGCATTCAGGTGTTGGCATACATACATGTACACATGCATGCCATAGATGTGCAAAATTCTTTGGCAAATGAAGTGGTCTGCTATTAGATGTTAAAAATATTATCTTCTAAACTCTTTATCCTGCCCACGAAGTTGCTGTTAGTAACTTTTGGGTTGTGTTTCCCTTTTCTGGAGTAATGTATATGTATGCAATATGTTTTTGTGAAGAAGGACTGAATTCTGGAAGTGTGTATATATGGAAACATGCAATCATTTAAGTGCATTTAAGTAGAAAAATAAATAATGAGTATTTAAATAATGAGCCATTATGTTTGTTGATATGGTCTCTGAAATCAGAACTCCTTTCAGCTTCCACAGTTTTAAAAAAATGCTACCAAAATTAACAGAAAGACTGTCCAGAGCATTTTCAAACTAAAGGAATGTTATTTTTAATTTCAGACAAAGGTTGCTTTTAGTTTTACTGTACAAATCAAGGTTTAATTTCTACTGGGAGTTAATAATACTCTTTGTGTTACTGGGGGAGAAAAGTTTAAAATCTTCAAGCACAATTTTTTTTTTTTTTTTCTTGAAGCATGGAGTACCTGTTCCTCCTGTAACCAGAGTACTAAAGAAACTGAGCATTGTTTTGCAGTTTATTGCAAGTGTGTTTTATATTTTTCCAAATGGAAGTACTTTCATAAAAGCTGTCCGGTCCATGTCAGAACTAAGAGTTTGAAATGTTTTTGCTCTTGCCCTGGAGATCTTTTTACTTTTCACTATTTTAAAAGAATATTTTGCAACCAGTGTATTAAAATAAAATGCAATAAAAAGTTCTCATATACACATGGAAATGTATTAACTATCACGAGCTGGTGTCTTTTTCCATTGCCTTAAAAGATAAAAGGAGCACTATGGAAGTGTTTTCCAACTTTCTTTAGACATTAGAATTTGAAAGTGAAAGCACAGTGAATAAAGATAACAGCATTTAAGTGTCATTATTTTGTTTTGTGTTCTGAATTAAAAATATCCTAACTGCAAAGTGTTTTAACCAAGCAAAGAAACTTCTGAAGTGGTTCTCAGAATGGCAGGAGGTGTGCATGTGCTTTTTATTTCAGCTTCCAAAAGTGTTCAAAAGCCACGTAAGTGTATTTGAGAGGTTAAACATCCACGATGCTCTGTGGTGTTATAGGAACAAAATAAATCCTATTATCCAAAATAAAAGAGAGGTAGATACCTTAAGGGAAGTGCTTTGTTGTCACCTATATGCTCTGCAGTACAAATATCAGCTTGTCACAAAGGTTGAGACCTTTGTAGTGCATTCTTTTGGGGAACAAATCTGTCTTCTGGCTTTAATGTAAGAGCTGTGAAATATCTGTATTAGGTAAAATAGAGGTTAAAGCACCTTAAGGGCACTGAATTCTTATCTCTTTTTACTAGCACTGGTGTCAACATGTACTAAAATGTGATGACCTACTCTCCTCTTTGATAAAAAGGAAAATGACCTGTCTACTGTGGATGGTGATAGAGTTGCCTGGGGCAGATTATATTGTCACCTTCTTTAGTATTGGTGTGTAGGAAAATAAAAAAGGCCAGGATAGTTCTGTTTACCACAGAAGTATTTGACATTTCTAGCTACTGATAAAATGTACTCAGGGGTAGAAAGAAGAAACTGGTTTGCACTAGTTAACGAGGTTATGAAGAAAGGCAGAGATTGTTTATTGTGTGAGCCCTTGGTATCACAGGATGTATGATACGTATCAAGAGATTCCTTCTGACCACTTCAGGCACTCACAGTTCAAGTTCTGCATTTAACCCTGCTCTCCACTTGTCTGGGGCCTTTTGGACTGGACACAAAAGGCTGACGTGTCTTGAGTCATGTCTTGAAATTCTGATGTACCAGTGGACTGTGCAACTCAGAGAGTTCAATCATGCTCTTAGTTAATACAAGTAACAATATCATATTCTGGAAATAATTGATGTCACATGCGAGACCTTTTCTCGGTAGTATTCCAGAGATCTATAGTTTTGTAACAATTAATTTAGTAGGCATTTTTGTTAGCCATTGGCTATAGCTATCTGTGATGAAATATATATATAACTTAAGAGAATTGATTTAAATTGTAGAGCTGGAACATCTCAAACTGTTACATGTACTTTAAGCTTTAATTAATACTTCTGTGCAATTCTGTAAAGCAAAGTGTGCTTCCTGCTAATCAGAAACTGGACTTAAGGATGAAGGAAAGATTTCTGTTGTACTCTTTATCAGTATTAAGGAGTAGAGTGGGTTTCAGCATTTCTTCATGTTTTGCAAGATGGTGATGAAATGCAGATATCTCTTGTGTGAGTTTCTTGCATAATAATCTTGTCTCATTTTCATAAATAAATTTAAAAGGTTTTGTTGTTAGAGGTACGAGACTCTGAGGGATGGGAAATTATCTTCCCGTTGCCAAACAGATACTTTTTTTAAACGTTTTTTAAAAACTAAAGTCTATGCCCAAAATGTGCACTTTTGTGATGAGTGAAATCATAAGTGAATATTCATGAGAGAAACTGAAGAAGTTTCTTTAAAAGGCATGGAAGACTTTTTAAAAAAGGGTAAACCCCATAACTTTGGTCTAGTTTTGCCTCTTAGCAAAACAAGCTTATTAAGGTATTTGTAACCTAAAGCTCTGAGTATTCATGAAGAAGGTAGAAATCTGCTGGTATTGGATTTAATGTCAATAGAAGATGAATTTTAGAAAGTCAGTGTTAACTCATTTAAATCAGGTCAGTAAAGTCTGTCTTGTTAGATCCTGAAAATTCTGACATTATATTCTTCTGAAGCTTAAATAATTAACTTTGGTTTTCCTAAATCGTTTGGAAAATTTTTATAACGCATGTGAAACCAGAGATAACTGTCAGACCATCCTGTAAAATGGCTTTAAGCAGGCAATTGTTTTCAGCTTGTTGAAACAGTACTTAGGCTAGGGTAATTTTGCCACAAAAGTCCAGTTTGCTTAAAGTTGGGATGATGCTATGGTGTCAAGTAGACTTGTGCTATGAAGTAGACTTGTACTTGAAGGAATTTTGAGAGTGATGAGCTGATGAATTAAATCAAGGTTATTTTAAACTATTGAAAGTATAGCCACATCTGTGGCAATATCAATTTAATTCTTGCATCTTTTGGTATGGTTGTAAATTGATATCTGTATTGAAAACTGAAAGAACAGTCCCAAGAATTTGAATTTATCAATTATTGTAGAATGTTTCTGATTATATCCCACAAGGGTAGTAGCTAGTTAAAAAGTAAAAGCTTATTGCTTTACAGAACTTCCCTCTTTCAATTTTTAAGTGTATATGGAATTCAGTATTACACTAGCTCATACTTAACTTCCCATGAGTTTGTGATTAACGAGTATTTAGAAATTTGCATTAACAAGCCCATTTTTTTATCATCTTTTTTGTTTCTTTCATAATCAGTGGGGAACTCATTATTGTTTTCTTGTAAATACTTTTATTCCAAGGAATGTAAGTAAAGAACAGGATATAATCCAATTCCTACAGAAAATAAATTAAAGAATGAAGTCAGTAGTAATGTTGGGCAGTAAGCAATGAAGGAACAAAATAAGAACTCCAGAAAGAGGGACTTGTGAAAGATGATAAAATACTTAGGCAGTGGGGTATTTTGGGAGGAAGATTAGATAAGCAAAAAGGTAACACAGAACTGAATGTAAGAGAGTCAATAAAAAGTGAGTTACAAAGCCAGACATCTAGTGGATTCCTGTGTAATATTCTAGCATTTATTTGACTGACATGTAATGAGTGACTGTTGTGTACCATATATATAAATGAATTTACATTTGTGGTTTGCTGTTTAAGAGAGGCTGTTTAACAATGTAGGTGCATCAAATTTTGTTAAAGGCAAGTAATTTTTCACTTGGGCATCTGCTAATTCTTTTTTTGTGAGGAGTAGTGAGGGAGAGTAATTAATTGTTACTTTTTTTACTTTTTCAATTGTTGCTACAATTGAAAAAAAAAATTGAAGAATTTTTTAAGCATGGAATGTTAATATAGCTACAAATAATAAAAATAAAAACAAAATCCAAACAAATAGTCGTGGAGAACACGTGACCTGCTCATGCATAAATACCTGCTGGGCCTTGGCCATTGAGTCCTTCAGAGAGGTACCTGGCTGAAACAGTCTGTACTGCTTAAATGGATTTACTTATTCCTAGAAAATCTCCTTGCACGTGGAATCCTTCCTACTTTTGTGGCCCTGGGCCTCATCTCCTCTCCTTTCTAATTTGGTTTTGAAATTCTTTGAGAATTCCAAATTTCATCTGTGTGTGCAAAATGGCAGAACTTTGCATGCATAATAAAAGCTCCATGACTCCTTGACAGTGCCAGTGGCGTGATTAATTCCTGTGCATAATATATTCAATCATCCTATGCATATGCAGTGACAACATAAGCAAAGGGGAATGAAGGATCCCTATGGATGATGTCTGGGAGAGAGCTCTTGTCTTGCTCTTGTCAAATACATTTGACTCTCCCCATGTCCCCACAGGTTTCTTTTTCCTTGGGCTTTATGCCAATTGCATCTTCCCCATCTGGTCAGTAGCAGGAAGGTGGGCCACACCTCAACCTCTTCCATCACTTGCTGGCAACTTTGTGTGACTCTTGGTACAGATGTCATTTTCCTAAGGAGCTTTTACCTAACAATCCCTGGTGTTTGCCACATTGAGTCTTTTCCTGTTTATAAATTGCACTGTTTGCAGAAAATCGTGCCAGGTGTTTCGCTGAAACAATTGATATCTGGGATGATATTTTGTACCAGGTGATGTAGTGCCTCAAATCCCAAATATTAGGCCTTGCATTGCATTTATTCTTAGGAATGATCCAGGCTTTTCTTGGGTAACCTAACAGTGTTAGTCAATTGTGTTTGTAGCATGCCACATAGGTTTTTGTGCTTCTGCAGATAATTTCTAGGCATTATTCCATGAACAGTAGTAAAAATGTCAAGACATTAGAGAAAATTAAAAGATTTTTACTAGGATCACCAAAGATCTCACACTAGAAAATTGCCTCAATCTCTTTTATGACATGAACAGTTGCTCTAGCAGGCTCTAAACAGGGATTGTGTGGTGCCTGTAAATGTTAACAAGAAGCCTTAGAGAACTTCTACTGACAAGCCAGTATAGCTGTATGACATTATACTGGCAAAACTCTGTATGTCACATTTTTGTCTACGTATGTGGAAAGGTATAGTGCGTTTTGCTAGCTGTAGTTTTTAGGCAGGTGTGGTGATTTGATGTCATGCTGCACATATTTCTGTATCATAGTAAACAAAATACTTGTATTTGGTTAAATTAATAACTCAAGTAGATTTTGTAGCTGTATTTTAGTAACTGCATAAAATATAATTTAAATTCTGGCTGTTTACCAGTGTTTATCAGTGATGAAAAATTACAGATTAGTCTGTGTTTCTATAATCAGAACATTTACACAATGGATATATTGTTACAGTTGTCGTTTTAGTTCTGATTATTACTCAGTATGTCTATTGCAATTTTCTCATTTACAGCTGTTATTGAGCTTCATGTGTAATAGATGGAATTACTGTGTCTACCATTTATTTAATGAATAGCCTACAGAAACATTAGTGTTAATAATATTATCCACTTAATGTACACAACAGTTTATAATATGGATAGATGAATAATGTGTTGCACTATTTAAATTTTATTGGAATGAGATAAATAGATCTAGGGCATTTTTGTTCGTAAATGCGATGTTAGAGTCATCTGGGGGATTTTAAAAAAGTCAGTTCCAAGCAAAGTGATTGCAAGTAGTTTGTTATCTAATATATGAATAAAATAGTTTAGACTTAAAGCTCTTTTTTGGGGGGGAGGTAGTGGGGGGACATAGGAGGTTTGAACCAAGAGGAAATTTTTTAAAAATAAGTGCAAGTGTCATCTTTTCAAGTTCTTTCTTAAAGGGTGTATTCTGCTAATATGGAGAATTGGGTTGGAAAACCAACAATTTGGTTTCTTTGCTAGTAGCAAGGAAGTGTACATGAAACATATGTTAAACAGAACTAAACTAAATTTACCAGTTTGATAAATACGAGATGCAGCTCTGATTAAATAGCAAAAATAGCAGCCTGTAGAGTAAGCAAAGTCAGTCGTTATCCAACGCAGGAGGCTTCCTAGCTATTCTTGCTCTTTATCTGCTGTGTTGGCTTAGATCAATATAGATAGGCTTGATTTTGTAAGCCTAAGAGGAAAATATTTCCTCCCTCCTCCCCCAGTTTTGGGCAATTTTGATTGGATGAAAGAGGAACTCCTTGGCCTGTTTTGTCAGATTTGGTAGGGCTTCTCTAAACTGACCAAGATGCTATTTTTGAAAAAGTGGTTGTATTACAGGTAATAAGGATATACTTTGGTTTGATAAAGAAGCACTGTAAAATGGAGCAACCATAATTGAGGGTATTTTCCTTTTTTTTTTTTTTTTTTTTTTTGAATAGGTGCTTAAGCAAAGTCCCCAAGTCCCCAGTGAATGTTACGTAGAAGTTATGCTGTTTGAATCAGAGAAAATGAAGTTTGAGTTTCTGACAGCAGTGCTTAAGTTCTGGTGTTTTCCTTGCTGTGTTGAGACAAGTTTGATAGATAAAGGTAATAATGTATTGGACCAACTTGTAGAGTTATAAAAGTTAGACAAGGCTGAAGAAGAGCTTGTGTGTCCTAAAGCCAGACTGACCCTGCTTAGTGGCTCTGGATGATTGTAAAAGGGACATACCTATGGCTGTTGTAGCCCAGTGTATTTTGGGTTAGTTGTCCCGACACCTCCAAAATGTTCTTTATAGTGGACAAGCTGAGCTGTGCAGACCAGTGAGTCTTGGTTGCTGAAATTACACAGGTCATCTGTTGTTTAACTCCACAGATCTCAGAAGAACTCAGAGATGTTGGCATATTGAGTTGTGAATTTTTAAATTACAGTTTTAACTCTGTGGTGAATGATTTAAACTGAATGTGTACAGAAAAAGGTCTGTGCATTTATGTACATCTGAGGGGTTCTTCTACTAAATAAAATACCTACTGAGCCTTCCTGCCATAAGACATATGTCCTCATAGCTGTGTATCCATAAATTCCTTAACGTTACCAATACTTTGTCACTCTTCATTCTGAGCTACACTGTAGTGCAGGGATTCATGAGCAGTGAATCCCTGCACTAAATCCAGCATTTTAGAACCACCAGAGGACTGCAGAGAGCTGTCTGGTATTTTAACTCTAGTCCCTCAAGAGTACCTGGCGTTTCAGAGAGGGCAAAATATGTGCATCACATACACATGCTTTTCTTCTGGCCAGTTGTACAATGTTGTAATTTTCTTCCTTAAAATAATGCGTCGTGTTACTTATTTGGGGCCATCTGTAATTCTCTTGCAATGTAAAGTAATTTACTTCCATTTTTTTGTGATTATTTTTCCAAAATGTAGAGCTTTCTAGAAGTTCTGTAACATATCACACATGAAGAATAGCACAAAAAATGGATATTTTAGCAGAATAAATAATTTTGGTATCTTCAATTTTTTCTCTGGTTACTCTATCAGTTCTTTTCACAGATTTTTTTTTTTTTCTCTTTTGCTTACTACAGAAAAATTACATCAAATGCAGGATAACAGAACACTGTCAAACTAAGAAGGTTTTATATGGACAGCATTAGACAGGAGCAGAAAGATCCAGTGCACTAATAGGCACGCTCACATGAGCTACCTAGTCCATTGACAGTTTTTTCCTTTGTTCTCCCTCTCGACCCACTTTCTGCCAGTGATTTGTGACATATTTTGTAAGAGATCAAATAAGCCCTTGACACCTGATTGCAATGTAGTGCTTGTTTACAGTTGCATTTTTGAAGGACCTCGAGACAAGATGGAAGGTTTAACTTAAAGTAATTAAATTTGCATCTGCTCTGTGACAGGAATTTTCTTATGTGTGTATCCTGTTGAGCAACTTTTACTGTAATTGGCCATGAAGTACCAAAAGAAGGATCCAGGTAGACAAAATCATTGTTGCCCACTACTAAAATCTGTCATGGTATTTCTAATGACTGGCTTGTACTTGGCTTGTGCCAGGTTCTTTGAAATGTAGTAATGCCTGCTTTTCTTTTTTTTATTATTTTAAATGTGGACCCTGACTTGAAACACAAATTAGACTGAACTTGATGATAAGCATTTTCTATTCACATTTTAAAGTCTAAAGAACTATTTTATAGTTGCTTTGAATTTAACATGATTACTTAATATCTGTTATTTGTGATATATTTTGTCCAAATTGATATTGTTGAGTCCTCTGATCAGTGAGATTTGAAGTAAGCTGCCAGGATGTTCACCTAATACCATATGAAGTGGTTTTATGAGGACCAAGAATTATTTGCATCTTGCATGACCTGTCCTTATGGCTACTTCTGAGTACAATGTAGTTTAGAAGAAGTAGTTATTTTCAGCGTACTGACTACAAGCGAGATTAATAGCTTTTGAAAGGGCTGTAATGAAAGGCTGACCCAACTGGCTTTTGTATTATACCTTGTTTATCCTGCTCTCATCTCTATCACCTTTGGGCTACAACAAAATGTAATTTATGTTAGCAGTGCTTCATTGAAGGTGAAAGGTCACATTTTTAATGAGGGTAGCCCTGATTGGGATTCAGGTTTGAAAATGTTGTATGGTAGAGTACAGTCAACAAAGTCCATGTAAAGAAAATTATTGCAGAAAGGGGCAAGGTAACATTATTTGAGGGGGAAATAAGACCACTCTGTTTTATTTAAAGTTCAATTAGCAGAAGTTAAATAGTTAGGAAAAGGGATTTAACAAAATACCAACAGTGTGATGGTCACATCTAATAAGCTTTTATAGTTTTTGTAGGATGGTGGTTTCTTTGTGCTGAGAAAAATATTTTGCAGAAAATCAAGTTCCTCTTTTCTTATTGTGATTATATTTGCAAAAAACATATCTCTCTCTCATATCTTTGACTTGAGCAGGACAGAAATGAACTGACCACCTGTGCTTGTTCCAGGGAGAGCTTGTCTGTATTTGGAATGATTAACCATAACACCCAACTAAGTTTGAGTTTTCCCTTTAGAAGGAAAAGTTGCATTATGCTCAGGAGATCGAGCAATGGTGTCTATTAGTGGTGTGGTCACTTTGGTAAAGCAGATCTTTTGAGAGTGGTATGCTTTACAAATGATCCACTGGATTTTTGTTGAATGGTGTTAATAGAATTCACTATGTGACTTAAATAACCAAATTTTATGAAATATGCACCTCCTCACAGAAGCCAAAATTTTTTTGAGATAGGTTAAAAATTCAAGAGAATTCTAGTCAAAAGAAGTTTAGCAGGTATATGGGGAAATTTTAGGGTATAAGCAATGAAGATAAAGTTGTAAACTCAGAGTAGTCAAATGCTGATTTGAAAGAAGTTCTTGGTTTCAGGTTTTCAGCATTCAAATACCCTGAGTGACTGGTGCTTGCCATGAAAACTCACTTTCATTTATGTGTGTTTGCAAGTGACAAAGTGCTTCAGTTATGTTCAAGAAAGGAATGGGAAACACATCAGGGATTCTGAATTTCATTACTTTTTGTGGAAACAACTAACCTGGGCTTAGTTCAAAGTTTGCATAGAGAAAAGTGGTGGAACGAGCTGCTTTGGTTCTTTACAGCCAAATTGCCTTTCATGGACATACAGGTTATTAAAGTCTGAACTTTTGTATCTTGTTTTTTGACTGTATATATATAGACTGTGTGACTAACCACTGTGCACAACTGAAAGGCCCCTAGGATTCACCTTGTATCAGATTTCAGAATGAAGGTTTAAGAGGGCTGCAGATTAGATTGCATAACTGCTGCAAGACTTTGGAGAGGAATTGTGTTGATGTCAGAAGCTTTTTTTCCCCTGATTTTGCATTGTTTTCTGTGTATCATTCTGCATCATAAGTAAATATTGGATTGTGCTCCTGTATGACAGGAACTTTTTATTCCATGGTGATATGTGAAGCAATATACTGAGGCCCTGTGGCCACAGTTTGAGCACAAGGTTTCTTCTTGTTCTCCCCAAGACTCCCCACTCCTGTAGCTGCCCCAGACTTTCTAGCCGAGGTCAGCCTTGCTGTGCTGCTCCTGCAATGCCTCTCCATCCTGTTCTCTTCCCTCCCAGCACTCCCCTGTGCCTGGGCTCCTGCTGTCTCTTGGCAAGGAATAGAATCACACTGTGCTTTAAAGCAACATAATGTTGGGATTCCCCTTCTTTTCATCTGTGCTAATAGGTCTTGAACTATTAATGCAAATCTTCAAAATGATTCTTTTAAATTTACACTTGTTTTACATTATTTTATAATTAAGTTTGAGTGTTGAAAAAGAAGAAAGGAATAGAAGTTTTTGAGGTGATGAAATATTAATTTTATTCACATTTAACCCTAATTTGCATTAAGGATGTTAACTGAAAGGCAGATCTTTTGAATTCAACGTTTTCATTTTCTTTTAGCCTCGTTGATGAACAGTTAGATCTTGTCATTTAAGATGTCAGGGTCCACTGGGATAGAAGGAATAATTGTGCAGTGTTGTACTTTTTAGGATAGTCTGTTTGTGATGCTTACTGTTTCCTAACAAAACAAACAAAAAATTTTTAAAAATCTTTTGTCTAAACTAAAACTGAGATTTGAAACAAGACCTCATTTCAAACCACTAGAGAGACTGTCCTGTTTGAGGACTCTGGCTTATTGTATGTCTTAACAGGACATCAGTGTCTTAGAAAGCTGATTTCTATCATATTTTACTGGAAGGAATATCAAGGGGTAACATTGGTGATAACATTTGAATTATGTATGTGATATATGTATGTATATATTTCATGCAGGGATATGAATTTAGGTAAATATATATAAAAAAATTGTGCTGCATATAATTACAACTAGGTGTAAATTGATCACTGATTATTTCCTTTCAGAGAATTATGTTAACTAAAATGCACTCCGTGTCCTTCTGTTAAGATCTGTCATTCTTACCTGAGAGTTCAGGAAATGTAGAATTTATTTCTGTGATGTAAATTGCTTACAGAACCCTGGATAAAAGTTCAGTCTTGGTATTGCATAAACCACTGTAGCCTATTCGATGCATTCAGTGCTTACACTTGCACAAGTAAAGTCCTGCAAATGATACAACCCTTTGTGCAGTGTTTAATAAATTATGGGACTTTGAAGAATCTTTGAGAAGTGGGGCCTGTGTGTGACTGAGCAGTAGACATGAATAAGTGTTATCCTCAAGTGTATCTAGCAGACAGTAATAGATGCTTGAACAGACAATATGAGCACTGAGTGAATGATGGTGATAACATTAAATATTTACATATAGCAAAAGTATTTTGACAGGAGAAAAGACACTGTCTCTGCAGGAAGGTGGATAAACCCCAGTGTGATATACTATACCTTTCTATAGGACAACTTTTTATTAATAACTAGCAGCGTTTCTCTGTGAAACACATATTAGGATCTGCTGTCATAAAAGACAATTTTCATGACTTTATTGGTGTAATCTCCAGGTGCTAATATCACTCCAAACCTATCATAATGCAAAAACAGTTACTGAGTTCAGAAATAAAAATAATTGGATAATAACTAAATGCTTAATATTAACCAAAGTGATTTCAACTTGTTACCAAAAGCCTAGATTCACTCTACTTTGCCTTACCTCAGTTTTACATTGCATTTTCTAACATAGGAGCTGTCTGGAGAACTGTGTCCTAGAGAAAGTTGTATTCTGGCTATGCCTGAAAGAGTTGATGAAAGCAAGAAGTCCTCCTGCCCTCTCCACTGCTGAGCAGTTTCATAGGAGTAAATCCATTTTATTGATTCCAGACTTGTTGAAGTGCAGGATATTTGTTTATGTGCCCTTGTTTTGGTTTTTGAGAGAACCTGCAAATTATGATTGTAGAACAGTTGGTATTCCTTGCACTGGAATTGTTAAAATAGGTAATGCTTGACTTCCCACATAATTTTAAAAGGAAATTACTTTATCAGAAGCACAGGATAACAGTTGTTATACTGAGGATCATATGAATTTTGTTAAGAGGTTTTTATCCTTCTAAATGCATTTCAAATAGCTTTCACTTATAGGAAAGAAATAAAACAATGGTGACAGTAAATTGAATTTTTTTTGAAATACTGTATGAAGCTTGTATTACTATGATGAACCTGTTTGCACTTAATAATCTGTCATGTAATTAAAACAAATTAATACTGAAAATGAAGTCAAGTGCTATCAAGTCACTTTTTCATATATTCATTTTCTTGTGACAGCAAAAGAGAACATAGACCACAATTCTAGAATTTGTTGCTTTAAATCATCAGCATGATTGGATTTTATTTTGTTTCAATATTTTACGGCAAAGATAATTCTTTGGAAGTGGGTAAGGGAAACTTCTTGTTGAAAAGATGCTTGTCAATTCATTTCTTTGTAGTGGCTTTGGTGTGGGCATCCAATCAATGTCTATGAGTAATCTGCATCATTTGAGAGTATGAATAATTATGAATATCTGGAATATCTAAGGCATATAACAAGTTGAGCTTTGGAAAGTCAAGTGTTTCTTGAGATATAAGGACAAATACATTTTTACAGCTTTTAAGGAAAGAATCTTAATCCTGTGGAGAAAAGGGCTGGTATATTGCAAGAGGGAAAAAATGTTATATTCCTGCAAATATGTGAATGATATGCTTTGCAAAAGGAACGTGACAGAACTTTATTGCGATATGTTCTCTTCCTGGACAAGTTTTACTTTGAGGGGAAAAAGTTTTGGAGTTGATAGCTGTTCTGAGGAGCATTCCTCTGTGGCTCTAAAATTGATGTGGGCTACAGAGCTAGAATGTTGATAACTTGATGCCAGTGGATGTGAGCCGAGATGTTTTGAATGGGGACTGAAGATAAGCCCAAGTGGGCTCATTCCGTTGTCTAAAACTTGAATCATATTCCTTGTTTGTTTCTTGAGTATGAAGAACTGGAAATTATGCAGCATTTAAATTTCAGATATGAATTTGGAATCTAGTACAGGAGCATGCCCCTGGCTTTCATAGGGCTGCACATCTCAGGATCCTTAAGAAACAATACCTGTTTAGGAGTAGATTATCTGCATGTGTTTTTCAAAGCAACTACTAGTTTGGGATCTTTTTGGATTAAAACTTCCAGTATGCTGATCAGGAGTTACTCTAGTTTAAATCATTTTTCTTTCTCACACAGCTTCTGTGTTAGAAATCAGGAAGTATTGTAATAAAAGCAATAAAACAACAGGTTCTTAAAAGCTTGGACAATAATGGTCACTTCAGTGACCATCAGACTTTGGACTTTTTTTTGTTCATTGCTATGGTAAACAGGGGCTTACACTTGGTTTTTCTGCCTTCTTTCTCTTGTGGTCTCTACACTTCCTGACCATTTTTCATTGCTTTGTATCAGCACATCTTCCCTCCAGTCTGCTCATTTGATCTTTCCAAGGTGTCAGTGCACCAGAAAGTATAAGTACTTTTTGAATCTGAAAGAGTAATTTGAGAAGCCATGAGTAGAATTCTATATGACACATAAGGAATGAGTTATCTTGCTTTTTTTACTTCATATTTAGAGTAGGGATAGTGTTGATTCTTGTGGCAGCAGTTCAGGTCCTAAAGTAGAGTATCAATTCAAATACTTAAAGTGTATTTACAGTAAAGGTTTGCAAACTTAGAGTTACAGTGTGCTGCCCACTCACTGAGTGAAGCTTCTCCCCTTTGGATTTCTAAGGAGTCTCTAGTACTGCAGTGTTTATGCACTTTATATCGTAACTGTGTGCATAATACAATGGAAGGTTTAGTCCATGTGGTTGTATTGTCCTAATCTAACCATCAAAATGAGAATTTTGGCACTTCTTTCATCACACATAATTTCAGGGTTTCCTGACTAAGATACATAACTGAATAAGATTCTGTGTTCATTCTAGACCTCAAGATCCAGACCAAGCAATGGTCAGGACCTGAAAACATACAAAACTTTGCTAAAATTTTGTATTTCCATTTCACTAAGTTTGCAGTAGGAAAATTACATTAGACAAACTTTGCAAGTGTCGTTCTAAACAGGCTGTTGCAGCCTTCATAGTGTTTTTGTGAGCAATGATTTAAAATCTGTTATTCCTCCTCTTCATTCTTGCCCCTCACTTCTTCCTTGTGCCTTCACAATCTGGAGAAATTATTTTTAAAGCAACCTCTACGCATCTTGTGATACAAGTTATATTTCAATCAGAACAGACATTTGGTGTCTGCCTGGTGGGGATTTTTTGATTATTTTTTTTTCCTCGTGTTGTAGCAAACAGTTCTGCATATGCTAAAATACATTATTTTTGTTTAGTTTACTGAAACAAATAAAATTTGGAGTAATGAGAACTGGCAATTTAATGCCAGTAATAGGAAGCAGCTTGGTTGAGGGTGATTTTCTGTTGAAATTAGTACTATAAAGTATTAATATATTGCTGTTCATTTCATGATGATAGATGTGGGGTTCAGATGTAGAATTTTTAATTTATTCATCAATATATAGAGTGTCCATAAATAAATGGTGTCCGTGTGTTAAATGGCTAGAGAACATGGACTTTTTCTTGCCTATTCCTGCAAAATTGTTGTGAAATAAAAATGCAGAGACTAACGGCAGCGATTGTTTTAGCATCCTTCTTTGTAATATATGCTTTTAACTTGATCTAAGCATGTAAATTATTTTTTTTTTACTTGGTGGACAGTTGTGCTGGTATTCACACATTGATTTATATTCATTATGAAATGTATTTCAACCTCTTCATGCCTTTTCATGAGTGGGGTTGTGCTGCAAAGTTTAGTTTGCATAAACCTCAGCATTGAGCTGCAGTACTGATCAGCAGAAGAGAAGCAGGGTAGCGGAGATGTGGGATGGCTGTGACTCCGATGTAGTGACAATAAATATGATGGAAGGAGTGTACAAAATGTCAACATGCGAGCCAGGAATGGAAGAATGTGCAAAGTTTGCAGCCTCTAGAACACTTTAAGCTGTGAAAGCACTCCAGATAAAAATATAATGATAGAGCCCATGTAAAACAGAGGCGGGAAAAATTAAAAATATTAAGGTGATGAAATATTTTGTAAAATCAATTTCAAAAACTATCCAAAGCCTCCAGTGCGTGGGCTTTACGATGCACTGAGTTGGACTGGAAGAGCAGGCTGCAGTAACTGCGTGTAAAGCGTTACCGGCTATTTAAGGGCGCGTGTGTCGGAGTTATCAAGCAAGAGGAGGAGCCTATCTCCTTCCTATGGCTCCGCTTTGTCTGTTCCTGCCGGGGAAGGAGGCTGCCGTGCCGTGCCGTGCCGTGCCGTGCCGTGCCGTGCCGTGCCGTGCCG
>JACBWW010000022.1:6577703-6885398 GCA_020086605.1 Lanius collurio
CCCCAGCGCCCCCGAGCGCCGGGCCCGTGCCGTGCCGTGCCGTGCCCTGCCCTGCCGTGCCGTGCCGAGCCGAGCCGTGCCGTGCCGTGCCGTGCCGCGCCGCCTCCCCGGTGCGCCGGCTCAGCTCGGGCTCGGTGGGAGCCGTGGCTGCGGAGAGGCGCGGCGCAGCGGGCGTGCCCGGCGCTAGGGGGCGCTGGAGCAGCGCCGCGCTCCTGCTGCGCGCCCCGCTCCTGGCTCGGCGAGTGTCAGGGAAATTGTTTTATTGTTAAAGGCCACAGTGTAATATATTCATCTCCATCCCAGGCAGCCATTTAATGCCCTGAAACATGCCCTCTCACAGCTCTGGCCTGTTGACTATGCTTATTTGGTGTAATAATTAGCAGAATTTCTCGCTAACAGCGGTACTTACCAACACCTCGCATTTTCCTCTGTGTTTTTGTACGTGATGGATTGTGCATTCTATGAATAAAGTTAAGCGGGTCACAGCCTAAGCCCTGTACAACACAGCTATTTTCTGCACAATAGTTCTGAATAGATATATATTAACTCCTTTTTAATCCCCGTGGTGTGTAATGCAAACACTTTGTGTCTTTTTGTAATAGGCTATTGAAAACTTGTAAGCACAGAACACTTAAGTTGTCAACTCAAAAAACAGAAAAAGAAATGGAATGAGGAGCTACAGAAATTAGAGTGCACTGTCTTTTACCAATGGCAGGCTTTAGGAACCTGTTCTAGTGCGTCATGAAGTTTGGTACAGAACTGTACTTAGTTCTAGAGGAAAAAGTCTCATACGCATGTTACAGGTGATCTCTCTGCTGTCGTGGTGTTCAAAGTTAGTCTGCTTGGTGTGAAAATACAGGTCGAAATTCTGAATTAAACAGTACTTGGGTTTTTTGCACTTTTCTAGCTGGAAGTGATTTTGCCTAAAATTCCTGTAATGGAAATTAAAAAAAAAAAAAAAAAAAAGTCTCTGAATAAATGCTGTGGGTAGGGGTCCTCATCATGGTTCTTTCCAAATGCAGGGGCTGATAAAGTTAAGCATAAAAATATAAGTTAAAATCGAATGGACTTCTTATATAATGAATTAGCTCAACTAACAGTGGTTTGAGGCATATTTCTTATGGCAGTTCAGCTCTGCAGGGAGACTCTCAAGCCTTTGTCACTAGTTTAGTTGAGAATTGCCACATATGTACTGCTAAATATGGGTCATAAGCTTTGTAGTTGTCTGTTATTTAATTTTAAAATTCTCCCTTTGAATATTTTTTGAATCCAGCATTGTTCATTCTTTTTTTCATTCAGCCCTTCTTGAATTCTAGTTACTGCTAAAGCAATTCCATTGTAGAAGGGGAGGTAATACAGCATGTTAAGCCAGCAAATAAGAACAAAGGTGGGTCTGGCAGCTTTCTCTTAATGTCAGTTCCTTGCCCTCAGCCTCTCTTATTAATGCAACTGAGCTGCTGTCACTCAGATGGTTTTAACACAGACATGCAGACATGTCAGAAAGGGTGGCCTAGATTTTTGAATTTCAGGTTGAGACTACCCCAACATACGAGACCACTGTATCAAATTATAAAAGGGTTGACTCCAGTTCTTGTAGACATTCCGAAGGAAGTGAAATTTGTTTATTCTTGTCTTTGACATATCCTCTAAGGAAGCAAGAGAGTTTAGATTTTAAGGTGTGTGCAGTATGTTCAGTTGGATGGAGACTTTCCTGTGTGCCTTTAATTTTATAATAGTTCAGAACAATCCTTCTCTTGGGCAAGTTGTACTTCCATGTTAAAAATTATTTTTTTGTGTGCTTGTATCCCTTTATATAAAGGGTTTTTACATTTTCTCACTGTTCTTTCACTTGTTTTACTGTGGGTTTTTTGATAATGTTCTTATGTAACATATACAGATATTTACTTAAAAATGCAATCAGAAATTATTTGGTGCTTTTTCCTTTACTGGGTCATTTAATGGATTCAATTTTGAGTGTCACCACACAGTTGATTAAACATGTCTGTATTTTCCTATCAGCCTGCTACAGCTTTAGTATGATGTGGATCAGCATGGCTGCCCCTCTTCTTCCTTTGTTTAGACAATGAATCCAAGCCGTTCTAGAGTGAGTTAGTACTCTTGGTAGGAATGGTTAATTTATTAAATTTGGTAGAAGAATTTTTTTTTAGCAGAAGAGAGCAAGTAGGGCAAAAGAAAGTTGTGTTGAAATCTGGAAATCTCTGTGTGCCAGCCTCTCTCTTTTTCACCTTCAGAAATCCAGCATGTATTTAAGAATGGCATGGAGAAGGGTAGAGATGATTTTGAAAAGATTTGTTATTGCTGTACTACTTCACATGCTCAAAACACATAGGTAGCAGCAGGACTATCTAGAGTCTTAGACCAATTAGAAATGTAAGTGTATGGGTAGAAAGGACAGGCAAGAGTTTTCCCTGAACAAATGTGAAAAGAAGACTTAAGAAATAATTATTGTGCATTTCTATTTTAGTTCAGTAGTGTTCTTCTGTAGAATTACACCTGAACATTGCAAGTGAGGGTAAAAGTTAATGAGAAATAAGGTCTGTATATGTAAATAATAGAAATGAAAACTGGAAATTAGGTATTAGCCTTTTCACGAGTCAGAATAGCTTTATTAAAACAGCATTATTTGAAAATGTAGGAGTTCTTAAATTTGCTCAAAAAATGTATTCTTAAGCAAAATGTTGATTTGCATTATGAAATTCACGTGGATTTGACACAAAGAAAATGACTTAACAGAGATCTACTTTCACAGAAAATCAGTGCTCTCTTGTATGAGATCTCTTAGTATACTCTAACATTATTTACATTATACAAAGATGGCTTAAGAATAAAATGTGAGTAGCCCTTCTTTTAGCTGTAGTTCTTTAACCTTACGATAGTGCTGCAGACATTCTCAGTACTGTGAAATACAGATATCAACAAACCTCTGGTTTTTGGATTCTGAGGCAGAAGAGAATTTCTAACACCAAGGTCTCCTGATTCACTGACCACTGGTGACTGGTGAAGTGATTAATCAAAACCAAACTGAGGAACGAGATGCATCAGACTTTCAGTCAGTGTGGCTTTGCTGCCTCCAGTTTATTTGGTTAGGCTGTATGTGCAGAACTTCTTAAGGAAATATGAATGATTCACTGTAGTCTGCTGGTCTACACAGTTTGAGAACCACTCATTTATAAAAACTTTCAAACTTGATATGAGAAAAAATTCCCATGGGGGAGAATTCATGTTTCACAGAGGTGTCCCCTCCAATGCCTAATTGTCCTTTCTTTGCAATTGTGCTCCCTGTTTCTGGTCTGAACTTGCCCAACATTTCAGACCCTGAATTTTTCTAATTGTTACCTGCCAGCTTAACATTTAAATGTTAGCTTTCTGTTCCCCCATGTGGTTTATCTGAAAACTGAACAAAACAAAGTCTTCAAGCTAAACAAAATTAACCAAGTCTAAATTGTTCACCATGAGGTGTTTCTTTAAAAGATTTTTTTTAAAAAAACCCTCTTTTTTCAGCAAACTTTATAGCAATATCTTTCTTGAATTTATATGCCAAAATTCAATTCAATAGTATTTAATCAATAGCTGTCTTATAAAGTTGAGTAAACAACTGTAGTATTTAGGTTTTCTAAGTGAGTGTTACCATGATTTGACTGATGGTGTTGTGCATGCAAAGTTAGGAAAGCAGTATGTAATAAATAGAAAGCAGTGTCTGTGCATTTATTACACAGGTCACTCTTATAAATCATGGAATCATAAAATACCAGATTGGAAGGAGACCTCAAGGATTATCTGGTCCAGTTGTATAAAATGTTACAAATTGCACTTCTCCTCAATGAATACTCTCGAACAAATTTCGTTATGTTAATTTTATATGCATAATTCAATCTCTAATTTTTATGTCCTTTAAAATACATTGTAAAAAGTGATGCAACTGTATTAACTCCGTTTTCCTGTCTATCTTCAAAAATGATGTCTCAGTTGTGCTGTTTTGGAAAGATACTGATAGTGAGTTAATTGTAACTGTGATTACGCATCAGTGGTTACCTTTAAATTGTCTTGGGGAGAGGAGGAAGAATTGCATGAAGCTCCTGCTCAAAGCCTCCTCTAGTGAGAAACGATGGAAGGAAAATTTGAGTTTATCATGTCCTTGAAAAGGGCAAAGCACAAAGATTGAAGAGCAGAAGCAAGAAACACGAGGCAAGAAGTGTGGTGCTGCTTCTGCAGCCAAAGCCTGGGGGACTGGCCTTCCCCTTCCTTTGGTGCATTCTTTGGCAGTGATTTTGTTAACTCTGGCACACACTCTCAAGAATTATCTGGTAAATGCCTCCTTTAAAATACATCAGCTGTGTGCCTGGTGGAATGTGGCTAACACAAAAGAAAAGTGTTCCTGGAATACATTTCCTTTTATCTGTGAGACTTTAAACCATCTTCATGTCTTTTCATTCTGGAGTGAAGAATAAAGTTCTGCATTCTGTAAATATGTAAATATGATGTCTTGGAAAGCTGTAAAGGTCTTCAGATTTCACCAAGTTTGTAAGCTTTTAGACTTTCATGTACTTATTGTGCTAATAAAATCTCTGGAAAATAATTTGGTTCTGTAAAAAATGCCAAGAATCAACAATTTTTTAATGGCCTGCGAAGATGTTCAAATACTGTGTAATGGGAATGACAGTTACAGTATGTGAAATTTAATGCTCTAGCTCCTTATTGATCTTCCTTGTAGCCGATTGCATGGCACATGCATTTGCACTTAACACCTGCTCTTTCTACATTAACACTGTCTTCTGCAGTGTCATCAAGGGCAGCTTGGAAGCTACATTTGATGCTAAACTGAAATATTTAAAGAAATATTTATATTTTTTTTCATATCCTTTTCCACTTTGCTTTTGGCTGCTTTATCTTCTAGGTGATATTTTAACACTTAGAGTTTTTTTCTCCCTATTTTTAAAGTGTTCTTACTACACATTGATTGCTTCTACTATTACCTGTCAAGATATATAGAGACCAGCAATCCTGCCAGTCCTATTGTTTTTTGGAAATGATGAAAACATGCAAGAAAATTAATTGTATCTTTTATTTTGCTGGTAGTTCTGAAAAACTGTTTTAGTGTGACCTGCCAGAGTTTGTGTTGGCAAATCCTTTGTGTCTCTCTACAGAAGTTATGAGCCTGTTGCAAAGGTTCTGAATCTGCATTTCAAGCTATGTCAGCCCTTGGGTTTCAGTCTGGAGGTCCTTGTTCTGCTCTGTGGTTGTTGGTCAGTGTGTTTGCTCTTACTTTGCTGCATGAATTAGATATTGACTCCCAGTGGGGTTTGTACACTTCCACACTGCAGATATGCAGCACTTCCCAAAATTATGGGGTGATCTTTAATGTTTCTTTCTGTTTCCTTGAGTTATTCAGGGAGAAATAGCACCATGCCAGCATTATTTTCCATTCTTAAGCATAATATGCATCTCCTAAGGCTGCAGAGATCTAGTGCCATGTGTCCTGGTAGTAGATTTCCATAGGAGTTGGAAACCATCAGTATCTTTATGGCATTAGAACATGAGATGAACATGAACAGCAACACCTAATGTATCCTTGTTTCAATATTAACCCTTGTTACAGTTTTTGTCTGTCTTTAGTCTTTATTGACTCTTTTGTCTGTCAAATATTGTTGATTAGTATTTCAAATGCCCTTGATTTCTTGGGACTGGGTGTGTAGGGGTGTTTTTGCTACATTGTGCAGAATTAGTAATTGGTAACAGACATTAAGGTTTCTGTCTGCTGATTCTTTGGAAGTTAGCTGGTTAAGAATTGCTAGTTTAAGAAATCTAGTTTCTCAGAAACTGTTGGGTATTTTTTAGAAACTGTGCAAAGAATGGCATGCAGAAATGCTCCAGTGTCCTTACCTATTCATTGTGACTCACAACCACATTGAACTAAAAGTATCCACTGTCTTAAATGTTTTCTGAAGTACAGGAGTCATCTTGAGTCTGTATGAGAAGAAACTAAGAACTGAGGATCTTAATGAAACTTGATCATTTTCAAACAAAGTTTGAATGTTCTTCTCACCTAACACATAGAGCTGACCCATTTACCAGCTGCTACCTGCTGCAAGAGGATGCACAGATGATTAGAGGGAACAAGACATGGATGATGGTATCAAAGTGCTTGCAGTGATGGTAGAAGAAGTAGAAGTTTATTCACAATTATGTGGAGGAGGCTTAGGGACAGCCCAAAGTGTCTGTGTTTGAACTGTTTATTACTTCAGATTTTTATTATGATTACTTACAGTGCTAATCCATGTGTGACAAATCGACACTCAGCTGGGTAAGGAAATTACCGGTTCTGTTCCATTAACAGCCACTGGCCAAAGGAACAATGTTCCTGTAGGTTAAAACAACATTTAAGGGGCCCTTAACACTTCAAGGTGGGGAGAGAGGGGATACTGGCAGCAGACATTGTTCATACATTGCTAAGCTGCTTCAATGCATAAATTAACTCTTAGTTGAGTTACATCAGTTGAGTGTGTTGTGCATATGCATGACTGGTCTGTGTGTGTGTGAACCAAAACGTGGGCCTGTTGATTTATGAGAAAGGGTAAGAGAGGTTGAAATTAGTAAGCAAAGCCAAACAGTACCTTTGCAGCAGAGAATATCAAACAGTCTTTGAGAATGCTACTCACAGTTACTGATGATAGACTTGAGGTCTTTGTGTGTCAGTGGATTGTTCATTACGTAATTTTTTTCATGCCCAGGTCATTTGAACTGTATTTTGTTACTTCTGTAGCTGGATCCATTTGTTCAGTGGAAGAAAAGGATTCACTGTGGTTATGTTAAATAACAAGTATAATCTGTTGTAGTATAATTAGCAAGTGGATATATTGGACATGAAATATTGCTAGACTGTTGTAGGTAATTTTAATATGAGTTTACTTAGAATAATAGTAATGCGTGGTTTTTTCCTTAATATAAAAATGTTTTTGACTTGTATTAGGGAGGTGGGGAGGGCAGCTTATAGTATGCAAATGTGGTATACTATGGTCATATGTCTACCAGTATTTTTGGGAGGCTGTATTTTAGAATGTAGCACAGAAAATGTTTTTGGTAAGTCTTGAGTGTAATGAAGGGTAGGCTGGCAGTGTAACATTTTCATGTCAGTAAATGGTGCTGTAAAATCGGCCAGTCCCTTAAGATCTTTTGATGAGTAGAGTTTACAGAAATAATTTGAAGAAAAAAAAAATTCTGAAATCTAATATATGTGATAATGGAGAAATAAAAGCTGTAATGGTACATTTAGAATGCAATTTTTATTACTTGAGGTTCATTTCTGACATAGCTTGTTTTAGTGAGCCACTTGAATGTTCTTGGTAGCTATGAAGTTTTAATAGCTAACACTTGGAAGGCCTTGTAGTTTAAACAAATGTCAACTTCAAAATCACATTTCTTCCTTAAGAAACTATCCCAATTTTATTAAAAAAAACCCAAAAAGCCTCAACATGTGAAAGACTGTTAGGAGGTAATGTTGTGGAAGTTCCTGTAAAATGTGGCTTTTTTCTTGACAGGGTCTTAATATTGTGTCACAAATTTTTTTCTATATGTTTAATCATCCTCCTTTATAAAACTGTTAAAGCATTTCAGAGCACTAGCCCTTTGCTTCATGCAGGACTTGAAAGAAATACATGTTTTATTAGAGTTGATTAAAAAAAAAGAATGAAGGGGAAACAGAGGCTCTAATGGACATTCTTATGTGGGTAAAAAAGGTAATAGGAAGGAGAGATTTTTGGGAAACCAAAGGTTTGCATCTGAACTGGGACTCAGATCTTTCTGACATGACAATAGGCATTCTCAGGCATTCTAAACCTGATAACCCTTTGGAAAACAAAAGACTATTGGGAAAAAAAGTATTAGAGAAGGAGATGATACTTTCTTATGCTTTAAATAGTGGCTCTTTTTTTAATATCTATCGCTGGAATTTCTGCAAACATATTGGATTGAATTAAAAACAAAAAAATTCAAGTGTTTTACTAGTTCTGATCCTGAGTGGTCTCAAAAGTGTAAAAACTGCAGTAGGCAGTTAATAAAACTTTTTAAGATGAAAAAATGGGCAATGTTTTAAGACCTTCTGATGAAAGGAGTTGAGGCAGAGGGGCTGTTGTAGTCTGGCAGTGGAGATGCTGTTCTGGAGATGCTACACCAATCTTTGTGCCCCCTCACCTTCGCCAGCGTGATGTTCCCACCTTTAACCTCCCAAGATCATTTCTCAGATGCAGACATGAGATAGACAAAAAAAATCCTTTTTGCATGGATTTAAGTCTTCCTTATGTTAACAGTTGCAATTTCTTCAATGAATTCTTCAGTACATTTTATGCCAGGTACTTGGGGGAAAAAAACCCAAATTTTTTCTTAATGTTTTCAGTGGTTTTACGTGTTAGAAATTGTTGTGACATTGCAGTCTTAAATTTGTTGTCAGAACTTCAGTAATATTTCAATGGGATTATAATAAATTTAGTTTTTATAGTATATTGTTTCAGCCAAGAAAATTATCTATAAATTGGAAAATAACTATTGTTTTCTGACTTTTTTGATGAGGAAACTAAGTAGGAATTCTTTGTTGGAAACACTGAAGTCTTCATAAGCCTTTATAGCCTAGATATTGAACTTCTGTCTTACAATTAAGAGAGAAATGAAATCTTTTGAGAATGGTATTGACACCCCACGGGGAAAAATGTCAGCTTTGAAAGTTTTTACATTGTCATGCTTCCTGGTCAGAAAATGTCATTGAGTCCCATCTTTTCCTTACATCACTTAATTTAAAAATAGCAAAACATGTGTAACATAACTGCATTTTCACTTGTGGTTTTGATGTGTCTTAGCTGTGTTTCTGTTACTTCTCTTGCTCTGTAACATACAATGCACCACTTCTCTTGCCAGGAAAAGGAAATGATTACAAGTATAGTGATTGAGAGATTCCAATTATTAATATTCCACTTGCTGAATTTTACAACCGTCTCATTAATTTATTATTAATAAGTGAGCAGAGATTGTTCATGTCTGCAGGATGTTTGTTGCACACTCTAAAACTGGGTATTTGTGTTTCTGATCTTTGTTGCAGAGTCAGTTAAAACAGCTCCAGCAACACTCAGCAGCCCACAAAAGTATTTGCAGAGGTTTTTGCCTTTCTGAAAGCCCGAGATGAGCACTTAACAAAGTTTCTAAAGCAGTGCACAGTGCATGGTGACAGGGATGGTGCCCTTCAGATTGTCTTTCATTGGCATCACTACTGTGTGTATAAAAATCACATTGTTTTTTAAAATATAAGAAATATAACCTTGATATCTGTATAAAATGTTACAATGTTGATAACTTTTAAAATGTAAAAATCAGACTTAGAAAAAGGCTTTTTAAGAAGCCTGATACCTTCAAATAGAGGCAATTTTTTAGTTTTTATTTAGGGGTTTATGTATTTGAATGCTTATGTAACAGACTTTCACATCAGCCAGCTGGTATAGCCAGATACTCAGTTTTTCTTTTTTTTTTACTTTTTCGAGGTATTTGGGAGTAGCTTGATGTTTTTGACATCTGTGTGACAGCTTCTTGCATAAGAGATGAGCAGCATGTTACACCACCCAGCTGTGTGTATTAGTCTGCACATCAAGCTGAAGAGCAGCACTTAGCCAGATCTGACAATCAAATGTGAACTACTACTACCTATACACAAGAGTGCATTTTAATGTTATGTGCTTTTTGCCAAGAGCCTGATACTTGACAAAGAAATTGTCAGAATCTCTCTTCTTCCCACTTTTTTTTTTCTTCCCACAGATGTGAGTCCATGTTAAAATATCTTTTTTTTCCCCCTGCAGCTTAATATGGCTTATCTTACAGATAACAACGCCAGTCTAATGTTTTCAGCAATTTCATGTAATAAAATTCTGACAAGCTTTTGGTAATAGAGGAGTGTAATTGTTTTAGAATATGCAGGAAATCAGCGTGTCATTTTCTGCCAACTTAATCTGAAGTTACAATCTTCTGGGTCTCACCAATGACTTCTTGTCAAAATACCAACAACCTGTCCCCAAAGAAAACTGAGGACATAGAGAAATTACACCACAAGTTCAGAAATGTCAGTGCTGCTCTTCTCAGGCTTTTTAAGAATTGGTGCTCAGCACACTGTGAGTGTGGAGATGAGTGAGAGCCACCTGCTCTTATTGTAGTTTGACTGATCCATGAACCTTAAAATCCTCTACACTTCCACCTGACTTTAAGCTGCTGTCATCTTTATTGATGCTTAAATTTGAAAAATGGAATTCATTGTCACAGAATTCCAAGTTATACTCCAGAGTTCAGCTTTCCTTGTTTACTTGTTTGTTATAAGCCAGGAATTAGTTACTACATGGGGTGGTTTTTCTTCCTTTTTTAAATATTAGTGCCAGAATAGGGAAGATCTGTTTTCACTTTATTTTGAACTGGCTTTTTATGATAGTGTTACTCATACTTTTTTTTTACTTACTCTGTTTCCCTTTGTATTATACCCTTAATATTCTTTTTAAAACACTTTTCCATTTTCATCTAGTCTTTCTCTTACAACATAAAAATATTGAGCGAGCTGCAACTTGAGTTGTTTCTTGTGCTGGTGTTTATGTAGTTGAAAGTATTGCAATAAAAATAAGAATTTGAATCCTGTTATATATTTAAGCATTATGGCAGATACAGTTTTATGGTCTGTGTTGCAAGTAAGTAGAAATTTGTTAATAATCAAAGTTTGTAAAAAGTAATCCTTGCAAGCTAAAGGAAAGAAGTAGGGGAAGGAGTTTGTTAATTTTCTAGGCCAGTACTTCCACTGCAATAATTTTTACACTCTTGTTAATCTGTACTTATACTGAGTTTGCATTGAGTTAGTCTGTGAGTAGATGAGTGTGAATGGACCTGTCAGGGATCGGGATTATTTGATTCCAAAATTCTGATGCCATGTTTCACAAATCTCTTACACTTTGCAAATCATTAGCACAATTAATTGTATAGTGCCACAAAAAAATCTATTTTGATTAGTTAAAAACCGAAAGATACAATTTGGACAAAAATCAGGCTTTTATCTTAGCGATTTATTAGTGGTCACATGGACTAAATATTGATGGAGATGGTCTCAGTCTAAACCAGAAGTAAAAATGGAGTTAAAAGAACAAGGGGACAGAGAAAACCTGTTCTTACAGGCAGGTAGTTCTTTATGTACTCCCAACATCAAACTGGATTTATGGCTGTCTGTGGGAAGGCAGGTCTTGAGGATGGCATTTTAAATATTGTCAGGCTGTGGGGGCTCTGGGGTACAGTACACTGTGCTTCCTTTTGCTTTCATAAACCATTTCAGGAAATATTTTAGAGTACACCCAACACTGGGGGTCATTATTTTAATGAAGTGGGTTATTGAGCCATATGATGAAATATGAGCTTTGCACCTATTGGATGCACAAATTGAAGTAAAAAACAAAATGAAAAGGAAATAAGAAATTAATGAGTAATTATAAAGTAGGCACAGGTCTGAAGAACATGAGGCTGAGATGAATTTTGATCAGTGTAACAAGGACTGATTATCAAAAAAATAATTTAGGAGTAAAAGTACTCATGTGCTCTAAAACTAACTAAACTGAATTACTGCTTTGTAAGTGGAGAAGTTCCATGGATTTTTTAAATTCATTTTTCATTGTTTAATTTTCCAGAGTTGAAGGTAGTAAGAGAAGTAATTACACCTGGTTTTGTCATTTTAATACAACTACTTTTATACTTCTCTGTTTTTATCGTGGTTTTTAGTCTAATTTTCTGTTTCAATTTTCCCCCTCCAAAACAGAAGAAGAAACTTCTTGAAGAACTTGGGGAGAATAGACTTCCATATCTGACACCAGCCGATGCCGATTTCCACCAGCTGGTAACGTATTTCTTCTAACTTGTTTTAAACTAAAATGGCTGTTTGCACTGAACAACAAATAAATCTTCCTTTGAAGAGACACTGTGAAATTTTATATGAAAAAACATATCCTGATGGCTCATAATGCACTTCCAGGTGGTGTGAAATAAGATCTCTAGAACTAGGATATTCACAAATGAGAACTTGGGGAACTTTTTTTTTATTTTTAGGTGTGTGCCCTGTCAGTAATTTATAACAATTAATCACAGTATCTCATACTTTGTTGAAACAAAATCCACGTCACCTTTCTTTTAATTTATTGTTTTCTGAGTGCTAAAGAGACCTTTATAGCATTTTTATTGTAGTAGAGGGAATATTAACATAGAAATTTAAATTTTGAGGGGCTTAATTCTACTTTCCAACAATAAGTAATGGTTAAAACTTTGCTTACAAAACAAACTGTGGAAACGTGTGGAGGTGCCTCCCCTGAAATCCTGGGGGGAGGGACCCTGCAGGGTCTGGGTCTGTCCCTGTCCCTGTCCCCATGTCATGTGTGCCCCATACCTGTTCCTGATGGGTTGGTTGGGGTGCCCAGGGCCCGGGAAGGGAGCAGGGTCCCATGGCTGGGGGCTGCCTGGGAGCTCCATCCATGTGGCTGGAGGAATAAATCATCCCTGAACATCTTCAAAAATACCACTTCATCTTTCCTTCCAAGTCCATCGCTGTCTTAGACTTGTTGTAAGGATTCCCTGTGCTACAACAGAAACTGGAATGCCTCAAATGAAACCAAACAAAAGATCAGGTCCAGTAGCCACATGAATAGTAAATCAAGTGAGTGTATGGAAGAATGTAATGCATCAGTAGAATTTTCCACATCCATCCTGGATCTTTCTAAATCAGCTACAGAGCTCAGGGTAGGTTCAATCAGATCAAACTGGATCAAGACAGAAAGGTATAAGAAATCACCTGGGTGTTTGAACAGCTCCAGTGACCATGCTCGTGTTCCACCACGCAGGAGTGGTGCCTGCTGTGTGTTGGTACATGGCTCAAAGATGTGCAAGCAGACAAGAGCTGGGAAAATTTATAAGAGCAATACAGATGGATTTTATTATTTCTTTTCTTCTTTACACAAAAGCCCAAATACATTCTTTTCACTCTTAAACTTATGCTTAGGGAGAAACACTTCCCCTTCTAAGAATCAAGCAGCTGTCTTTTCTCCTCCCTAGTCCTGTTACATTCCCTCCTGTTTGTTCTCTTCTATCTCAGATGCTGCCAAGAGCTGCTTTGCCCAGCATCTTTTTTTTTTTCTTTGTCTTTGTAAATTCGTCTTTTTGTGGAGTTGACTTGAAAAGAGAAGGTGGAGGCATCTCATTTGCTCATGTTCAGTAAGTGTAGAAGACAATAGGAACAAGATAAGCAGTGAAGTCACACCTGTTTAAGCTTTAATTAAGTTTAGATACATTCTTTTTGCAATTATAGAGTTGTACTTTTTATGTAATGTTTGTGTGCATACTAGGTATTTTTAAGTATATATGATAACCATAAGCATCACAAACACCTTTTGAATTCTGTGGTAGTTATGAAATGTTACTTGAATCCCAGCTGTGGAAATTGCAAGTTCCATGATGCTTAAATGCACTACAGCTGGAGAGGAAAAGAAGGGTGAGAGCTTGAAGACAACAAATCAGCAAAGTAAAATATCACACAGAGTTTAGTTTTATAGTCTGTCTTTCCTGGACAGACGTACTCTACTCCTTGAAGGATCCACCTCTTACAAAACAGTATTCTTTGAACATGTTGAAAAAGTTAGGTAGGATGCATCAGAAAAAATCTGCCATATCCTGTTGGGTATGGAAGTGTACAGGCTGAACAGAAGTAAGAAATTCCATCACAAGCAAAACTTCCGCTGACATCCTCTTTCAATGTGTTTTGCCTGATGAAGGATTTTGGAAATGGGCCCCAAGCCATGAGCTGAAACAATGTAATGTTTAAAGCCAGTACTGAACAAGAAAGGGCTGTAGCAACGTAATTCCCAAATATTGGAAATGCAGACTGTCATTTCATGATGCACATGGCAGTTTGCTTATCAAGGGTCTTTATTGCTGATTCCTAGCTTTATCCTGTCACGTGAGTCCATAGAGTGATTCTCTGTGTTGAGCATCACCATCAGAAGTGAAGACATATTTAAAATCTTGTGTGTAACATTCACAAGATGATTTGAGCATCAAATGTGCTTTTTTTTTTTTGTGTCCTGTAGTTGCCTGTAATGCACGCACTCCTTTCAGAGTGAGGAGTGAGTTGACCTTTAATACTGGCTGTCAGAGTTACAACACAGAGGACATGATTACTGCCCTTCCCCATCCCCCCGAAACAAGAAGGTGTCCAGCGTGAACCCAGCACTCACCCCGTGTTCTAATCCTGTAATTCTTTCCTTATGGAGGGCACAGCACAGGCACTGGCTGGGGATTTAAAGAGGACCAGGCTTTTTTCACGTGATGTGTTGGAAATTTGTTTCCGTTTCCTGATTTCTTTTGAGACACCTTAATGATAAAATAGTTCTTAAGCATGTGATCTTAAAGCACAACCCAAAGGTAACATGCATCTGACTTGGCTGGCAACTAAATGTGCAAGGCATTACCTCTGCAGTTCAGGAGGGAAAAACAGTGTTGTTACCTTTGTAAATCTGTGTTCTTCCTTTCTGGTGCATGTTTTCAGGCATTTAATTGCTTTACATCATATGTTATTTCCCTCCTTCTGTTTCTAATAATTGTTTGGAATTTCATGTGTGTGATTCATGTCAGAAATTCAGTGTATTTATGTTTTCATATGAATGGTTTAAAAATGTATAGTATTAATGACTGTTTAAATATATCAGAATAGCATATGTAATGTGGGATGATTATGTCCAGTATACAGAATTATTTAAAGAAATACCAGGGTACTGCTACAGAACTGTTAGTGCTCAAATACAGGGCAATTGCATAATGAAAGAAATAATGAAGTATTAATCTTCATGTGTCACAATATATAATATTCTGCCATTATTAAGTAGGATTGTGAAAGCATATTTATGATTCCCATCAGCCTGTCCCTACACATCTGACTGCAAAGTCTTACGTTTACAGTTTCTGATTTCACTAGGTGTTGTTTATAAGGATTTTTTCACTGTACTGTTGGAAGGCTGGATGTACACAGCGCTGATAGAAACAGAAGGGGCAGTTCAGGACCTCTAAAGGAATCGTTTCAGGCTTTTGACAAGCTCAAGTGAACTTAGTCTATCAAGTTTAGATCCCTTTCTTTGAGTGAGAGCTGGGATCCTCTGTTCTGGGATTGTTGAGAGACCTTCACACAGACCTGGGACTGTTTTCAAGGTTTGGTGTTTGAAGCTAAGCATGTAAATACAATTGTCAGAAATTATTATCTGTAGATACTGTTACAGGTTTTCTTCCCTCTCTCTAGGAAGCTAGTTTTTGGAACTATAAGAATGTATAAAGAAAAGGAGTTTGCTTCACTGTAAAAATTTCACAAGGAATGGTGGTGAGGTTTATAGATAAACCAAGATTTATTATGTGTAATCATTATTTTTAAAATAGACTTCCTTTTATATTCCCCTTTTTAGTAGAAACAAATGATCCTATAAAGCCAGCTCTTCAGTGTTGTAGGATAAGAGTGCATTATGATGCAAAAGTCTGTTTTCATGCAGTGGAAAATGTGCATACTAACTGCCTGGTTTGTGTTTTTTAAGGGCACGTTCTTTGGATTTTAAAATTAATTTCCTGAAAGACAAGTTTCAATGAGACTTGGAAGTAGACAGTGCTAGTAAAGTGGGTTTGAGTTGTACCAGAAGGAGCTCACAGATGGATTGTAGGTCAGTGTGGTGCTTTGGGCTGGTGACTTTTATTTGTCTTTTTAAAAGCCCTTTGAACATAAGCTATTAGACTAGTAGAAGTTTTGTCAGATCAGTTTTATGCATCCATGTGCTCTTTTCTCCAGATTAATTTCTGGACAGAAGGCAATAGGTGTGATGAGTCCTTGGGAGCTTCACAAGTGCTAGTTGATACCTGACATGCTCACATTAGCACCCTTCCCTTACTGAGGGCACTAGTTGGCATCTGTTTCTTTTATTTATCTATTAATTTTAATGAAATACATAAGAACTCACTCTTCTTAAGCACTTATTCTCTAGCCTTTTTCCAGTTTGCCAAACATTCTCAGCAGTAGTTAAAGCAGAGTTACAGGCAACCAATAAAAGGTGTGATTATGTGATACTCACTTCCTTAGAAAACCAGATTAACAAAATAATATTATCCAAGCCTTCCTGGAGTGGGAAGCACTACTGTGCATACAAAGCAAGAAGCTGCTGATTAGCAGTGTTGTACCTTGCTGGGAGCTTTTGCTTCCACATACAGCTGGATTCTGAGCTCCAGCTGATACCAAAGCTGGTATGCTCACAAGAGGATATGAGGAAAAAGGATATTACAGGTAGGGAGCTGGGGAGGAAAGTAAGTTTGGACATTTTCTGTTATCAAAAGAGAGCTTTTATGTAAAACAGGAGAGCTGATTGGTGGACACTAAGGAAAAAAAAAAATAGAAAGGACCAGAATGTTAGCAGTGCATTTTTTGAAAATTTACATTCTGATTTTTTATTTTTTCCCTGAAAAGTATTGCTATATAAGACTATTTGAGTTTATCATGTAGCCCCCTAGATTTCTGTACATCATAATGAAACAGAATGGTCTTTGCAACCATTGCAAAAAGAGGAATCACTTTCTTACTATATATTCTTATATATATTTCTTACTGATAGTCTGTTGTTTATAAACTTAATGGTGGCATTATCTACAGATCCATCAGATGAGCTTTATGTTCTACTGAGTTCTTCTAGAGTCTTCCTATTTATTTATCTGGAGATTTGCCCTGGTTATACTCTCTGGCTGAAGCCACTGGTACATATCTGCAGTTTGTGCAATATACTGAAATACAAGAATAAAGTAACAAGTGCTGGCATCTATTTCCTCACCACATTCTAGACTCGTGCTTGTTAACTTGACAGCTTTGCCTTCTCTTGAAATATCTTGACTCCTGTAAAAAGAATAATTATTTTCCTATTTTTTTTTTCTTGTTTGGGTTTTCTTTTTCCTTTAGTGGAAGACCAAGTATTCCAAGCTGATTTTCAGGAAATCTGACACGGTACCTGAAGAGCTCCATCAAATGGTACAAGAAAGCTTTTTGACCTTGCGAGAACACAACTGTTTCTTCCAAGATCTTGTGAGGATCAAAGGCAAAGACTTTCTTACTCCAGTGTCTCGTATTTTAATTGGAAACCCGGGATGCACTTACAAGTACTTAAACACAAGATTATTTACAGTTCCTTGGCCTACTGAAGGTTATGATATAAAATATTGCAGTCCTCAAATACATGATGCTTGTAAAGCATTAAAGAGACTTAATGACTACTTGCATATTGAAGCAGTCAAGGCATTACAAGGACAAAATTTGTTTGAGACCAAAGAAATTAAAGATACTACTGTAATAGATAGGGAACAAAGTTTTGCTACTTCTCTTACAGAGCAAGGATCTGTTTCAAAAGTTCAAAGTGGTGTTTTTGTACCAGAGGATGACAGAAGTCTAAAGAACAGAACATCCTATAACTTGACTTTATTAAATTACATGGATCCACTACAAATGCTGTACTTGAAACAAGAACCTTACTTTGGAATGGGGAACATGGCAGTGAGCTGGCACCATGATGAGAATCTGGTGGAAAGGTCAGTGGTGGCTGTGTACAGTTACAGCTGTGAAGGTGAGTGATGGGACTTGAACAGTCACAAGAACATCTGAAATCCCTGAAGCTCTCCTCTGTTCCCTTGTGTGTATGTACATAAGCACACCTGCATGCTGGTCTACACTTGTCCCATGCTTCTGAATGCATTTTGGTACCTTTTGTATTTAAGCCTTATCTTTATTTCCACTAAAACCTGTACAAAATACCTGTGTTTACTGCAGCTGGCTTAGGAGTGGTTCTCTAAGTAGATTTAAAAATTGGTATAATTAACTCCCTGACTAAGAGCCAGGAAATCAAAATCTGTCAAATACCTGTCTCAGGTTAATGCATGTGCATGTTTTCTATCCTGTAGAATGTTTCATTGTAGTTGAGATCACCATTTTTATGGTGTTATTTATCATACACAGACTTGCTTTTCTTTATGCTGATTTTACTACTCTTCTTTCTTTGGAAAGATCATTTTCAATTGGTTTTGGATAAAAGTATTACTGTATTTACTTAGAAGTAGATGCATTTTGTCTAGGCATGCTGCAGTGTTAATGCATGTTTTATGGAGGACTTGCCAACATTTCCCTAGCTGGGAAGGGGGGACACTTTGCATTAAGACAACTGTTGTCTGACAGGCTTTGCAGGCTCTTGCTTATTTTAAAACCACTTGCTTACAGTATTTTGGGGGTGGTGGTGGTAGTAAAACTGCAGTTGAATTGTCATTATATTTCATGTGTAATTTAAAGTACCTGTCTCATTTTTATCTTTATTTAAGAGCAGACATGAGGATTTTATGTTTGTTTTGTTCCTAGCAATGCTTGAACAAAGGCTTGGATTTTTGTTTAAATGACTCTCGGTTTTGCAAACATAAGATTAGAATTTAGACACTTGATCTTGAATTTGCAAATGCTCCATTATGTTTCATAATTGAAAATGGATTTTTGTTTCTTCCAAAAATCCTATGGTGTTTGCTTTAGAGCATGAGAAGAATTCACGTTGACTTCAGTTGGTTTTGACTAAAGACTGTGATATAAAAAGAGTAGTTTATACTCCCATGTGCATTCTCTTATTGTCTTTGTTAGTAGTTTTGAAACTCTGGGTCACTTTTTTACTTAATATACAGCTGAAGTCATATTATTTATATTTTCCTCAATATAAAATATCAACTGGCTTAGCAAACTGAGTAGAAGAGATTTCCTGACAGGTGGAAGTGTAATTTTCTTCATGAACTTCTTTATGTCCTATTTGTCAATGGTGTCAAGTAGATGTGATGGGATTTTTTCCAGTAGTACTGTAGGGAAATATTTTTTCAGTAGCATTTTAAGTTAATATACCTAAACATAAACTTGAAGTAATAATACTGTGTATGAGGATTTATTGTAGTATGCTTAAAACTTTTTCACTTTTACATAAAGTTTGCTTATGGAGGGAGAAAAAAGTGAGTCCCTTTAAGTTCAGAGACCTATAAATTAACAAAAATGAAAGCTGCTATGTTTATTCATAACTTGTCAGTTGATTTTGTTTCTTTTATTCAGCAAGCTGAATAAGTAAAAATTACAATGGTTTAAATCCACTGCAAATTCTGTAGAAGATTTGATTGATGTGGGTACACAGAAATATTTTATATATTTAGAGTAAAAATTATTTTGATGTCTATGTACAATTAATGTTTTTGTCAAATACAAGGTCTTTTTTCATAAATACACTTACAATTAAAGGTGGATTTTTTTGTCTGAAAGGTATGGAAGTAGACATGAAAACAAAGAAACCATCTTTCTAGTAAATAAATTGATTATTCTATCATTTACATTAAAAAAAAGTTAAAAGTCACTCCTTAAAATTTTGATGGTTTTGCATTGCTCAAGTTTGGTTGATGAGCTGTAGAGGGAGTTTCAGGTGCCTGACATGGCTATGAAGCATCATGGAGAAATGTCCTGCAGCAGAGCTCTATGAGCCAGCAGTTCACTCCCATCTCTGTGTTCAGGGTGTGGTTGGCATTGTATGTTCTTGAAGCAATGACCTGCTCATTCATAAATTGGAGGAAATGGATTCTATTTATAGCTTAGGAATATGGTTTTGTAACTGAAGTGACAGTAAATATCTGTATGTGTTAAAGTTTTGTACCCAGGACATCCAAGAGGATTTGATTTTGGAGAAATAGATTGTCTTTTTGCTTTTCTGTTTTTCTGTTTACAGCTTTCCAATGCTGGTGGTTATAAGCTCATCAATGTCTTTGTTATTATTCTTTCCATTCTCTATAATGTCAATGTTTTGATGGTTTTCTGCAGTTCAAAAAGACTTTCAATATTTCCTATACCCTTGCCAGGTCTCCATAACTCTAAAACATGAAGTTCTCAACATCTTTTTGAAGAGTATTCTTCTATCTTTGTAGAATCGTGTCTTCTCTTATTTTCCATAAATACATTTAATTTTATGCTGATATCTTTTATTAGTACTTACTCCATTAATTCATTTAGTATTGAATTAGCATTGAATTCTCAGTGTAGTGTAAAAAGACTGTCACAGACTCATTACAGAATATATAATCAAAAGAGTAGATGTTATCAGATTTTTTTTGATGGAAGGAATTCTTTTTCCTTTAGAAGATGTAGATCTGCTGTGGATTAGTAATTTCCTGGGGGAAAACAGTGATTCTGTGGGAAATGCAAACACAAATTAAGCAGGTTGAAATTTGCTGGACCTGGCTTGATTCTCTTTTGTGCCAGGTCTTGCATGTTTGTTTTGTCAGCTGGCAGTTCCTCAGATCTCTGGGGTCCTCCAAGCACTGAGGGTCTGTGGCAGCCTTTAGCACGTGGGGGCTCGGGCTTGCAGAGCTCCATGTCTGGTGCTGAGCTACCCTGCTGCAAATGCAGAATCCCCAGGTTGTCAGATTTTGAGCAGCAGGAGCCCTTGGAGTCAAACAGTCTTACTGAGTTATGGCAGCTCTGTCAGACTCTTTAGAGATGCACAACTCAGCTTATATGGTTTTCTTTTTATTTTCATTTACATTTTTATATCAGTATTTGTTTTGTACCTACTTATTGGATTAAATAGCATTAAAACAGATACTACTGTAATTGAAACAACTTGTTTTCTTGTTTATTTTTTCATTGTTTGATGCCATAATGAAAATTTCATGTTTGAAACTTTGATCAGTATTAATTGGAGTAGAAACAGTTTTCAATATGCCATAAAAGAAATTTAGACATCAACCTAAAGATATTGGAACAAGCTGATATTTTAATTGGCATCAGTGTTTATTTTCTTGTTTCCAGTGTAAAACTCTTTCAAAGCAACTTCAAATGAAGCACATATCTAACAACAAAATAAGGTAAACATTTTGTGTGATGCTTTTACTTACATTACATTAGGTTAAGAGTAGGCTGCCAAATGATGAGAATAGGGCCTCATAAAAGTTTGAGAGGTTTCCTGTTACTGTGTATGCTGTGTGAAAGTGCATGAGTGGGAGTGGTGCATATGCAGAACTGAATAGGTTACAGAATGTGTGTTCAATTACATTGCCACTAAAACTATTCAGAATTAATTTACTTTTCAGAATTTATCAGGGAACAGGAATTTCAAATTTTGACCAATTCAGCATTTTTAATAACACATTAGCTTACAAATACACTATCACCTGAGAACATGAAGGTAAAAAAATTGCTCAGGATTTTAATATAGTAGGCTAATAACCCATATTTATTTCCTGCTGCAGTTATAAAAGTTTCAATCCAGCAGAATAAAGGCATTTTCAAAAATTGGATTTTATCCATGAAAAGTTCCTAATGACCATATTTCCATCAGGTCGTTGTAAGTTTTGTAGGAAGTTTTATTACTTAGCAGAGCGCTAGTTGGTTCTAAAGATGTTCTTTGAAGTAGAGACTTGTTTCAGTTACTGACTCACAGGAGATGGAAAAAAATGTAAACACTAGAAGTGTGTCCATCTTTCTCTTACATGGATTTCCCACAGACTGTGCTAGAGGTCATGTAAGTAGTTTTCTCTAGATTCTTTACCATTTCTAGTTTGTCTTCTTGCTCTATGGCCTATTTGCTGTTTAACTCTTGAGCTTCTAAACAACTGGCTCTGTCTGCTGACAAGGCAGTGTTAAAAGGTTTAATGAACTTACTGTTGCAGTGATGACTGATCTTGAAGGACTTTTTGTGGCTGTTTCTTTTTTAAAGTGCTGTTTGTATAGAAGCAACATCCTGGCACGTAGCCTAATGATGGCTGTTTCATTTAATTGAGAATAAAAATAATTGTCATTCACTACAGATGTATGTTTCCTCACCATGTTAAAAAAAATCCTGAAACTACAAAAGTTGTTCAGAATTTAAGTCAATCTAACTTTGTAGTTGACCAATAACCTTCTTTATGTACTGCTTAATGGATAAAAGTCATGGGGTAGATGTTTTTTGCAGGATTGTAATAATTTCTAATGTCAATAATATAATAGAAATATTGATTGTTGAAATAACAGAAATGATATGTAGAAAATTTTATGTTACTCATTTCTTTAAAAGCAAGTGCATAAAATGGTCATGGCTCTAACTTGTAGCATCTGGCCACTTGGAATTGTGTTTTGAGAGTCACAAATTTTTAGTGATTCACTTACTTTCACAGTAATAGATGTTGTCTAAAAAGAAATAATCACTTCATTAGACTGTTGTAGGTTGTGGGGTTTCTTCTAAACATGTCCTCACTGATTTGATCAAACACATCCTCTCCTTCAGAAATGAAGGGATGACACAATATTCTTTGTTCTTATTTTAGTGCTTTTGTCCCTGATATATTTGGATACAGCTTTCCAAACATGAATTGATAAGAGCATTGTTGACAAAATCTTATGATTTTTGGTTTTGTGAATGTCAGTTGCAAGAAAAATTTAAATGTTAATAGGGTTTAACCTCTTGCACCAGGGCTTTTCAGTAATGAGGCAGAGGAAATAATTCTGGATAGATACTTACTCTTTCCCATCAGCTGCTGAAAAGCAAAACATGTTCTTCTTCTTTTACTTCTTGCATGTAACATATATAATTGCTATTGAAAGACACTGATAATTAATATGTATGTTTGTTTGATTGAGGAACGTGTGCCCAAATTCTTTTACATTCTGGAAAAAATTAATCTATCTGTAAAAAAATAATATAACAATGGTCAGTTGGAGTGTGAAAGTAAATGCTTGCAATCCTTTTTCTTAGCAATGTGTTGGCAGTGATTCTATTGTCTTAAGAAATGGTGTGTAAGATTACATTTGAGATATAATTTGGCATTACAGTTTTACTTGAATAGGGATCATTTAGGTTTCAGAGCATCAAAAATGTCTGGAAGATTTTGTAGCCAAATAACAAAGAAACCTTTCAAACCTTTTACTTTCTGTGCTGTGGAACAATAACCAAAGTAGTTTCATATTGTTCTGAACCTAACCATGACCCAAACCTGATAAGATTAGATCTTAGTGCTGGAACATCTCTGAAATTTGAGCTGTCTGGTTAAAAGCATAATGCTGTGGCCAATTTTCTGAAGCTGCATTCTCTCTTTCATGGTTCTACCATAATTACAGGTTTGATGAGGTATTGTTGTTGTCGTTTTTTACTTCATTGCACCATTTAATTTGGGATGCCAGCATAAATGTTTCTTGCAGGCCCAAGTCTGTAAATCTCTGCTGACCAGAATTCAGATTTGCACATAGTTTTGTTATCCTTCCATTAAATACTTGTATATTTGACCATTTATGTATGGCTTACTACAAAATAAGTTTGTGTTCTTAAGGTGATGGGTATGTGCAACATGCACATGATTTATTCTCAAATACTTATGATTTATATACATCCAAATGTTTCCACTTAAAGGGGAACTGTAATTATATCAATAAATATGCAGCATTCAGTCATTCCTGAGGTGTCATGGAAAATTTAATAACAACTTCTCTTTATGTAGAAGTTTGTCAGTGCTACATGGGGATATGCCACAAATGTTAAGGTGTCGTTTTTGCCTCTTGCTCTCACTTTCAGGGTAGCTTGCATTTAAAAGCAAGTAGCAGCTTGCTTCCATTTGTTACCAAAATAACATGGTAGGAGCAATCAGTTTCAATTGCTGCTGATAATTATAAGGTGCAATAATTGAGAATATAGAGAAAAGGAGACTGTGAGCTGTATTTGAACTCAGTACTTAAGCAATAAAAAATTTATCAAACTGCAAAAAATAAGTCATTTTAACGAGCACATTCCAAAGGTGCTGGATTTATGAGGAGACCCCAGGAAACTTTGATTGAAATTGCTGTCTCTGATTGTAGTTCTATATTTTATTGGTGCCATATTGTGAACAGTGCTGCTGCCAAAGTGAATGGGAAAGGAGCATAACAGAGAGAGTTAACCCAGAAAGGTTACTTCTTTTTATATCCATGATGTATTGCATTAAAAATGCCTTGAAAGCCATCCTATTTGCAGTTTTCAGAAAACATTTTTCTTAAATTAAGTTACGATTCATCTTAACAGAGTAGAAAATATGAAAGCCCCTTGAAGAGTTTAGTATTGATTTTTCTGAGTATTTGCTAGCTCTTTTTTTCTCATTTGTGTGCTCCTTGATGGAAGGGCCTAGAGCTGCTCCCAAGCCAGGGTTTCAGTTGGATGAGAACTGCAGCAGTGAAGGGAGGTGAACTTGGGGACTGTAAGAGTTTTCACTTAAGAACATTTAGATTTACTCTTTAATAGGCTTTGTCTCTCTGCTTCCTGAATTTAGACAATATTTAATTGACATAGTAGTTAATAAGTTAGTTGTCTTAATTTTCTAAGGGCTGCCTCCAGCCAAACAACCTGCAGTACCCATGTGAGATGAATGACACGAATATTTTAAAAGTGTGAGTTTGTGGTCACACTTCATGTGTGCTTTGTAAAATAAGAGCTACACATCTTTAATATTTTTCTTCTAGAATTAAATTTAGACAAAAGTTTTAAAAATTATTACGTGAAAGCACGTTTCAAGTGGACAGTGAAATGGACACAGTTACTAAGTTGTAAGTAAGAATTGGGCATGGTACGTAGTTAATTTCTAACTGTTCACTGCTGTTATGTGCCAACTGCTTATTAAAACTTCATCCTCCCTCTGTCAAAATGCACTGTTACTTTAGCTGTAAAACTGTTACACCATAGCTCCCAAATACCTTGTTATAAATGCTGACTGTATCTTTCAATTTATACTGCAGTGGAGTGAGCTTATGCAAACAGTTCTGAGGGATTAAGCTCTAAATACTATTTCTATGCAGTGGATTATTTTTTCCCCAAGCTCAACATGTTCATGTTGCTTAATGATAAGAAAAGTGTTGTGACAAATGTATTGAAGCTTCATTGGCTCTTGCACATGTTATCTAGCATGTTTGACTAGTAATTTTGAGAAAAGAATGACAAAGATGGTTCCAAGATTTGCTTTGCTGGTCTAGACTGTGTTTTGTAACCATTATTTCACCTTCCTTTGCCTCAGTTTATGATTTGGTGAAATTGCAAGTACATAAACAAATGAAATTGTTCCTAAAATGCTTTGGCAGTTTGACTTGAAATTTTTTCAGAAATTATCTATTGTTATATCAGCATTGATGCATTTTAAAATTTTTTTCTTCCACACTTATAGTTTTAGTAATGAAAAAAATTAGATTGACTGAAACTTAACTAAAACTCCCCTTGCAAGTGCTTGAGAATTTCAGAAAACCTTGAGTCCATTACAAGACTTGACTTGATTAGCCTTCATTTAGAAGTTAACATACATTTTTCATGTTGGTATTGTTGGTTGCAAAACAATAATGGATCTCATATGGCTTTTTTTTTAATTTATTTTAACTATTGCATAATTTTGAATTTAGATATGATGATTATAGAAAATAGAGATTATAGAATCTTTAAGCCTATTAAGATTGTACCAATATGGGATATCTTAAGTCTAAACCAGAATTTGTGTTTATGATTCTTACCTGTTCTCTCATTTTTGTGGTCTCTCTCTCAAGATTCAGCCATAGAAGAGAGCAATGAACAAGAACTGGAGGGAAGAGACCCAGCTGTTTGGCATGTAGGCTTGAAGGTAGCATGGGACATAGAGACACCTGGATTAGCAGTCCCACTTCACCAAGGAGACATCTACTTGATGCTTGGTAATTTTGAAGGACTAAGAAGTTGAACTTCCTGTTGGAAATAGAGAAAATTACATTTATGTTAAAATTAGTTTCCATACCTTCCTTCCAGTTAGGAATTTCATTATTTAGAAAGACCCAAAATCTGTCTGGAGTATATAATAAATTCCTTCTACCCTGCCTGCTTCCAGAGTATTTTAGGGAACTTTTTTTTCTTAATATTGCTTTCACTTCACAGCTAAGAAAGAAATAGCCTTTTTTCACCTTTTCAGTCTTTTGTGCAGTCAGAACTACTAGTCCAAGTCAGGCTTCAGACCATAAGCAGAATTTCCCCAGATCATGCAAGAAGTTTTGCTGTATCTGTCCCATCCTTGTATTTCTGGATGCTTTTTGTATTCTTAATGCAGTTTTCCTGAGCATCTCCCATGTTCAACAAATAAATTTCTGTTCTTCAGCTTGGCTTATTAAGTGGCTCCTTATTATGTAAGATGTGAATGAATGTCTTAAAGTTTTCTGGTACCATGGTTCTTGGGGTTTCAATCATTATGCCAACCTGTGGATATTTTATTAGTTTTACAGTACCAGTTTTACACATGACACTTCTCTCCTCCTGCTACATTTTTCCATGCCTATATTCAGACATGCTATTTTCAAGTAGTGGGATTATACTAAGATCATAATGAACAGAGCTGTCTCACTCCAAGAATGAGTCTCAATGTCTCAAGCGTAGAGGATTAAAAAACGAAAATTAGATTGAGTTAATTTGCTTGAGCATCTGAGCTCATGTGCTAAGGTTTATCCATTGAAAGAAATGAAGCAAGAGCTGTTACTAAGGTTTGTTGACACGAAATCTGTTGCTTTCTCTTTTGGCTTGTGTTTCTTTTGGTTATTTTTCTTAAAATAAATTTAGTTGTAAATCACACAAAAACAAGAACAAGGCCTCTGACAACATGATGTTTGCCTGGTTAGTGTCTTGGCTTGACAGACATCATCTTTGAAGACTGAGAGCACTTACAGAGCTCCCTACTTCTGTGTTTGTGACTTGGAAGGCATATTCTGTGGAATGTCCCTAGAATGACTTGTACAGTCCCCACTTTATGGGCAGAAGAGTCTTTTGAACTTCACCTTTCACAGTTTATATACTAAAACCAGTATATTTATAAGCCATCATAAAAACCATGTACCATTCCTTGTTCTTAGTCATCAAATCTTGTGCCCTGTCATCAGGGAAATACCTTGTGTAAACATACTGGACTAATTGTGCTCTGAAGTATGCTCAGACACGAAAGATCAAAAGTTAAGATGTGAGATCCTTTGGCAGATTGGTCTGGATGTGCCTCCCTTTTCTGTATTTGTAAGGGCTTAAAGCAGAAGTCTAGAGGGAAAGAGAGACAATGAAAGTGAAGTTAAAATGGCTGCTAAACATTCCTGGAAAGGTTATTAGTAATCCATTTTTGTGCAATAGCAGTTAAGGCATCAAGTAAACTTCTTATCTAATCCTTCCTGACTGGAAACTTTGAGCATATAGAGCTGTGCTGGCCAACAGATTCTGAAGGTATTTAATAAAAAGGGACTAACTTTAGTATTTTTACTGCAAAATACTGTAGATTGTAGTTGATTGAGTTACCAGATCATAAGGGTGTTTTTTATTCCCTAGTGGAATTTATATAGTAACTAAAGTATTTTCAGGGATTCTATATGAAGGGTAGATCAGAAAGTTAGTTTATTTAATGAGTAACATCATGAGTATGTTTAGATGGAAACAAAGGATATATTAAACATTCTTTTGAAGATGATGTGTAAATCACTTTCTTATTAATACTTTTGAAGAGCTACAGATTTGAGTTCTGTAGGCCAGGTGTTTTGTTAATCTCTTCTGCATTTCCATAGTCTTTCTATTTCTTTTCAATTACTTGGAAAAAAATATTGCACTCCTAAATAGTCTTAGAGGGTATTCTCAAAATAGCCCTTTTATTAGGTTTCTTTGTATAGCAGAACTGGCTTTATCATTTTGACTTGGAGTGAAAGACAATATAAGGAAACATATATAGTTTTAGTGTATTTTTTACTGTTCAGATTTTTTGCACCAACTTTTAAGAGGGGGCATCTTGAGGATGCCATCTAGAAGGTAAAATATGAAAACTCTGTAAAAAAAGAAACTTGACAATAATAATAATAAAAAAAAAAATTGTCTTATACTTTTGTACATACTGTATTCCAGAACCTCATTTCAGTAAGCAGAGTCCTCTTACTGGCCTTATGTTAAAAGCAGTGGCAGCAGGATGCAAAACATCTAGAAAATAGAACATTAAGGTTCCCTCAGCAGGTGGTGGTTCATGTACAGGGACTGATGGATAGGACTGTTAGGATTGGTTCTGCCCACCACTGATCCATTCACTCGAACACAAAACTCAGTCACTCTGTAGATCTGTTCTTCCAGCTGTTGGAATGGTGTAGTGTTACTGCTTTGTATGAATGCTGTAAAATGCTGAAACATCATATTCAATATGTTGCTTATAATTTAAAAGTCAGGTCCTACCAATTCATGTACCTGTAATATCATGAGTATTTCCTATGGTACACACAAATCTGTATAAAAAAGTGTTGTAACTTGATATTTCTTAAAGTAACCTGCAATTACAGTAACTTGTAAATCAAGATCAATGGGTATAGCAAATTAAAAAAAAAAAAAAACAACAGGGTTTTTTGGTAGCATTTCTAGTAGACATATTATAATGTTTTTGTTCTAGTCTTCATTAACTTTATAAAAGGTTTTTGTTATTCTGGGGAGAAATTTAGTAAAATGTCTTAAAATTTGAATTTACATCTTCCTTCTCAGCAGCCCTCTTCAGATGAAATAATGAGCCATAATTTAGATGTATGCTAATACTTAACATAAGGTGATCAAATCCATTCTCCTATCAAGCTATTACAATAATATAGATGTATTTTTGTAAGCATAACCAAGAAAAACTCATAATTACTTTCAGTAAGCCAGATTTTTAAAAAATATTTTTTTAGGCTTTTCTTAATATGAAGAAAAAAGTCTGGTGAGTGGCTGCAAGTCTGCTGCCTCAAAATTCAAATCTAAACTTTATATCACTCCTGAAACGGAAACACTTTAGCTCAATTTAGAATAATATATTGGTCTGCAGAGGAAGTGCACACTGAACTCTGCTGTCTCAAGTACACAGTCAAGGGGTGTCTAATATGAAACGTGTTGGGTGCTTGCAATAAATCCAAAACGCGTGGAGGTGAGCAAAGGGCCCCATCTGCTCTGTCCTAGAGCATGCTTAACTAGGCTTGTCATGGTCCTACTATTAGACTGGAATTTTCCCCCTAATCTTTGAGTTAGACATGACCAGATTTGCAAGGAGATTTACAATTTTCACTAATTTTCCTACCATGACTTCAAAACGTCCTTAACAAAAATACATTCTGGACTCTTTCAAAGGCAGATTTACTTTTCTGCAGCTGTTTCCCATAGATCAAACCCTTGCTTGAAGGTTAGGGTTTTAAAACAGCATGAAGATGAACTTTGAGTCTTACACCACTCCCCACTCCCAGCAAATTATAGTTTGAGAAGCATCAAAAAATTATTTTCATAACCAACCAGAAGTAGGTTGCACACATTGCAGAGGTTGGCTTGTGGTTAAAGATAAGTATTTAATGGAAACACTTCCACATGTATATAGGGGCTCATTAAACTATTTCGAGATATCTAATCTGCTTCTATTTTCACAAACTAACTTGAACCCTCTTTGCTCTCTAGCATCTTGAATGTGTTGGAGTTTTCACCCCCCATTTATTTTGAGTCCACATTTAATCCAAATGGTGTAGTCTCTACTATGAAGACTTAGAACTCCAGAAATGTATTTGTCATTACCAAACTTTGATCATTAAATTTGACAAATCACTGACGTACTTATTTTAAATTAATTACGGTTTAGATTTTTAATTAATTCTATTTTATTTGTGATGGTTTTCTTGTTTAAAAACTAAAAATATTTCTTAATTCTGGAAAGATAATCCCTCTAGCTTTCTGTTAGGAAAGGAGTATCCCACGGAGCCATAATGTCTTAGGGAAGGAGATATGCCTTCCTGGTGCTTTTGTTGATATACTTGCAGTAAAATCAATTTTATTCAATTTTCTTCTGTTAAAGAATTTTGTGCAGTTGGATGCAAATAAAATTGGAAATGGTGAAAAAGCATTTTGCTGCTTTGAAAATTGCACTGTAATATGGTTAAAAAGAAAATTTTTTATTTGTTAATGGTAGTTAAGAAAATTGATAGCAAAAGTCCATTTCACTTCTGTTTGTAGACATTTGTGGTGGTTGGAATATCAAAGATTTTGCCAGTGCTTTAAACATCATTGTACCATTTATTTGTCGCTTGAAACAGATAAAAGACAGCTGTCTAAAAAGTTCAGGAGGAACACTTGAGAGAAGGTAGAAATGACTGTAGAACCCCCTGTTGGTAATTCTGGGAGCCATTTTTCATTGTGGTTTGTGTTTTCCTGGGAAATACTTTACCTCCAAGTAATAAGTTTAGAGCCTTTATCCCCCACTCCTTTAAGGACTGGCTAAGAATTTCTTGCCTTTCTACCTCCTATTTTTATGTTGCCATTGTCTGCAGAGACATGGGTGTAGTCATTCTCCTCTCAGTGCTTTGGCTCCTCAGCTCACTGATCATTAGTTCAGTAGTAGAATGAGAGTTAAGTGTGTGTGTGTTGTTTCAGTGTTTGTACACACACATACCCATTTATCTGTTCTTTTGACAAAGGCTGTGTAAGCACAGGGCTCTCAGTGCTGCTGGTGGAGCCCGGATAATTCAGTGACAGAAGAAAGCCCAGAGTGGACAGAGCAGGGCAGGGACTGAGAACAGGATGAGAGAGAAAAGGGAGGAACTGGCAGTAGTTTGAAGCAGAGAGGAGAGGACTGTGCTGAATTTCCCTGCTAGAGGGATGTATTTTGAGAAACAAGGCAACCCCCCTAAATGTCCATGTAGTGGAGAGAGAGACAGAACTATAATGTGGACTTGCCCCCACAATTAAAAATTGAATGTGCAACATCCAAACTCCAAAATGTATCTGCTATCAGTAAATAACAGGGAAATCACTGAGAGGTTTTAATTGGTGAGGGGGTCCCACACAGAGAATAATAGTCTGCATTCTATCCTGAAGAGGCTCTGTTTTGGTTTTCCAGACCTCCTGGGTCAGTGCTTAGTCATGTAATACTGAGCTTGACTCCTTATGTGTTGGTTTTTTACTGAACCCCACGAGAGCACTGTGGTACTTCCAACATGGGTGACCAAGGAATGAAACATCTTTGGTTTGGCTCTAAGACCAAAATAGTAATCTGGGTGTAGTGTTCTGTATCTGAATAAAGGTTTTAATGCCAGATGGGCAGTAGCCAATTTAACAAAGAGTGATTTTTCTTTTCAGTTAATATATATTTAGTAGAAAAGAAAGTATATCTTTTCAACAGTCTTTTTAAGACCTAAAATGTAGTTTTTAATACGCTTTGAGGCATGCAATCAATGAAACTTCAACTATTTTTGTACAATTAGAGTTTTAGATTAATGGTAAACTCTTAAATTTAAATTACAGATTTCTTTCTGAGATTTATAAAGTATTAGGGACAGTTCAAAGCAATTCCAGGGTGGAGCTCTACAATGTATAAAGGTGCAAATCAAAATGCAATAAGTCTAATTCTATGTTTGCTGCGTAAAACACACCACATTGAACTGTCACTGGAAGGGGGAGTACAAGTGTTTAGGTTTGTTTTCAGACACAATTCTTGTTGAAAGTGATTGTGGTTTATAAATAACGTAAGTAATTTTTCTAATTTCTTATTTACTAGACTTTTTCACTTTTAAAGTTTCAGACTTGCTGCAAGGAAAAGTAGAAGTTTTAGACCATGTATTTTTTCCAGTAATAAAGGATACAGCAAAGCCTTACACATTGTATTCTATTCCATATGATGGTCTCATGGTCAGAAGAGTGTTGTCAAAAATTAGTAGGAATTTGGGATATCAGCCTTCAGGTTTGCAAATATTGATCTCTTAAAGAGAAATAATGTTTATATGAAGCTTGATAATTTCTCTTCATGCTGGTTCCCTGAAAGAATAAATCTTACTAAAAATACAGACTCTCAGTTAACTGACACCTTTGTAGGTCTCTATTCCTGTTTTGTCTATTTATTCCTAATTTTGTCTATGATGATTTTTTTCTTGGTGACTCATCAGGTCACCTAGTTTTATATGACTTTTTAAATCTCTTTCTATGCCATACAAAGCTGTATCCCAGGAATGATTTTATGCAAATTTTTGATAAATTTTCCTGAATGTCTTAAGGTTGAGAGAGCAGCCTAAGAACAAGATTGAATTGAATTGAATTCAGCAATTCATTTGAGTTGAAAGCACTTCATGAATGGTTTTCAACAGAAATGTGAATGTTGTTATTAGATCTAGTCTGAGCTTTTCCAGAGGAATAAGTCTCATTAAAAGTACTGATTTTTCAGAGTTCAGGTGTTCTTCAGTTACGATAATTTTGATTAAATTCTTGATGTCAGCCTAATAAGTTCAATCTCCAGGGTTGTTTGTTTGCCAGTTCATGAACTGGAGTCCATGTCAGTCCTCTGGCAGGCTACAAGGAAATCACAAAAAAGTTACTTTGGAGATAGTTCTTTGAACAGATCTGGGTGACAGATAAAAAGATGAAGTAATGTGTATGGGGGTTCTTGTCTTCCTTTTTTGCCAAGAATTTCAGTATTTTTTAGTGATTTGGGAAAGAGATTGTAACTTCCAAGTAGTCTGTTGAGTGATCCTCAGCTTTGGAGGAATTATTTTGTCTAGTTGAACTTTCCCCATAACAGGTGGGAGAATGTCACTTCTAAACTGTATAAATTTGGAGAAAATTAGTGTAAGTAGAAGTATTTCTGACTCTAAGATGGTGATTATTGTGCTCTGCAAAACATTGGAGCTATGAATTCTCTAAGCATTAAAGCAAAGAATGTAGTGTACTTAATTAATATTCAACCAGATTAACTTTTATTAAGTATAATTTTTTTCCCTGTACTTAAGGTTTTCTGATCTGTCCCTAGATGATCTCAATATGACACATCAGCACTGTGTTCTGGCTGGTTTATCACCTCGGTTCAGCTCAACTCACAGGGTGGCAGATGTAAGTACCAAAAGTGTTTCACTGTTTGGTTCCTTGTAAAACCAATATCCTGGTGCCATATATGCAGCACCGTGGTGTGGTACCCAGAATCCTGGTTCATGTTATGCTTATGACTCAACCTCTTTAATTAACAACTACTGTTGTTTATTTTTGATTGAAGTACACTTGGTTCTGTATTGGTAGTTTGCCTTAACTCCCAAGTAGGCTTATCAGATGTGAATTGATAATGTGCTGCACCACAAGTTGTGGATTGCTGATGAAATACAGCTGAAAAATACATATTTTCTGAACTGGCTGTATATAAATTTTTATTGTGTCTTTATAGTCTTCAAGAGGAACATTGGAATACATCCTTGGACAATGTGAACTGGCACTCCAGAATCTGCAGACTGATTCTGATTCAATGGCTTTGTCTTTGAAATCACTGGAAGCTGCAGTTGTGAAACAAGTAGAAGAAATACATAACGAGGTGAGATGATCTGCACTGAAAATTCTTCAGCCAGGTCTGAGCGGTGCAGTCTCATCATGGAGTTAATGGCAATTAAGTGTGTTCAGATGCTTACAAGACAGTGCTTTGTATGAGTAGACAATGTGGCTTGTATGACTTTTTTTCTTGGGTACAGTCATTGGGATTATCATGGAAGTCTTCATTTTTCCTTCTTAAGATCCCTCTGCTGGTAAAGTAAGAGAAGTTTCACAAAACACAGCACCAGAACTGACTGTGGTGGACAAACAGACTAGCACTTCTCCAACAGGAAGAAAGAGACAGAAGGGATTAGAGAACTAGAGGGAAAGAGCAGGTAAAATTTTTTAGTTATTCCTTCCTGGTTTGTGTTGAACCAGGTTTTTGCTTAATGCCAGGGGTGGCACAATTGTGAGTGTGGGCTCTAAAGTATGTTCTGAAGAAAATACAGTGGAAATAATTGTGAGGAACATATTTAAGCAGGTCATTTGGTTCTACAAAAGATTCAAGTGTTTTAATGCACTTTGACAGGATTCCAATGAAGCTGGCAGTGCTTTCATGCTTGGACCTGTGCTGTATTTCTACAAAGATAAATTAGAAGCTGTACATAGGTCATTTTCACTTAAATCAGAATGCATGTAAAATGTTTAAATTGCTGTCTGTTGAGGAATATAATATTGTGTAGTGCTACTAAAACTTTGCAGCACACATTTTTATCTGTATTGTGTTTACACTTGCTAAAATGGAGCATAGTGTTGGCTAAAGATTCTCGCCCTTGACTTTTACCAAAAGAGCTCCTAGGGCAATTTAAAGAAGTCTGATGCATGCAGGGGTTTACAAAACATTAATCAGGCTCAGTCCATAAAACTACACGCATATGTGGTTTGCACAGCAAGGGCCACAGGCACAGCTGGTGTAAATTTGCACGGGTCCTTTAACATCAAAGCCGTGTGCTGTTTACATCAGGTGAGAGAGTAGCCCCTGGTGTTTGCAGTCACCTGAATAATTTTGCAATGTGACATACAGGGATGTTTCCTGTTACACATATGGGATATACTGTAACAGCAATCCTTGTTTAACTTGTACATATTGTGCACTTAGTGCACATTGGGCCTATATTTAATTTGAAAAGAGACTTCCCATCCGCCTATTTTCTAATTATTTTTTTATCCCAAGGTCAAGTTTTCACTTGCTTTAGAGTGCTACTTAATTTTCATTTATTGATGCACAAATAGACAAAATTTATCTCTGTGGTAAATGCCTATTTCTTTTTCAAACATCACTGAGCTGAAAATGTAAAGACCTGTGAAGCTAATGCAAGTTTTCTTGCATATAAATGCTTCCTACCTTTTTTCATTCTGCATGATAAATCTTTGTCTTCTCAGGCACTAATACAGGTTTTAGGTTCAAACTTTATCAGGGACGTGGAAGAAGAAGAGACTGTTTTGTTTCTTTAAAAAGTCAAATTGCTTACTGATGAAAACAAGCCTTTCATTTCACTCTCTTAGTTTGTTAGCAATTTTTAATGCAAAATCAAAATACCACAAAAATCCAAATCTCCATAGGATTAATGGAGAACTGCCACCAAATTTCTCAGTTTTGCCTGGATATTTCTGAAATACAACTTTCTGTGCTGTTTATAAACCTCCTTGTGATTTTTTTTTCTCTTCCTCTGAACCAGGGATCATGAGCTTGAAATGAGATAGTATCTAGAGGTGATGATACTGTTGTATTTTATTTTTAAATATTGTCATAACTGATGTTCTTCAGTTTAACTCTTATAACTAGATGCAGCCGTTATTCTTGATTCTTTAACTTCCTCAAATGCTACGGATTCATTCTTTTTACCCCCTGCTGGTGCCTCCAAAGCAGTCATCAGAGAACATTAACCAGAACAGAACCATCACACTACCAAGCTAAAATATAGTAGTTTAGCAGATTCACAGTCTGTGCTGAAATCAACTGCTCTGCCAAATGAGGCCTGGATGAATTATCTGTGTCTGCTCGAGGGAAAAAGCCTAAGAGTGGGTCTGAAAGAATGAGGAATGATTCTGTGCCCTCACTTTTGTACTCCTGGGCAGGAAAATTGACTTACTGTGCTGATAAAGTGTGTTTGAACTGAGGATCTGAAGCATAGATGGAGACTTCGGTTTTTTTCCAGTTTTGTGGTGGGCAGAGAAACCTCTAAAAGGGTATCTGGGGGATGTCCTTACTTGATGTTAGATTTCCCAGAGTTCATTTGTCAGGGCCCTGTCTTGGCTGTCCTGACAGAGGTATTCCTATTGAAAAAGTAAGATGCTAACCTGAGGAGGATTTTAGCATCTCTAGCGGGCAGCCAGGTGGAAGTTTCATATTTCTTTAAACCTAGCTTTGTTGTCATGGTCTCCCTCACTAAAACAGCCTTCAAAGGAATATCTGAGTAATTGCAAGGTATGTGCTGTGTGTTAGAGGTGTGAGTCACTTTGCTCCCAGTGTGTACTTTGTAGTTGTAAGTAAAGATAACCTTAATTAAGGGTGTTCATGTGCAGCTTGCCTGAGTAGCTTATGGGCTTGCAGTCTGAACAGATACTTCAGTGGCAGGGATGCAGCAGGGTGAGCAGCTGTGGACTACAATAGCCTGACATCACACAGTCACAATCAGATTGTTGTTTGGTCAGGAATAATTTGTCCTGAAAGAAGTGATCTTGCACAATTCTCTGAATGGCAACCTCTTGCTCCTACTACTACTTTCCTCCTACTTGGCTTTCCAAAACATATACAGCTGCTGAGTACATCCCAAACAGAGCTACACCTGAGGAAAACCATTGGCACCTAAATTCTTTTAAAAGGAACTAAATGCTGCTGGACAGATCATGTTAATACTCATACATATAAAGATGAATCTGCAGAAAAGATCTTCACCACCCTGTTCTTCATGTTTCAAAGGAAATTTTTCTTGCTCTGACTAATGCAAAATCTGCTAATAGTTCAGGTTGATGTGAGGTACTTTCAAGGCTTCTGTATTTGCCAACACCAAACTAATGTTCAGATGTTCTCAGTGTAGTAAAACACTAGAGGAAGTCTTCTTAGTGTCATGGGATTGGGTTGGAAATACGACAGGTTTCAAAGTAAGTACTCAAGTTTGAAAGGTAGGGGTTTGTTCTCATCAGGGTACTTGCTCGTCTGTGATAATCAGATCCTGATTACCATGATTAAATCTAGAGACTGAACTGTTTGCCCTGTTGCTTGTGAGGTAGAGTCACTTTTGCCTACAGCAAATCTGCTTTTATGGCAGCAGTAGATAAAATGAGCTTGGAGAGTGCATGGGGAGGTAGAAAGCCTGGGCTGGCTGTTTTGAAGGGATGTGGTGACACTGAGGTCACTGATGAGAAAGCAGGAGGTGTAGGCTGCCAAAGGAAGGATGATATGTTTTAGCACCTTACAGTGGGCTGACAGCATGGTTGGTGGCTGTCCAGTATGGCAGAGAGAAAATACAGATCACCTACATGTGTAGCATTTAATAACTAGTACTTTTAAATAATTGACTGAGGAGGATTGCCTCACAAAATGTTAAATTCTACTATTGGCCTTTTACTACCCAGTGCTAACAATAACCTAAAATTGGCCTTTAATCATTGGTGAAAGGACAACTTGAAATTATGTTGAGATTAGACATATGAGGCCTGATTCTGAGCTTACTTGCACAGATGTAAGTCATAAGTGAAAATCAGAAGTTGAAAATTATTCCTCATATACTCAGTCTATGTATTTTTATATGTAAATACATTTAGGCGGTGTCCTCTTCAGTCATGTAAAATGTTTTCTAATGATAACTAAAGTTAGTTCTCATGGATGGGAGTCTCCAAAACTCTTTGACAAAATCCTTAGCAAGAGCTGTTGAGCTGAGAGTTTTGTCACAGAAGATGAATGTTCTGTAACTCCATGCCAATAAGGCTAGAAATGAGCTTTCTGTGTCTCTACAGTATTTAGTGTTGAGAATTTTTTTACTGGTACAGCTTTTCCTGTGCATGGGAGGAGACAAGCCAAGAGGAGTGAGTTCCTGCTACAGAAAAAGTTATTACAGAGGAGAAATCATGTCACTCTTGCCTTATCAAGATAATTTTCTTTCTCAGAATCAACAGTTATCTGTTCAGAGGTCATAGTTCAGAGTGGGCACTTGTCAGGCAGATTGGGGGCCCCCTTGGAGGGTGAAACATTGGTTTTCTCCCCAACCCCAGTTTATTAACCCAGGTTAGAGCTAAACAGAGATGCTGTGAGATGAATGCAGAGCAGAGTTTCATAGCTTTATTAGATGGCAGTCCACATCATTTAACAGCCTCTTGTTGCAATTAGGTACACACTGACCTCTGATGACACCAGCTAATCCTGCAGAAAATGAATTAGCTTGTTGCTATACTTTATGTCTTAGACCTAAAAAGCAGCTCTTATATGGTAAATTATATATATTGTGTATAGGATCAAGATTCATTTAAATTTTGGCCAATATGCCAGACTGCAATTAGAATGAAATTACATAGATTATTCTAACAAATCAATATGACTAGTTAAAAATCAGATTGACTGAAATAGATCTATGATGAGCATATTTTAACATTGATTTTAATAAAAAGTTTTTTTCTTTAATTGATTAATGGCCTCATGATTAATTTCACGGAACCTGTTTGCCAGACATCACGTGGTAGAGGCCAAAAAGAACATAAAGAAGTGGAGAGAGAGAAAAAAAAGTTCTTAAAATTCTAACTGAATAATGATACGCTCAGCTTTCCCAAAACTGCACATACTGATTTTTTACCTTCTTTTTACCAAACCATAGCTGGATCCTTCATACCTTGTTAATATTATAGAGGAAGCAAAGTTTCCTTCAGCTTTTTTTCTTCTTCTTTTTTTTATTTTTAGGAAGGATGTCATCAAACTTCTGTGCTAAAAAGCATTAGCTAGCAGTCAGGTTTTTTTAAAGACACTTTAAGATCTGTGTCTGCCAACTAATCATGTTATATTTTACTAACATGTGTGCTTTAATATTCTTTTTATACACCGAAAATTTAGTATTTTTTATTGTAATCTTTAACGTATTAAGCAAACCTTTAGTTAATGTTAACTGGACCACTTTCAGATTTCTGTAGCTGTTCAGTTTCCTCTTGCAGGAAAGGAAGCATTAGGTGACAGCTTTGGACAGTTTTCTTTATTCTTTCCCCTTGGTAGGTTGTCTTTGTTTGCATCTTCAGAGTTGAGCAGGGATAAACAAATCTTCTTTGTGGTACAAATAATGATTAAAGCAGCTTTGAACTCAGTGTGAAACATAACTACCACAACAAAGATAAATATGGAATTCTAAAGACCAGAACTATGGATTACTCTTAAAGAAAAGCAGCATCTCTGGTAACTGGGCTGTCTGGTGAAGGATGAGAGGCTGTGATTCCTTGTAGTGCCACCCTCTCATTCCGTAGCAACTGGGCTGCATTCTAGCAGTGTTACTACAGCAAGTGTTTCTTCAATCTTTTATGACTTAAACAATTTGAAACTCACAGTGTTAATCACAATAAGGCAGAGTTGGTGCATATTTGACTAAATTGTGAGTAAACTGGAATTTTTGATGTTTGTTGTACATGTACAACGTGAAAAACAGAGGAAGAAAAAGAGAGTTGAGTTTTGCACCTCTCTGGGTTTGAAGAGGGTAGCTCAGGTCACAAATTGATGTGGAATAGAAATAAACAGCTGGGTGTAGGGGTGTGTTTAGAAATGACTGCTTTGGTGACTGCCTCCTTTTGTGTGGGGCTGTTCAGGTGTAGCTGGATTCTTGCATTACCCCATTCTTGCCCCAGATATGGACCATGGATGTTTATGGTGCAGTATGTTTTTATCTTGCAGGTCGAATTTGAGTGGCTTAGGCAGTTTTGGTTCCAAGGCAAGAGGTATTTGAAGTGCACTGATTGGTGGCTTAAACCTATGGCTAAATTGGAAGAATTTTGGAGAAAAATGGAGATTATGGTAAGTACTAGTTCTAAAGTCTTAAGCCTCTAGGGCTTAATTTTGAGAGCACTCACAATTATGTTTTTAATTGTACTGAAGTAATGGGGTTTAGACTTTATTCAGAACATATGACAAGCAGAATCAATGTGTCAGCCTTTCACTGTCTCCTCTTACTTTTATCCCCCAGTAGCTAGAAAAAATGTGAGCAAAATCAGATCCAAAACCCCAGGATTTTAGTTAGTTCTTGACTTTGCTTGTTTTTAAAGTTTGAAAGCCTCATAAAAGCCTCATTTGAGCCTTTTAGAGCCTCATAAGATGACAGCTCTATATTACACCACACAAATGCTGTGCATTGTCAACTTTTTTGTACAACACCCCGATAGACAACAGTGCTAATGACAACAGTGGTGCATCTGTCTGAGGAAAGCTGAGCACAAAATTGGTGATCTGGAAGTACAATTGTCTGTGTTCCACCTGCACAGTTCGACCATAGCTAGAACCTGCACAGGAGGATTATTTCAACAATAAATGTAATAATGTTTTCTGGGTACTTCAAAGTACATCGTGCATTCCTTGAAAATGGATTCAGTGCCAAACACTGTCATCCTGTTGCTGCTGCTGTCCATGGAGAGCCTGAGGTGAGAGACTGTGCTGTCAAAGTTTTCAAAGCTGTTGTCAGCGTGCCTGTTTCTGGATTTGCACCCAGAAGGGGCTGTGCTGGCAAACCCATTGCTCCTCTCCATCCGTCTGCATCAGAAGCTGCTGCTTGGTGACTCCTGCTGCTCACAGCATAACGCCTCAATTTGTCTGTGCTGGCTTGGAAGAGTTTGTATTGTAAGTATTAGTTTGTACTGTAGCTGAGGGTGCTGAGAGCAATTTGTATCAGGGGTGTGTTTGAGGCTCTGGAGATGGGGTGCAACAAGAACATGTTCTTGAGTCTCGCTGGAAATGTTGTGACTCAGCTGCTCAAATGTATTGGTGAGCTTCTCCAGCAAAGTCTGGTTTCAGACTTGGGATACATGCCTGGAAAAGTGCAACTTCCAGTTGGGGAATCAGTTGCCACAAGAAATCAGTGAACATTGAATTTTCCTACAAAAGGAGAGAAAATAAAACTTACTTATGTGGGGTTTTTTTTTCCTCATTTTTGTGTTCTTCTGTGCTCATATTCTTGAATGACCCTTATAATTTAAAAAAAATCTTTTGGTTTGTTTTTCTTTCAAATGACAACTTACTCTCTTGTAACACAGGCTTAGATGAGGTAGAGACAAGAATGTTTGATATTTTATATCCATTGTGTGTTGAAGACATGGAAAAACAGCAAACTCTGGAACTCTCAAGGGTTAGGTTTTCTGCAATTGGTGTGACATTGCCATGTGTCTCTAATTAGAAACATGGTGGCGTCAGTGTATCTCCTTTCAACAGGCCTCAGGATGATATTTATCAGCAAACCGAAGCTTGGGCCAAGACAGAAGCTGCTTCTAATTTAAATTTTAAGAATTGCTTTAATGTTTTATGACTTATAACATAATAATCACAATTAATTTCAGCTATTGGAGGAGACAGAGGAGAATGTTAATTGAGAATGTCTGTTTAGTTGAGTCTCTAAGTAAATCTGATGCTCGCGGTGTTCGGGCCCTGTTCGGGCTGTGTTTTTGGGGACAGAACGCGCGTTTTGTGCCGGGCGTTTCGCTGGATGCCATTAGGGGGCAATGTTGAGCCGCAGTTTCCAGGCGCGACCTCCGTAAAAATCCACCGAAATGTGGCATTAACATCAAGAATTATCCCTGGTTGCTCCAAGTTAGCCGTAATCTCTGAGATTCCATAACACAGGAAATCAATTGCGGGTTAACAAATTCAACAGCAATTTAACATAAAAAGTGCAGCGTTTTGGTGCATGCTTAGCTTCCACTGCTAAGTTAAATCAAAAGGGTGTTTTTGAAGGTACCCAGTAGTCAACAGTCGATGGTTTCTTTTCCTTCAAATTTATAATTTTAGCTAGATGATTCTTAAAAAAAAAAAAAAGAAAAAAAGAATAGAATAATGAAAAATGCCAAAAGTAAAAATGTCTTAGAATTGTTAGTCCTATTTTGGAAGAATTTTGCTATTTAAAATTAATTATTTCTTAAAAGAAAATATTGAAGCAATGTATTTTTCCTTTGTGTGTGAGCAGAACAACTGTTGATGTAGTTTTTTATATGCATGTCTAGAGTGATACTAAAGTCAGTCTCAGGGTCGGTTTGTGCCTTTTTTAAATTTTTCCCCTAGTTCAGTAAAGCAGCTATAAAGAAGAAGAGAAGGTTTCCAAAATTATCTCTGATTCTGCTAATTGTAATTACTCTTCTGTCACAGCAGAGTATGATATTGCAGGAAATTCAGCCCAGAGTCTTCAAATCTGTGGGCTTTATTTAATATTTTTGTACATTATAGCAAGCATACAATTTTATCATAATGTTTATTCCTGGCATTTCTTTCCCTGAGGGTAGTTTTACTTGGAGCTCACTCTTGTGATGTAAATGTTAAACCTTTCATTTGAATGACATTCTGATAAAACATCACATTTCCCACAATATTACCTCATGAATTTATGAGCCATTAAATCCGAAGCAGTTTAACCAATCTTCCTTTTTTTCTCCCCCTCCCTTGAAAATATGAAGGCTATTCATATGTTGGAGGGTTTTTTTTTCTAAAAGTCATCCAAGATTAACACGTTATCGCCTGCAACATCAGGATAAATGCTTGCAGAATTCAAAGGGAGAGTTACCATTTGAAAAAAGACCGTACAAGCTTTGCTTTCTGGGTAAAGAGAAGTCTGAAAAGCTGAAATCTCATGTGATGTGAGCAAGTCTTGCTGTAGCTGTTCTGAGATTCAGTGGAGAGACAATTTGTCTCTCAGGGTCTGATATCATGCAAACCTTGCAATCTGACATTTATTTTAGCTATGAAAATCCGTAACCACCTCACCAAATCTGTAAGAACCACAGAAGTCCGACAGCCTTTTTTTGGTTATTTTCCCATTAGAAAAGTAAAATGTAAATCGATGAAATTAATTTTGTTTGTGGGATGAAAAGTAAACATATGTGGCTACACTTACACTTCGAATTTTTGAAGGCTTTTTTAAACATTTCTAGTGTTTCTTAAAAAAGAAAAGGCCCTTACAGTGCTATATGGTGTGAATTGTGTTTCCTGCTTTGACAGTCCATTTAGCAATGTAGCCATGTATTTATATGGCAGTTGGCCTTAATAACCTTTATTGACTTTAGTGGGTAAGAGCCAAGACTGGCATTATTAAAATGTATCAATTTCACTGCGGTATAAAATCACAACAATTATGTTAGGTAGGCTAGGCTCCATTTAATCCTACCTATTTATGCAGGAATTTGGCAAGATGAAAGAAAGTGTGGAACTGAAATGTAGACAAAAGTGTGGAGTGACTTGGAGGTACATTTGAGAGCACAACTGTCTACCTACAGTGAAGGAGTGAAACTTAAAGGAATGAAACATAGATCTTGAGAAATTAGTTTCTTAATGGGATAACTAAAACACAAGTAATTTTTACACCATTTGTTCCACTTTTTGGCATCTTAAAATAGAGCTGATGAAAATGAAATGCAGCACACCTTTTAATTTGTGTTAGTGCAAGAGCAGAAGCGTGCACACTCAGTGTAAGTGGAATGATCAAAGTGGCATTTTATGCAGACTGGTATCTTTCTGCACAACTTTCATCTTGATTTGTAAAACTTTTTTAAAACTATCTCTAGTCTTGTTATTACTGTTACTCTCAATAATGGGCTGTTAATCAGTTTATACAACTGAATTGAAATCAGAGAGCAAGGCTATTTTCTTGTAAAATTATTTTCCTTTCCTTTTTGAGGTCTATTTCATTATTTGCTCCTGTTGCTGTATATGAAGTATGTCATAGTTTCAGCTATAAGCCACTATTGTCAGGGGCTTACAGCCTGACAGTTAGAATTGAGTCTACGCTGAAACTTGATCTACAAAATCTCAGCCCAAATAAAAGCCAGGGTTTAAATATGTATTTAAATCAAGAGTATTTAGCTTCCCAGATAACCATGAAAAACCATAAGCAAAAATATGCTTTTACAAGGAATTCTTCTAGCCTTTGTAGACTTTGGCACTTTAAACAACTAACCAATTATTTTTTAAAAAATACATAATGGGATCACAAACAGGCTGGTTGGTTGTTTAGCTTCTTTGAGAAATTGCACAGCAACTTAACTGACATTTGAATTGGTTGGACCTTGTCAGCCGAAATTCCAGGAACTCTGAGGTATATTTTAATTTCTCTTCTGGTTTCCCCATTGTGTTCAGATATTGCAGTGTCACACTTTATTGGAGGGCCATGTGGCAATGGGTGATCAGATTTGTCTAATGAGCTGTGAAATGTAGGTACAACATGGCAGCTCAAAGACCCAAATTTTGCCTGTATTTCTTGTCTTTTGGGGCTCTCCTTATCTGTTTCAGCCAGAGCCTTTAAATAAATATATTTTTGGCAGGTTATATTTTATGTACACTAGGAGTCAGATGTTTCTGGAAATGTATCTTTTATCTTAAACAACAACAACAAAACCTGATCATGGAGACTTCTTTTTCTTTTTTTTTTTTTTTTTTCTTCTTTTCTTTTTCTGGCAATAATTTCTCTGACCCCAATATTTTTAGCTGTCAGAAATGGGAGAAAGGATTTAACATTGTCTGTAGTAGAATCACAATGAATCTGTAAAAAGAAAAAATAAAAAAGTAAATTTGTATTGCACATCTTTGAGGGAAAAAAAATTATTTACAATTCTGAGGGAATTCAGACTTAAGCTTCCCAAACAACATGTGTGCTGAAAGCACAAAAGACTGTGTTTATGATTCTCTTTGAAGTGTTTCTGCAACAGGATAAGGAAAATTTTAGAAACTGTCTGATAGTGTTCAGGGTAAATACTTAAACCCCTTTAGAGAATTTCACACACAGATACTGTGCAGCAGAAAAAAGGATACTTATGTTTCCTAAAGCTGCTACAGCCTACAGCTTTGTACTTAAAGACAGAGGTGTTGAATAGAATTCTTCTGAGGATACATCCAGTGACAATATCTACAGGAACATCAGAGCAAACCAGTGGATAGCACTTTCTATTTTTAACCCTTATGTGAGCTGGTTGAGATCTGAGCTGCGTTGATATGAACCACTGTAATGTTTCTGTTAGAAACTGGAATTGTTCAAAGGGCAGCCTTCCCACTCCAGCAGCATTCTGGGAAAATCACACTGACAACCTTCAGGTTATAATGTACACTGGCAAAAGCCAGGAGAAGTTTAGGACCTGTGGGGCAGTGAGGTGCATTTCTGATGGCCCAGGTGGGAGAGCCATGGGTGGGTTGTGTAGCTGTGCCCATGGTGTGGTCCTGCCTCTGCCTTGCCCTCCAGGTGGATTTGCACCTGAGTTACAAATTTGACATTTGTAGATGTTCTTGTGCACCCAACTGATCTTGGTGAGCTGCAGTTTTGGATAACTAGAATTCTACCGTCTTGTACCTAGTTCTTACTGTAATAGGGCTTCTTTCTGTGATCTTCCCTCTATTTTTATACTCCTGGATGTGTACAATTATGTGTACTAAATACCTGCACTTGTGTGTAGAATGTGATGAGCTTTGTGTTAGTATTTAAGGCATAAATGCACATACCACAATCAGCAGAAATCAAAATTGTGCAGATAGGTTATTCCCAGTTTTGTGTTTGAATTGTTTAAATTGGTCTCTGTGTCTGAGCTGAGACTGTGGCTAAACAGGGTTCTTTCTCCACCACATGTTGTAAGTTTTCCTGTAGCGGATGGAGCACCAGAGCTGACTCTATGTGTGTGTACACGCTCTGTGCACAAACCCATACACACCCATACTGGAGATTTTAACTGTGATGATCTGATTAACTTCTTTGTGTAACTTCTGAATCGTATAAACTTGTATTTAGACAAAAGGCATTTATAGGGAATGACCACTGGGGCCAGCTGCTTGCAGTTCTTTGCAGCAGGAAAAACATAGGAAAAGAGTTTAGAGAGCATCAGAAGGTATTTGGCAGTACTGCAAGTTGCCCTGGGTCTCACAGGGAGGGAAAAGCTCAGATCATGGTTCCTGCTGCATCCTTCTGAATCCACAGTCAGTCCTGGAGGGATATTTTAGAACCTAGTGTTGCCACCCTTTTATTGTTGATGGGAACCATGTTGTTGGGAGCTATGCTGATTTCAGTGAAAGCAGAGTCAGTGTGGTGGGGCTGGTGTAGATTGTATAAAACTGTGTGCTGTTTCCACCATTGTTCCCCCAGAACCTTGGATGGACATGCACTACAATAAGAAAAGATCTTTGTATCAATACTATGTTTATTGAAGCTTATTATTTGTTGGGGAAATAATGATGCTGTAGTATTGAGCTATGGTTTTACCAGTCTTATTATTCTTTGCAAAGCCTTTCACAAGGGCATGGAGTGACAGGACAGGGGGAAATTGTTTTAAACTGACAGAAGGCAGGTTTTTTTTGGATATTAGGAAGAAATTGTTTCCAATGAGGCAGTCGAGGCCTTGGCACAGGTTGCCCAGAGAATCTGTGGCTGCCCCATCTCTGGAAGGGTTCAGGGCCAAGTTGGACAGGGCTCGGAGCAACCTGGGGTAGTGGAAGGTGTCCCTGCCCATGGGGCATGGAACTAAATTGTCTTTAAGGTACCTTCCAAACCAGAAGATTCTATGATATGCTTTAATGTTCTCAGAAATCCATTTCCTAGCAGAAAAACTGCATAAAAGACTGTATTTGAACACTGAGAATAGTGGTTCTTGAAAAGAAATTAATCTCTGTTTTTAGTATTTATGTTATGTGCTATATGGAAATTGATTAATGATTACCAATATTTAAAATTTTATCTAGTTCTCATTTATTAAATCCTAGAAGTGATCAGATACAAAGCATATGGATTTGTATTTGTCTATATATGTTTATGGACATGCTACACAGAAAAAAAAGGATTTGGCTTGGTGTTAAAACTGTGAATTACAGTGGTTTGGCAGGAATAATTTGTACTGTGATTGTTATAAACTAGGGTAAGTTGAGATTTTGAAAGAAAGTGAAAGCAAATGGCAATATGACTAAAATGTCACCATCTACACTGCTGTATGTTTTTTAATACAGCTAGTGTTGCTAAATGTGGTTTTATTGCTATTGTATTTTAGTGGCTCTGTAACCACTATAAAATAGAATACAGCTGCTTTAGTTTCCAAATGGCTTTAGTAGGCAGAGGAAGTTGACGTCTTCTGAAAAGCTCCTGTTGCTGCATCAATACCTTCTTTCCTATCTGATCATCCTTCTAATTCCTGACAAGATCATGGTTGAATAGTATTTTTGTAATGTGTTCTATAACAGTTACTTCATCTTTGCTCAAAATTGCAGCTTTCATTTTATACGTAAAGAAATAAAACTTGGCTTCAGAAGTTGCTATGGAGAGCATTATGCCTTGATGAATTAGGTGCTAATTCCTTTACTGACCCTCTGTTTAACTTGTGCAAGTAACTTAGGTGTGGTTTTCAAAATCAGTCTGGCAATCAAAATATTGAGGTCTTACTTTGCTTTTAGATTGCAGACAATTTCAGATCTTAAATTCTTCCTCAATTAAATGAGGCTATGATTTTTTTCTGTATCTGAAAATTACTTTTGGCCATGTCCTAAGGAGAGAACATCCTCCATTTGAAGGAAACCAACAAATTTCTGCCTCCCCATATCATGATTGCAAAGTGTAGATGGGGCCACATAGGAACTTATTTTTTTTTTTTTTTTCAGGTGGGCAAATTCTGTCTGTTTAAGAAGGAGTTTACTGTGTTTTGGCTGACCCTGATTGCCTCCTGGCAGTTCTCAGGAGCTTTTGTGTGAATCTTTTTTGTACTTTCTGTTTGTCACTACTCATGCTTCTGCTTAATGATCCTGAAGCTGTAGATATAATAATGTTTACTATTCTGCAGTAGGTCGATAATTACTGGTTTTTCTCAAATGTTACAAGTGAACATCAGATTTTGGCAGTTTTCCTTGGACTGCTAGTCAATCTGAACTCCATATAATTTTCACAGCAGAGGCACTAATATGAAATGTAGCAAATCTTTTCAATTATTCCAGTAAAATAATGTGTTTATCACAATCAGACTAGTTTTCATAGGACTCATTTTGAATTTCTGTAATAGAGTAGCACCATTAATGGGATGGTGAGACTAGGATGGATTGTTGCTGGGGGACAGGAATGGCATCAGTGGAGCTGTGCTCAAGATGAATCCAGCTCCGTGCTTAGCATGCAGTGATCCACAAAGTGCACTGTTAATAGCTGGGAGTAGTGCATCAGTTCATGTTGTCCAGCTGCCTAGGGATCAATATCATTGTGTAATAAACTGAAGTGATTATTTTTATGTGTCTGTGTATATATGTATGCATATATACACTGCTAATAATTACATTTTAGCTCGATCTTCAAGCTGTGTCCTACATGCTAATGGATTAGAGCTTCACCAGCTAGCTAGAAGGTCAATTGTTTTGTGATGTTGTGGTGGAACTCAGCTTGGATAACTGAATTATAAGACTTTTTTTGTACTTGAGACACATGGCAGAGTAAGTTAACTCATTGTGATCCTGTTGGTCTCCTTCTGTCCAATGTCATGCATCCATTTCGTGAAATAGAAATCATGTGCTGAAATTGTTTGCAATAGTAGGACCACAAAATTCACTCTTTTGCTCAAAAGTAATGATTGGTTGTGTTGCTGGTGGATGAGAGATATTCTTTTAAGATTAGTCTGTTCAAAGGAGTTTGTGCTGATGCTGTGTAGTACCACACAGAGGTTGTACTTTTCAGACTTCTGTGAGGTTACAGAAAATCTGACAGTCAGCAGAGCCTTACATTTCTTCATGTCTTCTCTTATGGGAAAGAGGAAAGAGCACCATGGTGTTGCATGTCCAATGGAAATACATCTGTCCCCAGGAAGCAGAGGTGAGGCAAGATGAAATTAGTTCTGTATTGCTTTTATGTAGATGCTCGAGGCAAAGACCAATACAAGTCCTGACTAGGTCCTAGTCCAAAATGTCATGATGCTTTTGAAAGGATTTAAAATAAAGAGAATTAGGATTATTGATATTTCTCACTTTAAAAAGTCTTCTCCTGTAGGTGTTATCTTCATTAATGCAACTTTACAGGGACTGGCATTGTGTCTCAGAGGAACGACAGCAGAGGAAGGAGAGGTTGCCATGCAGGTACATGTGTATGGTCAAGGCTCTTCAAAACATTTTTCCATTACTGATCTTTTATTGGTTTTCATGTAGGACATACTTGATACACATGTTTATAAAATATTTATACATTCATGGGTCAATTCCAGTGGTGGTTGTTATGCTGAAGGAATTGTGGATTTGCAATAATTAGGAATCTACTGGGGAGAAGAAAAGATGGGTAAGACAACAGATGAACCAGTCTGAAAACTCTCAAAATTTGCAGAAATGTTGAACAAAACAAAAAAGTCTCACTGGTTTCTTTAAGAAATCCTAGTGTTAAAAAACTTGATAACTGGGCTGTTTTCTCAAGTTTTTTCTTTGCTTTTCATCTTCTACATTTCCTTCTTAAATGTAAAATACTGTAATTGAATCACAGCATTAGCTGGCTTTTCCCAACAAAACAGCAGATTTAGGCTCTTTGCTGCTGGTTTCAAAAGTAATATGTATGGAGAGAGAGTGCGAAGACAAAAATTGAGCACATAGATGTATAATCCCAAAGGAATAAACTGACTTCTACTAGACAAGCTGAAAGCTGATTAAAATATTTTTCATCCTTTGGGTATGCAACAGCTTTTGATGATGGAGAGTGTATTAATATTCAGCTTAGCTGCTTGTCGACACTTCAGACAGGTCCCAGGAAAGACTCTGATACTGACCAGGTTTTCTCACTCTGCCAGAAATCTTTATGAGACACAGAGCAGCAGCCTTGTACCAGGAAAAGCCAAGATAAGAATACTGCTATGTCTTCATTTTAGAAGTTGTTTTTATAGATTTTAAAAGGATTGACAATTTTAAAGAATTCTTTTAATGATATAAATTCATTTCAATACAATAAAGGAGAAAGATTATTCTTAACTATTTTAAAGTAAAGCTGTTGTAATCTATTCAATTTTCAATTCATTTTTCTGAGTTGTTTGTAAACTTACAAAGATTCTAGTAATATCAGTGATCAAGATTTTTGGAGAGTGTGCTCCTTCTTAAATTATTTTGTAACAGTCAGATCTGAGGTAGTGTGGTACTGTTCTCTTAACTTTGTCTATTCCTTTGTAATGTAATACCTACCTTCCAGACAAGAATGAGATGTAAACAGCTGCTTTATCAGCTGATACTTCTTCTGCTCTTTTGTTGGCATGCTGACATATAGGGTGTTTGCTTTTTCCCCTTCCACAGTGACTAAATATATACAGTATCTCTGGAAAACATGTCATACGCTGTGTGAGGTGCCTTTAGGATGGCTCCAGGGCTAAATACTTCCTGTAGTAGGTGAAAGAGCATGGCTTAATCAGCTTAGTTAACTTAATTAAGCTGTGCTTTTTCTCATGGTACAGCTTTAAAGTGTATTTCATATAGAAACTGTCTTTTGTACATGTGGAATGTCACAAGGTTGGAGAAATTGTGTGGGATTTTTATAGCAGGCTTGAAAAAGATAAGATTTACTACTTACTCTGCAATGGGAAGAAGTGAACTAAAGGAGTGTGTCCTTTTTACTGAAGATTTAAAGGAGAAATTCTAATGCAGTTTAGATTGTAAAGGCTTTTCAAACCGAGAAAGTCTACTCTTCTTTTTATCTCTATCTAATTTTAACATTTTCATCCCAACCTTGGCTCGCCTGCCTGTAGGTGTGTTACCAGATTCCATGACCCTACATTCTTTTACTGTTCTTTGGAAGAAGTAAACTAATGCAGTGTGATTGTGAGAATGTGGGTCTTTTCTCCACTGCTCTTCGAGTCTCAGCAGAAAATACTATTACAAATTAAATTTGAACTCAGTTATTCTTTCTTGAGATGAGGAATATTCTTCATGAGGTACTCCATGTTGAAGCAAAGGTCTGATTTTCCTCTTGGGGAAATGCTGGGGTTCCAGTCCTAGTGGAACCCTCCTGTCTGGGTAGGGGAGGAGATTGATTAGCAAGGCACAGCACAGCTGGAAACAGTAAGTGCTGAGTGAGTTCTACTTACCATCTCATTTGCTTCATCTAACTCCTTAATGTTACTTCTTTACTTACCTCTAGAGGTTTCTGAAAGAGTCAGGGGTGGGGGAAGAAGCAATCAGGGCAGCAGTTGCAGCTGCCCAAGGGGAGAATGGCAGCAGGTGCCAGTAGCCAGTGAAAACATGGGAAGGGGGTGAGGAGCCCTTCTGTTGGCAGAATGGCAGAGCTGAAGGTGAGTGAGAACTCCTGGGACAGCAGCTTTGGAGAGTGCTGAAGTGCTTGGAAAACTTGAAACTGGTTTGTGGGTGGAATGGACCTTTGGGTACAGTGGGAATAGAAAACAAGCTTGGCAGGAAAAGCTTTGGAGATTGAGAAGGAGTGGGAGAGGATGACAAAGGCTCTCAGGCAAAAAGAGTGGAGTGGTTTGAAAGAAAATAGGATGGAGAGGCTTTGCAAGAGGGCAGTGGTTATGGGGAAGATGGCAGACGATAAGGGTGTAGCTGTGAATCTCCATCAAAGCTAAATACTGTGGGTAGTGATGTCTTTGATTTTTTTTTGTGTTCCCATTCCTTTAAAAAGGTAATGTTTTGATAGAATTCCATTAACTGATACCTCTGTACAGTAATAATACTGCATTTAATATGTAACTGGTTTATAGTACAGAATTAAATAAGGGAGGAATAGTCTTTCTTTAAGAAAGAGTAATTATGTCAAATACAGAAAACTATTTAAGGTATGTTGGAAAGTATTTGCTTTTAATTCAACAAACATACAATTATTCTGGAAAAATCCAGAGAGATTATATATACATAGATTTAAAAAAAAAAAATGTTTAAAATACACAAATGATTAAATCATGTGAGTTATTTTTTGTGTGTTTACATGGCACATGGATGCATAGGTATACATATATGTGTATATGCAGCCATGTGCACCCATAGAGGGAAAGACTTTTGCCTGTTAAAGTACTGAGCTTCTCTCCATAGTGCTCAATCTCACTGAACTGATACAATGTGTTAAGTTTCTCATTTGAGCACCTCTCATCCTGCTGCTTGGGCATAGTTCTGTTACAAACTTCAGTGTTTCTTGATTATATGGGGTGTTATAATTTCCTGATGACTGCTTATGTTATTTATAATATGGAGGGTGTTAATCCTTTGGTGATTAACACTCTATTTGAATTACCAGAGGTCAAAGGTACATTCTTTTATTTGGGTTTTGGATTTTTTTCATTGTTTTTTTCCTTTGATTTTTTTTTTTTTTTCTTAAAGGTTTTTTCATTCTCTCTTTTATCTGAAAATTATTTTGGGACAATTTGGGGTGAGGAGAGGAGCATGCTTCTTCTGTAAGGGCCCAAGTCTGCTGAAGCTGTAGGCATTAGGATGTAAGTTCTCTTTGCACTGAACAGCTCCTCCAGAAATCTGCCATTTAAGGATAATGAAAATCTCGTAACCAAAAAAATCATAGTAAAAAGCATATGGAAGAAGGTATTCTCTACTTAAGCCTGTAATAAAGTAGATACCTACCTGTGTCTCATTCTAAGCCTTTTTTTGGAAAGATTTATTAAAGACTATAAAGGTGTGTACATATATATGTGTATGTATACATATAAACACACACTTTATAAGGTATAAATATATATGGCTGTCATTTCAGGTGATGTGGAGATATTGCAGAGATTCTTGTCCAGCTGCCAGCTGTATCACTGTCACTGTGGTTTCAGAGTTGAGGAGCTCTATTAAAAGCCTTCAGTTGTTTCAAAGGTTGTGGCTGTGCAGAAGTTACCCTTACCCTAATATTCCAATCCTTTCTTGAAATACCATAGGGGTTTTTGGTGTATTTCTCAGCTGTGTTCCTTAAAGTGCTGGAGCTGATTGAGAGAGAAGCACCAAAGGATTTTTGCTGTTTTGTTTTTCACACATTTCTGGGGTTGTGTAACCATTCCCACAGCTCCAGGAGAATTGAGTTATGTGTCCAGGTTTGCTGAGTTGCTGTGTCCAACTGCAAAGCCTTTACAGTGACCTACAGCAATTGCCAGTGTTCACCAAAGTGTGCTGTGGCACTGGCTTTGCTCCCTTCTGTAAAGGTGACCATAACACGTTCCTTGACTGAAAATCTGAGGTATGTGTCCCACCTGGAGATTCTTCAGGCTGTAGATATTCTCTCTACTCCAATTGTGGAAAACTGTGGGCATGGTGGACGACCTGCAAGAGTTCCCTCATTGGTGTTTTTCCACTCCAAAACCTCTCTGTTAGTACCTGAAACTTCAACAAGCCAGTTATAGGAGAATTATGTTGATGTAGCATAGCCCTCAGCAGTGTTTAGGACTTGCATATAAACAAATGAGGTGGTCAAAGAGCAAAGGAAACACTAAAGTGAGGAAGCCAGAGCAGCTCATCTGGTTGGGGCAGTTTTTTCAGCTTGTAGATTGTTCTCAGCTCAGATGATGGCAACCTGGGAAGCTGTAACAGAATATGATAAGCCTCCCTCCCTGATAAGCTGCATTTTCCAATTGAGGCATAGCTGCTCCTGACTTGCTGCTTTAGGAAAACTCAGCATCAGACTAGACTGAGCAAATGTAGTCAGTGTCCGTTTTGCAGAGCTGGAACATGAGTTCACTGGTGCATAAAGCTCTGTTTTAACTCACCAGAATGGGCTCAATGCCTGAACTGCTGGATGAGGTCCTCCAATCTGCCTGAAAATTGAAACATATTCTAATAACTCTTAAACATTTAGTCTACATACTGGTGCTGTAATGTTGCTCTACAGCAGATATGATGATTGTTACCCAAGTGGAAGCACAGAGGCAAGTTGCTCCTGTCCAGCCACTCACCTGATGATTTTGTTTCCCTGTCTGTGCTCAGTTTCTCTCTGCTTTGCTCTCTGGTGTTTTGCTGTGAGCTCAGTGAGGTGCTAAGATTAGTGCTGGTTTGCTTTTGTCATAATCTTTCATGTTTGCTGTGACGGATAGGTGAAAAAGTAGTATTTGTTCTGCTCCAGCATGCGAGGAATCCAGCTCAGACACTGAGGGCAATTAGTGTCTGTGTTGTGGGATAAAAAGCAGACATGCAAAAATGTTGGGGGTACTTCTTTCCTGTACATGCTCCAGGGGGAATGCTGCACACTGCACTGTGGCTTCCTACATGATTTCTCTGTTTGCTTAAGTGCCAAGTGCCATTCTACTGCTGCAAATACTAAATGCTACCCTGGCTTCATTCCTTGTGCCTTTAATGTTTCCATTTTAATAGTTTCATTTACGCTTAGAAATATTTTTTTTTTCTAGAGCTTTAGAGAGACTGTGAGTAGTCTGGCACCACAAAGTGTATTGAAAGCATTTGAAGTAGTTCAATAGGAGGCAGAATTAAAGGTCAAAGTGGTTTTGTGACCAGAGCAAGAAACTGAGAGGAAATAGGTTGCAGAAAAGAGGGAGTAACAATAACCAAGTGAGAGAAATAGGAATAAATATAATGGAAGTATAAAGAGTCTTGGAAGTGCAAAGGATGCTAGGGTTAAAAGAACGGAATTTTCATCTCTTAAACTTGGCTGCAGCATTTAATAGGGCCTTGCCCTGGGAATATTAAATATGTAAACTAATACAAAATGATGCAATTAGTTAAAAATGTGACTTTTGTCTGCATGTATAATTTTACTTTATATGTCAAAATAGTTTTTCTCTGCTGACATATTTCTTAATCAGCTTTCTTGAAGGAGTGGTTGCATTATGGCCTGACAGTAGCAGAACATTCAGCCTAAAAGCCTGCAGATAGAACGTTTGCAGCAGTGTGTATGTGTGAAATTTTAAGTGATGAACTGCCTCATTAAAACCACAATATGTTTTTACTGAAAATTGTTATTGGTTTTGTGTAAATCCATTTTTAATACTAAAAAAAAAAAAAAGGCATTTGGGGAGAAATAAATTAGTAGATAGCAAGCAAGACTGAAAGAACATACAACTAAAGGTGTAATTTAAACATATAAATATCAGTCCTTTAAATGAGAATAATAAGAACCAGGTTGCTAAATAAGATTTGCTTCATGGAATATGGAGAAAGTTGTTGGTGATTTAGCTGGTATAGCTAGAACAATGTACTTAGCAGTTTTCATATTGGAGATTACATTCTGTACAAATATATAGTACTTTAGAATTTTTCTAGTCCTGTTTCAAAGTCTGCTAAAATATTTTTGATTCCTTCTTACATTTATCACATACAACCTTTTATTTTCTTGGGTTGAACCATAAATATTTGTAGAAGTGTTGTAATCTATTTTTAAAGACAACCATTTAAAAATTTACATAATGGGCTTAGGTAAATAACATGACTTACAAGTAAGACTATGAATCTGTTGCCTGTGATGCTCTTTTTTGGTGACTTTTTCCATAATCAGAATTTATACAATTAAATTCATTAGTAGACATTCAAAGTATGCTACTTAAAGTATGCTTAGAGATTTACATGAGAAATAATAATTATTTATAGAATGTTCTCATTTTACCCCTACTTTTGCCTCACATTTGTGCTAACCAGTAAATAAGCATATATAAACCATGTCAATTTTTGCTGTTTCATTGCATTTTTCATATATGTTTTAATCAAAAAATATTTTGCAGCTTATTTGCACTGTACAGCTTCTAAATCTAAGGTACCACTGGGGTCAGAAGGTAGCAGATAGCCTATCCAGTGTTTGAACTGGTGCTCCAGTTCCTGGTTTCCTGAGGATAAATGTGATTGTTCCAATATAAATGTTTTAGATCACAGTGACAGCTGTGGAAATTAAACATAGCCAGCAAAATCTATTTTCTGTCTAGCTAAGTAAAGGACAGGACAGATGAAAAAATTCCCTGGGCAAATGAATTCTTATGAACAGTGATGGATCTTTTCCCTTTGCTATATTAAAAAAAAAATCTAACTTGTATTTCTCTATATGTTTTTCATATTCAAGTTTATCATATAAGGTGAAAAATTTAGAATATCACTCCAAGACCATGTTGTAGCACACATTGCAAACACTTTTCTAACCACCAGGAAAAGTTAGCCTTCAGGATAGTTTCCAGAGAGCTGCAATGGTTTGTGAGCGGAATAGACTTTAAAATTCTATGAAAATCTGGTCTTTGGGGAGAGGTGAAAGACTTAGAAGAAAGGAAATTCCTGAGAAATTTTAATTTATTATGAACAATGTTTTGTTTTCAGAAGCTTTGCCTTATCCTGCCTTAAAGTATCTTAAAATGTTGCATTTACAATTCTGTTTCTTAAACACGAATTTTGATAGCTGCTTCAGGGGCTACTGCCATGCAGAAAAATGCAGAATTTTCTCGTACAGACTGTGCAGCAGGTTGGGCACCAAGGAAGAAGAGAGAGAGATTCCTCTGCCAAACAGTAACTCTTTGAGTCATGTTCATCACTGATTTATTTTCTAGCTGAGGCCTGGTCCTGGACTCTGTGGTTCTGGAGGATTCCTTTTCCCTTCTAGTGAAACTGCTCTGCCTTGACCAGTGGTTTGAGTCCACTGTTGGCATTTTTCAGAGGAGACAAAACAGTTCTGCCTTTTCAGGTGCTTCTTTCAGCTGGGGCTTGGATGCTGTTGTTAATAAGCTTACATCCCTCTTCTCTGGGCCATTTCTTTCTTGTTTCCACAACTACTTCTTAAGTAACTCCCTCTAGCCAAAGTGTGCTTTTAGAAACTTGCCATTAGAAGCAATTTGATAGTCTTTTCTGTGAACTATACCAGTCACTGGATATTTCTGTTTGGGCTGAAGAGTCACAATGAACTATGGAGTGCTCAGTTGTTGCATTGTGATTTTATTTTTTCTTTGCTGAGATGGAGGAGTTAGTGTAGGTTGTATCTCAGAAATGAGGCTATGGGATGTTACTAATTTAAAAAAAATATACAAATATATTGTGACTCTTAAGATATTCAGGCACTTTTTTTTCTGTGGGAGTGAAAAAAAGCTCTCTTTAAAAAGTTTATTGCAGCATAAATGGTTAAAATGGAGCTGCAGTTACTTGAAAGAGACAAATATACATTCATTATTTCCTGAGTATGTTGTTTTTACAGGAAAGCAAAGGAAGCAATGGCTGGGTGTCATTAAGGAGTAGCTCGTGGAAAGCAGTGAAATGAGCAATGAGACTTGTAAAGTGTCATGAAAACTGAAACACCAGGGTACAAAGTACTGCTTATCCTCCCAGATATGGATACCATATGGCAACATGAAGGGAAATAGAGAGTAGGAGACAAGAATCCTATTATTCCTCACACTTTCATTTGCTTGCTATTTGCTTTGGGCAAATGACTTAAGAAGTTGTGCCTGAACCTTCTTCTGGCACAGTATTTATTGACAAGACACCTGTCTTCCCTGTCAGGCTCCTTGAAGTTTCTTTGTGTAATTCCAGCTTTAGCGCTTCTGATTATAAATTTATTGTTGTTTTTCTAATAGTTTTGGCATAATCTCTTATTGACTATTCCTAAGTTAAAATCTATATTAATTTTCTGGTACAATATTTCTTTCTTCTCTTACAGCATTACACTTATTTTCCTTTAGGAATACAATCTGCTATGGTGGGTTCTTGTCCTTGAAATCTGTCTCCTTCTTTTTTTCTTTATCTGCAAGTTGCCATCTCTGGACAACTTTCTGCATCTTTCTTTTATGTATCTTTGAAATTAAATGGACTGATTGGGGGTGCTTGGAAAGAGCTGGAAAGGACTTGACTTCTGGAAAGACAGCTATGTGGTCTACGTATCTTTGAAATGGCATGGAGGAAGAGTGTCTGTCATCTCTCCAGGGGCTGGCACAGCTGTAGAAAGATTTTATCACCTCCTCACCCATTTCTTCCTTTCCACCTCCTAAGCAAACACCTATCTACCACCCAGTGTTTTCTTCATTTATAACCGTTTCACAGCAGTTTTGTATTTCTCTGAAGTACACTTTGCTTCACTGTAATAGTTGTTTAAAATGACAGTTCTGGCAACTTTCAGCTTTGCTCTTCTGACTTCTGTTTATGTGAATCTATACTTGAGAATTTCTGATGATGTTCCCCAAAGTAAATGGTTGGTAGATAAAACCACTGCCAGAAGCCAAGAGTGTTGCAAGACCTGGGAGGGCATGCTTACCCACTTTCATTGTTACTTACACTGAAACTTCCAGCTATTTTGCCTCATCTGGGGGCATCATTAGTGTATGTGGCTTTGCCTTCACCTAAGGCTGTGGAAATGGGCTGTGGAAGTTTGACTGTGTAACAGCAAGAAAATGTGATTTCAAGAGCACGTCCTTTTATTGTAGCAATGGATGCTGTATCAAGAAAGATAAAGAAAAGCTGCTCAGGTTGTATGGCAGGTCAAGAAAATCATGCAGAACTCAACAGAAGATGTTAGAAAGGGTGCCCCTGCTGCATAAGGTTTATGCTTTGTGTTTTGTAATTCTGAAAATTAATGCTTCATGTGTTTTATCAGGCTGTTGTGGGCATGTAGTGGTGAAATTACAGATAATAAATTGCTACTCTTTCTACTGAAGCTGTATAGCCTTCTCATAATTTTAGCACCACAAGGAAATGCAGTTTAGTGGTTCTCTATGCTATGGAGTTTAGTGCCAGTGTTTCAACTTTGCTGTGGTCTAGGAAAGCTGGCATTTTAAGAAGTATTTCATAGTTGCATAGGTTACCATTGCAGCATTATAATGACTTTGCAGTGCTTTGTTCAGTAGAACACCAGCCTATTTGCAGGGGAAAAATGTCCAAAGGACATCCTAACTTCTATTCTCTACAAAAGTGTTTGATATGACACAGCATTAAGGGTTAGAATCAACCCCATACATTCTCAATTTCAGAAAGAGGGAAAAAAACTGAAATATGAAGCTATTCCCACTAGAAATGTTGTAAATCTTACAAAATATATAAGCTTTCCTCTTGAACATACATCAAAGGCATAAAACTTGGGAGATTAAAATATGTTTTTAATCTTGGTTTGATGAGCAAAACTTTCACTGTAATATTTATTATGAGAGGCTCTACTTGTGTTGCCTCTTCCCTTTGTTCTGTTTATATATGACTTCCTTTCTTCCAAAAAAGTAGGAAGTATCATTTTCACAAAGCTGAAGGATATTGCAATGGTTTGTTCATTTAAGCTGAGTTGTAGGCCCACGTGGCAGACACAAACTTTTCTTTTATTGTCCCGAGTCCCAGAGGACAAGCAATGCTTTCTGATGGCTTCCCATGAATGCCTTTCATTTGTGGAGGAGTTTCAGTGGCTTATGCTGACTGTACAAAGATCAAACAGGCAGGAAAATTGTGGTTTTATGAAACTTAGCCAAGATCTTTGTTATTTTCTCAGAAGTTTTTCTTCTCTAACTCTATTTTTTAAGGGCCATATTAAGACAATTACTTTTAGTGACTGATGGAAAAAAAGATTGTTCATTTTCTCTTTAAAATTTAAGTATTTTCTTGGTTATTAGAAAATTTGTAGGCATGTTTAAAGAAACTACTGACCATAATTGTAGTTTCTTTATTGCATTTGGAATCAATGGTATCCAAAATTAAGGTTAAAAAACATGTTGTGGCTGTTTGGTCCTGCAGTTTGATCTATTTTGGGCCACTGTGCCTGTAGACTTTTGCTGAAGTTACCCAGTTGGGGTTTTATTTTGCCTGGACACAAAGGTCTGTCAAACAGATTTGATTGTGATTCGACCTGTCAAAGTCTCATTTGTTTTAAGAACAGTGGGGTTTTTCTCAACAGGTTCTCTTAGAATTACAGAGATTTCCTTTTTGCTCAGCTGTTGGCGAGCTTAAGCATTGGCAAGAGATGTGCAGACCACAACATCTTTTAACTGCAGCAATGGCATGTTTTGCCAGCAATACAAAATTTTCATTGTGCTACTGATCTAAAACCTCATGTTTGTTGTACGAATTCAGTTTTTGTTGAAGGATTACTTTAATAAAACTAAAATGGCTTAAGTTTCTGAAGTGAAACCTGTAGCATCTTTAGGGGTCAGAGGTAGCTGAAACTTGAACAGCTGTACAACATGCATCCTAGATTGTTTTTAATTGTCTTCCCTTTCTCTAACAGCAGTAATTCTTGTTTATATTGTCAAGAACCTTTCCACTGAGCACAAGAGCACCATACTTTAAGGTCACATGCTTAACCCCACTGCGGGGTTACAATGTAAATGGGCCCCCTTTGTTTTCACTAATGTGTGAGGGGTGGGTGCAAGGCAAGGCTGTTCACAAGGCTTAAATAACTTTTTGTAAAAGTGTCCTAAAGAAAGCATATTTTGTCTCCATACCACAGTTGTTTAGCATTACTCTTGTGCATCCAACCGACAGCCAGTTTGGCAATGGATTTTTGTGTGTCATTTTGTTCTTTTGACCAGTGATACTTTTTTCTTTCTTTCTTTTTTTTTTTTTTTAACTGAGCTAATGGATTCACTTCAAATAATACAAAATTGAGAAACTTTTCTCCTTCTGTTCCTGATATCCTAAAAAGTAGTAAACAAAGCTGGAACTGCTCTTTTCCACCCCAAAACCTTTGCATAACAATTTGCCAGTTTCTGTTCCTGTGTTGATGAAGAGGTTTAAAATTAAGACTTTCTAAAAATGTTGAATTAAAATAGTATTGTCAGTATTTTTAATCAGTTAAAAATTAACAAAGTATAGCCTTTTGAAATGACTTCAGAAGTATGAAGTCTTTTTTCTGCCTGTCACTGATATATGGAGGAAGAATTATATTGAAATATTACAAGTTGTTTTGGTTATCTAGAATTTGCCCTGAATCCCGCAATTTTAGGTGATTTCAAGCCCAGTGCTGATGGTGATCTTTGGCTGGCACTTTTAGTTGGTTTTGTCAGCCAAAATAACTTCAAAAAAGTTGAAGTCATGTTCTTAAGTGCTACACTGTGTCAAAAATGGAACCATTTTGGGGGGAAATCTCGCTTTTTTCCCAGGATGAAAACTCTTCAGTATGAACTTAATTTCATAGTATTTGGTTAGTCTATTTTAAAACAGAAATGCTGTGACAACAAGTTTTCATAAATGCTTCTCCAAATACTTCTTTTTCTCCTAGTAACTGCTGTGCTTTTGGGCTTTGTGCAGAGACATTTTGTCTTGTGTTTTAATTTACTTGTGCTTATCTCTACACGACTTTAGTAAGTGCAGCTTACTAAATCTAGTGATCTCTCCAGTTGTCCAGTGTGCCAATAACTGATTTGACTGGTTGTAAACAGGATGAAATCTACCTACCTTAAAGGATTACTTGGTACTCAAGAACATAGTGGTAGTTTGACATTTAAGTAGTTCTGGAACCATTTTTGTGAAACAAACAAAAAAAAAGTATACCATTTAAGACTGCAGTAAGTATGAATCTTCCAGCATGCAGTCTTGACAGAGTTGTTAATGGATAGGAAAAAAGTAATCAAATATTGTTAAAAATCAGTCTATATACTAATGAAAATGTTTTAGCTTTTTTTTTTTTTTTTTAATTTTTTTTCCTAGAGGAATGTGGTTATCTCTGAAAATTGATTTGGTACACATTAAAAGATTGCATAATGATACCCTAAATAAAAAATTTAAAAGTGGAAAAAAAAAATAAGGAACACAATCTCTGGTAAGGAGAGACACCAGTTTATCAAATGACATGTTCTCTTTAAGAAGAGAAATATTTTTATATGCCACATTAATAGTTTGGGTGATTGTTCACCTAGGCTTAGGTGCCTCTTAAGTGTGGGCTCTGAATTCTGTGAAGTGTGATTTGCCCTGTAGCCTCATGGCAAAGCAGGTAGACAGGAACAGTACATGGAGATTTTTAGAGCCCTGGCACAGCTCGTCATGATGTATCTTTAACGGTGGAAGTTTTTGTTTGAGGGAGCACAGGTCAAACCCTTCTCCACAAACTATTATTTTTCATTTCTGCAGCAGCCCAGGAGATACAAAAGCTTTTTTGGTTTAGTGGAGAACATCTCCTTTGTGGCATGTACTCAGTCCGTGTCTGTTACGGATGCTCAGCCAGTTTGTGTTAATACATCCTTGACATTGCTTTTTTACCAGTGGATTAACGGTTCCTTCTGGAAGAGTGCAGAGGTGATTAGTCAGCCACCTCTGACCTCTCTCTTAAGTTGGACTTTGCAGCTGAACTTGAGAACCCATATCTTGTTTCACGTGCCTGCAGAAGGAAGGGTTGGTGAGTGGTGAGGCAGGAGCTGGGAATGTTGTGGTGCAGGGTAACAGAATACACTGTAATGGGGTGTCTGAGCTCTAACAGTGCTGTCTGTTTTCCAAATTGTATTGTCAGAATTTGTGAGCACGTCATGCAAATCATCTCTGTTGAGTTGCCAGAATCTGCAGCACATGATTTTTGTTTTGGAGAGAAATCAGTGTGCAAATGTTTGTGTACATTTGATTTGGTGATCGCACTGGTTTTGTTTTTTTTTCTTTGTTAGGCAGATGAATCAGGTGATTAAAGTTTATTATCCCTGATTGAGTGCTATCACATTAATGAAAATTGTCTATATATTACTTTTTGATATGGTGAAATTTTCAAATAGTTGGACATTCAATCTTATTCTTCAGTGTTGTAGTGTGGCGTTTTACTGGAACACAACTCTATCAGACTAATCAATAGCTTAGGCCTACAGTTGGCACTAACAGCCTTATAAAGTGTAGGTTTTACAGATACTTTGAATTCAGAAGAAAAATAAGTAGCAGTATATATTACTGAGTTCCTGACAGAATGGAAGTTGGCAACAGAGTGTGTCAAGAGGATGAGAACCTCAGTGGGAAGTGATGTGTCCTTGGAAGAGGTGGAGATATGCTTGTGTGTTCCTCAGGTTCATGGTCCAGGTCCATGATGCTGCCCTGAAAGTCAGTGGAATGTGATGAAGCAGTAGCTGCAGGTATGTGGGATGCTGGTGTGTATATTGTATACAGCACACAGGCACCTACACATATGACATTAGACAGAGTTTTAATACTCTTTAGGAGGAGCTGTGGTTTGGGGTTTTTTTGGGGGGTGGGTTTTTTTTTTTGTTGGGTTTTTTTTTTGTGTTTTGTTTTTTTTTTTAATCTGGAAAAAGAAAGTGTAGGGTTTTTTTGAGCCTACAGGATGTTACATTTGATCAGATATATTATATATAGTTCAGCATTGTAATTTTGCAATTATCTCTTTTTCTTGTAAGATTTGTGCTGCCTTTATATACTAGTAAGATGTATTCCCCTTTATCACTCGTAATGGAAAATTAGTGTCCATCTGTAAGTGGCATATATATTTTATACAGGTTTATGTAATTTTATGTTCTAATAAGTCAGAATGACACGTGCAAAACTTTATTCCTGAACATGCTCTGAATATAAGAGAATTAAGAGTAAGTGCTTGCCTTGCTCTTTCAGGAGGAATCCATACTTAGTGTAAGTACTGAATCCAAAATAGTGATGGTACGTATTTTGGGCAACTGTTTGTAGTAAGGTAAATCAGAAGGTTTTTCTGTTTGTTCTCATTTGTCAGCTCCCCCTTTTTGAAAATTTGCTGTTACATTGTATTTTGTTGTACCTTTTACACTGCACATCATCAGCATTTTCATGGCCTAGACGTGAAGTACCTAGCACATGGTTTGGTGTAAAATGTAGTTATGTACTGTAACAAAACTGGAGAGAATAAGGCACTGAAATCAAACAGCCTAGTTTTCCATTGAGGAGCAAGGATCATAGCTTCCAAAAAATGGTGTATTTCCTAGTGCTGTTGTCATCAACTCCTAGCAATGTCTGGTGGTGTTCTCCTTGCTGCTTGACAGTGTCATATTCCCCATACATTAAATACATGTAGTGTAGCAGGCTCTGTTTGGGTTTTATTTCCTGTGTTCTTCCCAGCAGTGTGCTCTCAATTCTCTATTTTGCTATGACAGCTGGTATCACTACTGCACTTAAAAGATTATGAATTTCAAATCTTCACGATGGTGTGCCATGGTGTCACTGGGGGTAATGAAGTTGTTACTTGAGCCAAGTGTGACAAAACTTCATTTTTGAAAAAAACATGGTGGGAATCCCCTTCTCACAGGGATATCCACAGACCTGGTGCATTTAGTGCTGTGGGGATGATAAAGGCATTGAACCCCTTATGTCATTCGAAGATATGATTCAGCTGTATGTGGTTATCTTGCATATGTACTAAATTGCTATTCTGCTATGGCATGTGTCTTAGACAGAGCATGCCCACAGGCACTTCTGGACATGTGGCTTGCTGTTTCATTTGATTGTGGCTTGCAGCTTCTTCATTCTGCAGTGTTTAACCCATTCTGTAACCTGGCTTTCTGTTTAAAATGATTTCAATAAAACTAATGACATTGGAAATACACTTTAAATTCTATATAACTGTATTTTAGTAGACAGTGTGTTAAAAGATGTTGTGACTAAGGCAGTAAGTAGCTTGATTGCAACAGGTAGTGGCTTCAGTGATGGGAGGAAAAGGCTGTTATTCTAGGCTTTTCCATACTAAATAGATGCTGAGACATGCTGTTCAAGAAAATCAGTAATGTGACATGTAATTAAACACTAAAAGGTAGTCCCAAATAAAAATATAATAATGAATTCAGAATCTAGCACTCACTGTTTTCCATTTTTCTTCATAACTTGTGGATGTTTAAATTTTTTTGTTGTTGTTGATTATTGCTCTTACCTTCAGAGATTCCAGTTTGCATTTTGTGTGCTACACATAGCAGAGATCTAGTTTGGCGATTTTGGTACAAGTTTGCATTCATAAATATTTTAAGAGAAGCTCATATGTAGCTTAGAGTGGTAGGGCTTCAGATTAAATTATATGAGTCAGGCCTCACCTGTCAAATTATTTCACTAGAATCAGTAAAATTATATGAGTATTTATTTTGAACTACAGTTCATTTCAGTGTCTGGGAGATAGTACTATCTACTTCTGGCTTTGAAGCCCATGATTTTTTCTTCTCCTCTCTCCTCCACCCTGATTTATTCATAATAGTTGATTATGTTAATTTTGAGATGCTAAGAAAAGTACTCTTTTGAGTTATTTTGAATGCATAAAATTATTTGTTGTATAATTCTTCAGTGCTTATTAGAACTGCATGTAATTGTTGATGATGAAAATTCAGGCTGCTGGCTGAGTGAGCATGTGCAGGTTGTACTCAGTGGGATTCAGCACTGCAAAATCTAAGCTGTCCAGAGTGCAGATTAGCCAAGTGAGTCTTGTAGTGCATCTTAGCTCAACTGATTTCAGCAATAGCAGATAATCACTGAAGCATACACTGCTGTGCAGTCCTTCAGAACTTAAGTGTTCAGCCTAACTACTGTTTGCATGTGACCAAAATGGAAAAAGGGAGGTGTATACAAAGGAGTGAATTATAACAAAGAACACTTTCTGCTTCAGTTCTTGTTCCAAAAACATATGTTCAGCCATGCAGGCAACAGTTGGGGTAAAGACATACTGTAGGTTTGGAAACAAAAGGCATGTTCTTTTCTTGCATTCACAGTGTTTTCAAACATATTCACTTGTTAGGGACTGGCCTGTCAGCTGGATCTTCTTGCAAGCGTGATTTCTTTTTCCTGACTTCTTTCAAAAGCTTTTTCCCCACAATGTTTTACACTTCATATAATCCACTATGCATGCTAGGCCTGCCTCGGTCTTTGTGCTATTGATGATTCAGAGGTGGAGGGGCCATGCTCTGGGAGAATGTGGCTGAAGGGTAACCTTTCAGTCACCCATACATCTGAAGATGCTAAGCCACTCTTATTCCAAATATCCTAAGTAATTTGGTTGCTCTTTCATGGTGAGGTGGGTTATACTTCACCTTTAGAACATTGCCAAACCAATTAGTACAGCAAAAATATTTTGTGAGTGTTGATCTTTTTACATTTTTTACTTTATATCTACATATTGAAAATCTTACAGAGGCTTATCATAACTGCCTTAAATCATCCAGTAAAAAGGATGTTTTTCTCAATTGGAAATTCATCCAGTTGTGGCATGCCAGAGTAACCAAAAATTACTTGGTCATTACTTCTGTTTGGATTGCTTTTTCCTAAATATATGGTTCAAGACCTGCGTATAAATATGCTTATATAGGCATAAAGGTAGTGGTTATTTCCAAATAAGCTCAACCTGGTTTAATTTATGGCCTTTAAACTCATATAGCTAGAAAATGTACTACTTTAACTCCACAGGTATAGATAAATGGAACAACTTTCTAGTGCAGACAAGACCTACAGTTTCTTTGGAAATGTCTAAATGATCTACTTGCTGTAGGTTTTTCTAGGTCAAACTACTCATCTATCAAGTCAGGTATTCATCCTTTGTTGTCAGCAGTGAATACCTCAAAGCAAGGCAGGGCTGCCTACATTTTAATGCATGTAGACTTGTATATAGAGCTTAAGCATATGTCTAACTTTAGCATTCTGCTCTATAATTGGGTTATGTACATGTTCAGTTTTGATGTGCTCCATTGAATATAATGGTAGAGGAGAATATATAATCTTTGTGGCAATGGTTTCACACCAGCAACTTGTGTTTCCATTCCTTTTATGCTACAAAAATGATACATCTGTCATAAAACTCTCCATTCTTTATATTTTATTTAAAAACAGACATCATGTTTAACTTAAAAAAACCTGATTTTATGTTGGAAGTTCTCAGTCAATAACCAGGACAGTTAAGGAGTTTTATGTTGGCTTGCAGATTATTCATTTGTTTTGTTGGAGTATTAACAGTGTTACCTGAATTCTCAGTAGCCTGGGAAATTACCACTGATGAATGTCTAATGATTAGAATATCCCATATAAGGCTCTTCAGTCCATGAGGATCATTTACTCAAGCAGAAAATCCTCAGAAAAGAAAACTCCATGTAAATGTTTTCTAATGGAAGATGCCAGCAAGTGAATCCTTGCCAACATATGTCAAAACTGCCAGAACATCTGTGAGGATGGGATTAACTTTTTAGCACTGTCATCTTAAGAGCTTTGACAGGAAAACATTATTTAAATGTTTTTTCTTTGACTGCGTATGACTGAAAAGATGTTAACGGTAGATAAAACTAATATAAAGCAGTTAATGATACTGACATATATTCCAAGTCTGTGCCTTTTTCTTTTCTTGAGGTCTGTGTCAGAAATCCTTGAGAATACTACAGCTTTAAAATAAATTGTTCTTCCTTCTGAAATGAAATTTGATGATTTGTCTCCAGTCTGATAAAAGAAAGCACACGCTGGTATATTGCTTCTTTTTGAGGAATTTTTGTTTTGTTTTATAGGCTCCTTAGAAGTAAGTTATGTTTTAAATGTTGCATTGACTTCTCTGACTCTCAGAAAGAAAATAGTTAATAATAATTTCTTTCCTTTCAGTTCCCATGAGCCTACCTTCATTGCACAGTTTGCATATAACAGCTAGTAAGAGTAGAATGTACTGAACCTTAAACAAATCTATTAGGATCACCATGGCAAGAAACTGGGAAAATGGCAGGAAAAACGAACAATGGTTTTGTAAACCCTCCAAAGGTCAGAAAAAGGCTTTCAGTAAGTATGCAGAGGCTAGAAATCAAATCCCATTTCCTATCATAAGAAACCAGTTGTTTTAGCAGCAGTGGTTAATGTACTGTATGTGAAAGATTTAAGACTAGTTGGAAAGCTTTGCTTCTGTTTTATTAGGCTGCTATTGAAAAGCCAACAGCATAACTTCAACTAGGTGCTTTGAGATTTCTTAATGGGCTGTCAAGGGCAAGACACCAGGTCTGTGCTATACTAGCTCTTTCCTGTACATTAAAACAACAGGGGCCAAATGATCATATACAGAAGTATGAATTACTTGATGCTTTCTCTGTTCCATATGGTCAGCCATGTCTTTGGCAATTAATCATGTACAGAATCAGTTGAGTGCTCTCTGAAGCATTGAAGTCAACATTTAGTTGTACCTGTGCCAGTGGGGGCAGTGGGGGTTGTGAGCGTAAAATAGCAGGATGAGGAGCTGCTGGCGCCGAAGCCAGAGCAGCTGGCTTCTATAAACAACACTTTTTTCTTCTTTAACTTTTTTTTTTTTTTACTTTCTTTGACAAACATGACTCATTTTTCAATATCATCCAAAACATGAGGGTTGCTGAGTGAAACTGTGATATCTGGCATAGTGGATTAATAAACAAAAGGCAGAGAATTGGGTTTAATGTGCCCAAATTACTGGGTGATAACTTAAACCATACTGGCTGTTTCTATTGTATCAATGAAAATGGACCCATTTACTCGTGTTTTAAGTAGAAATTTTAAAGGTAAAGAAGAAATGAGTGGGTTTTTGTAATCAACTACTAGCTTTTTTTATCATGGGGGAGTTACAACATGTAAAATCAGCATGGCTTAATAGATTTCAGGTTATTTTTCCCTCCCCTCTAAAAGGGACCATGTTCTGGTTTCGTAGAATTTCATCAGGATACTTCTTGCACTAAAAGCAAATGACAAAAATAACAGGGGAAAATACAGGACAGCATTTTAGCCCTGCTTAGAAATTTTACTCATAATGTTTTTCCCTTCTGTATTAGTTATTGATTTTTTTAGAGATGACTCCTATGTTAAAGTAGAAGTGGTTGGTAAAGATTCAGAAGCTTATCCTATTTAAACTGGTGATGAGTAAATTAAATCTTAACTTAGACTGAAAAATCTGATTTGTTGACCCAATAAAGTAGGACCAAGGGGCAAACTGTCCCAAGTGCCACTTTAGTTCAGGCTGAAGGCTAATTTGTTTGACAGAACGCTAGGCTTCATGTCTCCAGTTATACAGGGTTTCTAACCTTATGTCTGACTCCTCATGAGGTTTGTATTGAAGGAGGGAAAAAAATCTAGCTTTAGAAGATTCAAAATGTACCAGTGTGGGGTTTGTCGTGTTTAGATGTTGCTTTTTCTTGCTTGTTTGTAAGCAAGTTGTGATATTCACCCAGGACACACAGTTCAGCAGGGTAGTAGCCTATGGATGTTAAAACAGACTTTCTTCTACTGTGTATCTAAGGAAAAAATATTGTTATCCTGTGACAACACCTAGATTAGCTTTGTTAGGTATCTAATTTTGTGTGTGTATCCTGGGTGAATAGAAAGACCTGGTTATAACAGTTTCTATTCAGTCCTGTGTCTCTGATCTATTTTGTTGGTGGTAATGAGAGAAATAGGGTGTTGGTCTCTTGAAATCTAATCTTAGAACCTTCCTTCATTACATAATAAGAGAAGATGCTCTGATGGCTGCTGTCTGATATGCCTAAATTTAGTTCTGCTGCTGTACCAGGAGGAAGGCAAAGAGTACAGTTTCCTAAATTCTATGTTTAACATAAAAGGTTGGATTTGCTCCTGATATATATATATATACACACACACACACACATACTTAGGGATTTTTGAGAGGAGAATTGTGTGTTTATTTTTAAGACTAGGTGCCATTTGGGATTTAAAAGGAAAGTCCTAAATACACTAATAGATCTGTAAGAATTGGGTAATATTTACTGAAAATACTAGCCATACTGCTTATTAAAGAGGTATGCTGGTGAATGAGTTGCTTCCCAGAAGTGATAACCAATTTGTGTAATCTTGTTGCTGAGGTTGTCCAGGATATGTTTTTGCCAGCTCAGGAAGCAGAAGAAAGAAAGTTTCACCAGTTTGTAAACACTACCACTCTCAAGAATCTCTGTGAACACAAGGATGAGATAAGACAGGCTGTAGGGTTGCATTGTTTATTTATTCTACTGTTCTGCAGTCCCAAGTGTGCTGAAAAACACTGAGTCAGTGCTGAGTCCAGTTCAGAATTGTGAAGGCTTCACTCAGCATTGGGCAAAGGGGGCCTCTGCAGGCAATTATCTGTCATTAAAAGAATTGAGACACAAGATCAGATTTTCTTTGATGGGATGTGCAACTCTAGTGATGTTCAAAAGAAGGTCATTCCTGCTCTTTAGAGCAGGGGTGGTATCAGCCGGGTTTCTGATGGATTTTTATCAGTGTTGATGTGAGGAAATGGCTTTCCCAGCTGATAACATCTTTGACCGAGTTTCTTGAACCCTTGACCTTTATCAGTCAAGGTATATATTGAATCCCCTTGTTAAAAATAAATCCCAAAACAAGTTACATGGAAAAGAAAACTTTCAAAGGAACATGTTTTATAATATTATTTTACCCAGAATGCTGCTTTATTTGTTACAATTTGAGATTTTTATTGTGATTATAAGAATAGCAAGTTATTAAGAAGTGCCTCTGTAAAAGCTACACATCAAGCCTTGCACTGGCATTCCAGGCGACCTTACTGCCCTTTCAGCACTCTTAGAAAACAAGTAAATCAGTTAAATTGCTATGTATTGTTGTTGTATGTTGCGTAATAATACTATTTCACCCTCCAGGTAGCAGTGACTGTACTCACAGGGCTCAATAAAGAAGCGTTTATGATGTCAGTGTCAAACTATGTGTTTGACTTGAGCCATGTACATCACCACATAAATGAAAGGTGTTAACAGAGGGCTGGAGCAATATAATTGTTCTCTCAGTAAAAAGTAAATTATGTTCAGTTTCCAGAATTCTGACGTTTCTGTAGATGGAGGGGACTTTACTTAATGAAACTCAGGACCAAATTTGCAATTTGACCTGGTCAACAGAATTCATACAATATCACATGCAATATGATTGCGAATACTTCGAGAATAATGACCCATCTCTGACTGATAATAATCTATTAACATCACCTTTTCATCAGATTTTGATGGAAAATTCTTTAGTAACTACCAGTTCTCCATGCTCTGCACATTGTGAATCATTTATTTAGAGGATCCTGGTGTTTGTTGCAGCAAATAACTATACTTTTAGCTTTGTGAGGCATAGCATCATTAAAGTTGGGACTTTAGGAAAGTCTTGGAGAGAAGCAGACATCTCACAATCACCAGTGGATTTTCTTCTCCCTTTGTGATTAAAATGGCCATCCAAAGATTCTGAAAGGGAAATATTGGTGGACTGTAGCCTAGCTGTATGGCTACAGTCTTATCCTATAATACAAAGGTAAACTGTGGTTGTAGTGCTCTGTCATGTTTTGTACATGATGAATGTAAAAGTTAAAGCCCTAGTAGGTATATTTATTGTGAATGACAAGAAGTGTTCATTTGCACCATTAAAGAATGTGCATCATCTCATGTGAGTGAGTTCTCACTTGCTGGAGTCCTCTATCAAATCCTGCTTTAAACTGTGCAGCTGCTGGAAGTGAGGCTCTAAGGTCAGAATTGCTGAAGTTGGCGGATATTAGAGCTTGTGGAAAAGGTGTTACAGGTCAGTGCAAGGGAAACCCATGTCAGTGAATCCTTATCTGAAAATGCTCTCTGGCTTTTTGTTTGCTTTGTAGCAGGGTCAAGAATGTGGTCTATATAGACAGAGTTTTGAACATTTTGGGTTTTTACAAGAAAATGTTCTTTTTGATGTTTAAGTCCCATATGATGGGGTAATGCTTTTCGGTAGGCCAACTGATAGAGCTCGGAGGTGGAGAGAAAGATGCTTTTGGTTCTTTGTCATGTGATGTTGGTGCAATAAATTTATTTTCTGTCTCTGTGAACCCTGTCATGCTTTTCTCTTGGAACAACCATGGCAGTAGCAGTGCTACTCCTACTTTACATAGCTTAGGAAGTGTATAATCTGCATGCTCTTGCTGTGGAAAAAAGCCCTATCAGAATGAGGATAGATCTGTCTATTTTCACAGACTGAAGATAATAACAATCATTTGTCTCACAGAATTCCCAGAGGAATTTTATTTGGGCAGGACAGAATGTAATGTGTATATGATGTTGAGGAGGAGGCAATATGCCATGTGTTTTGTCATGTTCCAATAGGGGAGGTTATGCTGAGAATTGGAATTGTAGCTCTTGGTTATCTTTGAGCTATGTTTTCAAACTCACATGCACAACTTCCCAGGTGGGAAACTTTTTTTTTTGCCTTCTTTTCTCTGAAAACAAGTCTGTGCAAGAATTCACTCTGTTCTGTCATCCTTCCCAAAAGCATTTAGATGCTTTGATACGCTTTTAGAACATGTGAGTAAAGGTTAGAATATCAAAAATAATTCAGTGTGTGTTGGAGGCTGATTGAGGTGTAAAAGGCAATATAATGTCTTCAGTGAAGAGGCTCTGCCATGGTGGCACAGCTGCACACCGAGGAGCATGTGGGCATTGGTGGATATAAGACTGGTTGGTAGCTGAGTACCAACCATTTCCTTCCTAACTTGGTACACATGGAGAAGTGCAGAGAAAAACAAGGAGAGAATGGTGCATGAGTTGTAGGCAAAGATGGAGGGAGGGATCTGGAGTCAGCTTGTTGGAAGCATGAAGGATGGTAAGAACATCTCCAGTTCTCTTACATCAACTGGCAGCACAACTTTTGGTAAGGCCAGTAACATTTGATCTGCAGAGACTGAGTGTCATCCTGCTTCAGATTACTTAAATCCATTGCATGTATATATATATATATGTATCTTTTCTAATTTATTCTATATGTTAAAAGACTTTATTACTTAATTATTTGAGGTATTTGGTGATAAAGAGAACATGGGGACTTCAGCAAGAATTTCATTCAGAAGGTACAATACAAACATTTCTTCAATATTTTCTTCAATAGCTTTACCACGGACCAAAGGGGAGAATGAAATCCCCAAAACAATTACTATGTTGAGGAAAATACTTCTGATATTATTTGATATAAGATAGTATTTAGAAAATAACTATGCCTCAAGAAAATGTGGGCTGGAATACACAATGTCTTGTGGTACTTAAGGCAATGAGATTTTAAGGTTTACCTTATGTGCCATGTATATTGATTAAATACCAAATATATGGTGGCCATTTCTAACTATCATTTACTGTATTGATTTGTCAGCAGTGGAACTGTAATAAAAAAAGCTATTGATTTACTGTCCTTATTTGCTTATGGACTTTTTATTAATTTTACACATTGTTTTCTATTTCTAAATTATAATTTTTATGTGTTTCCTTCCTTTAAGACAAGTCTGGTCCTCTCTGAAGTTAGAAAAGAGCAACAAATTGAGGAACAAAGGAATGAGACCATCAGCTGCTTCCTGCTACTTCTTAAGGAGAGACAAAAGCTACGTAAAGAATGGACAGCAAGGTGAGAAATAGTCCTATAAATCTCCTTGAGTGGGGAAAAGCGATGTTTTTAAAAAAAATTCCAAATTTTCACTGTTCAAATAGCAATTCCTTGAATGTCCATGTTTCTGTGGGTAGGTTGCTGCCTCACTGTGCTCGTTCAGTGCACAGCTTGGTAGGCAGCCCTCAGATCTGAGGAGTGGTGCCACCTAAAGTGCCCTCAGGTTTTTCACAAATTGCTGACGATATGAGCACTGCCCTTGGCTGGAATGCTCTGCTAAAACAGCACTTCTTGGCTGCTTTCTTTCTGCTCCTCCCATTTCCCTGTGGGGTCCTGCTGGTGTTAACTGGGTCGTGTTGGGTGATATGGGCATAAGTGAGTGTAGTGCTGGAATTCATGTCCTGGGACTATTTTACTGTACCAAGTTCTTAAAGAGAATTCACTGCCATAGATGAGGAGGTGCTGTTAACAGTGTTAAAAAGTTGTTTATGTTTCTATTTCGAGAGGTTTATGTTACTGGTGTGTAATCAGCTGAATGTGTTTCAGAAGCACCAGATATGCCATACTTTTAATTTGTTCAGAAACAGGTGAATGAATTTCCACCATGTTCTACCTTATGTTCTTCTCTTTATCTGCTGAATGAGTTGATGTCACCTTTTTTCACACCTATGTCTGAAAACTATAGGTTTATACTAATTTTATAATCTCTTACTATTTTCTTATTTGATATTTATATACAATATCTAGCAGTCTGTGAAATTTTTCTGCCAAATATACAGCTTTTATTTAAAACCAGGAGATGTTCCTTACTTATGATTAAATACAATTTTTAGTTAAAAGTATTTTTAAATCAGATTTTTGTTATGCAAATTTAACATTTAACTGGCACAATTGTTTTACCTGCACTACATATTGCAGTTAAGAGAAATCTCTTGTATTTTGCTGGTGTAGTTCCTGAAGACCCTATGAGATTGCTTTTAAAATGTTATCTGTAGATTTTGGATCTGACACTTGGGTATGTTTGCTGCCCCAAATAGTTATAGCTAGTGAACTTGAAACATTTTAGAAACTTCAGATATAATTTGAATATAAATACATGTAATTATTTTTAAAATTTCAGGTTATGTTATCTAAGTTTGTGTTCTTGTGAGTGTAGAATGTTTGTTTGTATGCTGCTCATTTAAGATTTCAAAGTAAGCTGGCTCTGAGGTATTTTACATGTTATCATATGGTTTTTATGTTTTTCTTGAACAATTTAAGGGATTTTTATGGAGAGTTTGTTGGGATTTTTTTATTTGTTTTTTTTGATTGGTTGGGTTTTGTTGTTTTGTTTTGTTTTTTTTTTTTCAGGGGGGTGTTTATTTGGATTTTTTGCCTTCCATCACCATAAGTACTAAATAATTTGGTTCTTTTAGCTACTCTGGAAACAGAGAAAATCCCGTAAAGCTTTTCTGCGGGGCATGTGCATCTTTGTTGTGAAATGGAATAGAAAGTTCCTAATGAGTGATATATCTTTTCAGAGTTTATTTTGTTTAACAATGATTTCCTAATACACAAAGTCATCAGAAATCATGGCAATTGTGGTTGCTTTAGCAGTACTGTGGGTTTCAGTGCTCCTGGCCTCGCTCACTGCTCCCAGGGAGCTCTGGGGCTGCAGCCAGGGCTGCAGTTGGAGACGTAGCCCAGCCTCTGACACAGCAAAGCTGCAGCTCTTGGGGGGTGGGAGAGGCACAAGCAGATGAAATGCAGGCCTTCTTAAAACTAAACACCTGAAAGAAAATTTCAAGAGCATTGTGCCTTGAAAGTTCTGAAAGAAAGTGTCCTTTGAGTATTAAATATCCATAATCCTTTTTCTTTCCATTTGATGTTTCCCATCCCAGTGACCTATCTGGGAGTCTCATCCATATGATCTGCATAAAGAGGCTGTTACTGTACACCTCACTTGGCTCCATCAAAGCTCCAGCTCCGTGTCTGGAATGAAACACTGGCTGTGGCAGCCATGGAGCACACGGTGCTGAAAGTTATAAAACGTCCGCTGTGGTACGAGCAGGGCTGCCCATGTTTTAGAGATCAGTCTATTGTGTACTTTGGAATTACATGAGAAAAATGTGCTTGGACAGGAAATAATTAGCACTTGTCAAAGGGCAGGCAATAGGTTACAGTACTTTACTTTCAACAGGCTATCAGGGGATCAGCTAGATTAGATAATAGAATTTTTTTTCCTGTGGAAGTTAAATACAGATGACTCTAATTACCTTACATTGTGCATTAGAGAGTAGATTATGAACAGTACAACTTCAAGAAATTTAGGTCAATGAAGGGAGGGCAGCTGGCAGAAAACTTCACTCTGCACTTGGTCTTTGTAGAGTTATGTAGTCATTCTGTTCTTTCTTGTGTTTTATTTGTGTCATTAACACCTGAAATTAAAAAAAAAAAAGTACATGTTGGGAACTGGTGATATAAACTGCTTGCACTCTTGGAAATTTAGCCTTTCCCAGGGACAGGCATATGAACTGTTCTGGTTTGTACCTATTCCATTAAAGCATATTCTTGTGTTATTTGCTGTGAGTTGTACCAGTGTTTCTGCACATTAACAGACTGAAATTACTCTTTAAGATTTTATTTCAGCTCCACAGCCTGAAACACATGGCAGTGTGTTTAGTGTTGCACTCACCATTTCATAGACTTGTGATGCAAAGATGTCATCAGTATCTTAAGTATCTGAGCAGGTCTTCCAGGGATCCAAGTTGTTCTCTGAGTGGTAGTGATCCAAAATACTTCAGGTAGGACTCCGTGATTGTCCTCTGAGTGTTAACAGAAATGGTCCAGAGTTTCCAAAGCCCCAGATTTGTTTATACTGTGTGATAGTGCCTGATGGACAGGTTGTTATAGCTGTTAAAGAGCTGCTCTAGCCCTTTGAACTGACCCCTTCTTGACCCCTGCTTACAGAAGGTCACTGTTCAGCTTATAAAGTGAGGGGAACCTCAGATTCTACTGTAACAGAGGGTGAAGGGAACAGCTGGGAATTTCAGACTAACCACACAAACCTGGATAGACTTTTTAGGGTCACTTGTATGATAATGAAAATTGTTACCAAATTATATGGAAATTTAACAGCAATAGTGGGAAAGAGAGGGTGGGGTCTAATGCATTGGGTTTGATAAATGAAGTGTGAAGTTACCCATCTGGCTCTAGACAGCCCTCTTTTTCTCTACGAAAGGGAAACATTTAAAAATAACCATGGTACATCTAGAATCAATGACCCATACAGAGAGCTGGAATAGATCAAGATTTAATGGTGACTGTGGAAGAAATTATCATTTGAAAAGTGAGACAAAGGATGAGAAAGTACAGTTCAATATCTGCACCTGATTCATTTTTAAAAAAGGCCTTAATATTTTCCCTGTTGATGATGTTATTAACATTTTTTATGTTGTTTTTTAACTGGAACCAGCAAAGTTGTTTTATCACAAAGAAACAGGGAGAAAAAAAAGTACTTGCATTTCAAGAGAGAGTGTTGTACTCTTCCTGGTCAGTAAGTGCCTGAGAGAACTAGGCTATAGTTAAGTAAAATTGTATTTCTCCTAATAGAACTTGTATCATGTTATAATAGCATTGTCTTTAATGTTTGCATGACATACTGCATTTAATTGCTAGTAGAGTTTTGTTGTATTTTTCATAGAGATACATTAAGTACCAAACTAATTTGTCATCAATAGATCAACAAGAGATTAATTTAAAGGGTAGTGTTTAACTGCATTGAAAATATTGAGTGCTAGGGAAAAATATGGTTAGTTAAACCATTAAGGAATGGGGTTTTTAATAAAAAAATTTTATTAGTCTAAAATAGTTTTATTATGACACAGACTCTGATGTCCATTTTGCTATTTCCCTCAGTGAAATTGTATCATTTCTCTTGGGGGAAATTCAACCAGATACTGGAAAATATAAAGTTTTGGAGAAAGACATAACGAAGTGAAAATTTTGATAAAATTATTTATGATTGTTGAAGTTTCAAAGTTGTGGTACTTACTCAAATTCTGAAATCTTAACTTCTCTTTAAATCATCTAATGACAAATTGACATTGTGGAAACAGAATAAACATTTAATAAATAATCTGTACCAAAGAAAACACAAAATTCTTCTGGTGCATGAGATAAACAGCAGAAAAATGTTAATTGATTATATCTTGTAAAAATCAATAACTTATAACTGGCATCATTAAAATAACACAGTTAAAAAATCTCTTTTTATGGGGTCATTCTATAACCCATAATATTTTGTAGACCAGGTCACTGTATTTCTAGAATTGTTATATTCCTGCATTTTTGCATGGCAGTGGAAGAAAGAACCTCTTACTTGTGGCAAATCATATTAGTTTCAGGTTTCAAGTCATATGTGAGCTATAATTCCTCAGCATTTTTTGCCTTTGTCAAACCTTCTCTTAGATCTCACAATTTTGACATAACAATTTAAAAGTATGTATTTTTTTTCTTGCTACAATGAACACTAATACTATGGAGGTAGTCCTAGCTCTCAACAGTGATATCTGGATTTCTATGTTGATATTTATATAGGAATATAAATTATAAATACCTAGGGAGAAAACTGAGTCCTAATCTGTGCTAACACTCTTCAATTCTATGAGAAAAATGAAGACTCTTAGAGTGGAATCCTAAAATAGCATGCATGTTAAATAAGATACAAACTGAAAGATTTTATAGATTTTATTTTCTGTTTTGAAGAAAAAGGTGTTTTTTTTTTTTTCTTTTACCTAACATACTTATATCTTGGAATTTTAGATCATAATTAAGGAGGTTATTGAGGTAGATTTTACTCTTTTTAGCTCCAGTAGGAGAACGTGGTGCTGATGTAAAGGACTGTGTTTTCTCTGTAGCAGGGGAAATGCTGATGGGTTAAGAAGTTAACATGGGCTTTGGGAAAATCAGAGCTTTTTTTTTTCCTGTCACAGGCTTTGTGTATTGTCAGGAACTCATGAATGCTATTTTTTAAAAGAAATGTAATAATACCAGTTGAAAGACTGTTTGAAAAATACTGAATTTTTTTTCAACTCTCACAGACCTGGCAAGATGATAAGTATATGAAATAACCAGGAACTACTGCAATAGGAGCTATACCAGTTCCCAAAATTTCACAGACAAGCTGCAGAGGTATCCAAGTTTGTCAGAGAGTGGGGGAAAATATTTGGGTTGCTTAAAACTTGTGGTTGTTTTGTGTAACATGAGAGTGACAGATTTGTTTTTCCCATGTTGTGGAATCCAGTATCCGTGTTTCTGAAATAAGTAAGGATTTCAGTATATACAGCTGGGTGATCTCCTGTGTGTTTGTTTGTGAGCAGTGGGTCTCAGTAAGTTAGCAATGAGCATACACCAAAATTTTTATTCACCATTTTGGAAATCACAGGGAGAAAAAGAGAAAATTCCCTTTGGATTCTTTGACATTCATACTTGATATGTTGTGTGTGTGACTATTCCTTAAAAGAAGAAAATGAAACTGTTCAGCACCCAGCATGTAACCTAAAACAGGTTTTCACACCTAAATATACTTGGGCAATGTGCAGAAGGTAAATTATGGCTCAGTAATCCTGAATACAGAATGTTAATCAAGGAGAAGTTTTGAGTCAGACTGGAAATCAACCTTGCAGCTTTCAAATGAATGGAGAAAACGCTGCAACGCCGATGAAGTTGTCAGCTCTCCTGCTGTAGTTATGCTCAGACATCAGCTGCCCTGATTGACCTTTGACTTTTCTCCAGTTGCTTATTGCTGGATTTCTTTTGCTCCTCATGACCTTTCCTGTTTTCTGCCTCTGTCTTTCACCTGTGTTTCTTGTATGGAGGAGTCTTTGAAGCAGCCAAGCTTGGCATCAATAGGTACAAGCACTCTACAGAACAATGGAAATGCAGCTTGATTAAATGCTGCTGTTTAGCTGTTCCTTTGAAACTGTCCTGACCCTTTACCCTTGGAAAGACTATATGTTTACAAGCTGTGGCTGCTTACAGAAAATCCTACCTCTTACCTTGTGATGTCACTATATGCACAGTAAATATGATGCAAAAAAGTTATGTGGTGTAGCAACCTAAACCAAATGGTATTACAGGGCAGTTTTAGAAAAGTTACAGAACTTCAGCTCTGTGTCTCTGTGTGTGGCTTTTGTTTGTGTCAGACCCTGTCATTAAGACACTTAGTAGGGATTGTTTACACTGAATGTTTACTTTACAATTTTAGTTTAATTTTAGTGGTTTACTTCTGAAAACCATAGAGATGCATGATCCTATACCTGAATAACTACCAAATGAAATTTCTTTGACATTTTTCTTTTTTGTTTTTTTCTTTCTTTATTTTTTTCCTATTGTGCTAGATGAGTTTTTCAAATAGTTCAGTGGCACTTCCAAAACTGGCAAATGACACAAATTTAGTCCTTATTTATAGTGCAATTAAAGCATTCAAAAAAAAAAGGTGATAAAGAATTTTCCTGCTCTGTCAGAGATTAGTCCATGATTTATGATTTTTATGTTTGGTTTTACTTGGACAGCCTTTTAAATTCAGCATTGGTGACATTTCCTTATTTACGTAAGCTTTCATAATTGCAGTGCAAGAAAGATAGATAGTGTTGTTTTTCCAGTGGCTTGACAGTGATTTGTTCACTACCATTGGGAGGCCTGAATACTGGAAATGGAGATTATTGCATTTCCAGGCTGCAGGATACTAGAGATTGACTAGATCACAGAGGTGACAAATTTATAATCTGTGGAGACCAAGTATTAGCCACATCATCAGATGGTTGGACCACAAAGCAGCATTAGCATCAGCTGTCACCCTTTCTGTCGGAGAGAATGGTGTCTACCAGAGGCAGGGGAAAAGGAGAGTGGCTGGGAAAGTTCAGCATGGTATACTGTGCTCTGTAGCTGCCCACGGTGTGAGTGGTGAATGAAAAATGATCATAGATTTATTTCACTTTATCCACTGAGATGTATTTCTTCTGCACTATCAATCCATACTTTCCTTTGCCTTCAGCAAAATGTGCTAATGTCATGGTGTCTAACATCTACACTACTGGCAAACTTTTTGTGAGCTCAAACTTTGTCTAAAACTGGACATTTAAAATTAAGACTCTAAAGAGAGAATTCTCTCTTCTGTTAAAAAGATAGAAGCTTTATTCCAACTGGACTTTACCTGTCATAAAGCTGAATCAAATAAATTTGATTTGGAGGCGTGTTAAATAATCTGGATGCATTACCAATGGGGACAAAGCAGAGGGTAACTTAAAGGGTTTACCCAGCCAAGTGGTGCTGATCATGTCATAGCACGAGCATAAGTGAGCAGGTGCTTATGGAAGTTCATGGCTTAAGTCTTAAAGGCTGTCAGCCTTGTGTTATTAAAGTTTTTCCACATATATAGACCTTGATGGCTCCAGGGATTGGCAGTGAAATACAAAGCCTTTTGTTTTCAGGTCAGCAGTTTAAATATGGTTCAGGTAGGTAGTGCCAAAGATTATTCCCACTGGGTATCAGTGTTTGATGGCCTATGTAAAATGCATCGGTTCTCCAGCCCTGGTAGGCAGGTGTGTATATCACAGAAAGCAACTGCTACAGCTGACACTAATTGGTACCCTTGCTGGCACTTCTGGAGCAGCCAAAAATTAACTAGATGTTGAAACTGAGCAAGATGCTGTCGATGCTCTGAGCAGTCTAGGCTGTGGTGGTGGGGTGGTGATAAGACAGTGAATGGCTTGGATGGCTGTGGGCAAAAAGAGGAGCAGTCTATTGCATTGCTCTACAGTTTGCTTGCATTAAAGTTGTGGTGGCACCTGCAGATAATCATATGCTGGGAGAGGAGGTAGATTCCTGGGCAATCTTAACAGGATTGACAAGAGGGAAGTGCAGTCCACAGAGAGGTCAAAGAATGGCTTGGAGATGTATCAGCTAATCTGAGAAACTAAGATGAGCTGGAGAATAGGATTTGATTTACTTGCTAGTAATGAGATCTTTTGGACATTTGAAGAGTTTGATTTGGCTACAATTACTTGTTCAATTTATTTTGTTTGACTTTTCAATACTTAATATATCATTGCTGTGTAATTATTAAATTATAAACTATGCTGATGTTTTAAAATACCTAAAAAAGGGAAGTTGGCATTTCTTAAACTTAAGAGGTTCTGTAAAAACAGAACTTGGAGACCTGTTACAGAGCATACATTGTTTTCACATTATTTAGTCTTTTTTTTTTGGTAAATGACAACAGACCCAAATGGGAACAGTGCTTAGAGCATATGTAATAGTAATAGCAAATCCTGTTATAACTTACTTGAGTAACTTAGCCAACTGAGAACTCTTTCAGAGGTATGCAGTAGAGTACTCATATTTCCATACTGCTGTATTTGAGAAATTACCTACCTTGGGTTGGTGGTGGAGCAGATAGGACTCATGGGAGGAAGGATGTTAAAGAAACAATGGTGGACATCAGTGATATGATTAGAAACAGAGAGAAATAATTGGAACAAAAAGATATCTTGAACAGTATCAAAAAATTGAGAAACAAGTTCTCAAAATGCAAGGTTTGTGGAAGAAGCCAAGAAAAGTCTATTCAGTGTTAAACTGAGGCCAGTAAATAGTAGGAGAAAAGAGTATTCTGTTGGAAAATGAGAGTTCTGAGAATTCTAAGAGCTACCAATATGAGGGTGTTCCACTTTGTCTGAAAGGTTGAGCTGAATGGATCCATCAGTTACTCCTGTGGATATGCTGGAGTTAGATTTAGCACCAAATTGTGCTGGAGGGTGGTTTTTTTGTACAAGTTTGGACAATACTGTTAAAATTTTTGCCAGTTGTTTTTGGGCAAGTCAGCATTTTCTCATTTTTATTTTCTCATATTTAATAATGTCAGCATTTGGTCTTCCTCAGATATGAAAAACATTTTTATCAGAATTATTTTTTACCACCTAGTTAACGTAGACTTGAGCAAGTGCACAGGGGAAGTGAAGTAATCCCAGTACCCACTCCAGTGTAGATGATTTGCTGACTGCACAGCATGTTTGTTGTAAGGTGTAGTTTACTGCATAAAAGATCTAATTATTTTGTATTAGACCATCCTCTAAGCACTTAAGGTATTTTCCCTTCTTTTCTACTTGGAGATATGGATAGTCCCTGAATGCAGGTGTGTATTATTAGGGACTGAGGGGGTGGTTGGAGGAAGGGAAGGGAAGGGAGAAGGATTTGAGAGGAAAGAGGGTGCAATATTGAAAGAGGCTTCTGCCTGTTTTGCTTGCCTGTAGGTGACACTGTTGCATCATTTATCTGTACATTTTCACATATGTTGTCCAGGGACAAAAAAAGTCTCATTAAAATAATTTGAGAGATTCAAAAAAATACATTTCACTAATCATTCTTTAAGCCTTGGCAGGCTTAAATGCAGATACATGAATTCCATGTTTGCTTTCCCAAAGATGGCAGCAGTTTATAGTATTATTTCTGATTAACTAGCTCACTAGCATTATATCTTCAGTTCAGTATTCCCTTGAAAGGTGAAATTCTAAAAAGACTGCTCTGCATGTTTCTAAAGACTAATGTAATAAACCAAGATGATAATACATTGATGAAAAAAAAAATCTTAATTTGCTGCTAAGTTACAGCAATATAAAGTTAAAATGTTTTTCTTTGCTCAAGTCATTTAAATTAATAATGTATGTCATTAGGTGAAATCTCACAGAGGATTTTTTCTTCTTTGCCATTAAGTCTGCTGGCTGCAGTGAAAATGAAATATTCTATGAGGCTTGAGCAATCATCTATCTCTAAGCTACAGTGTGCCTGCTGCCAGATGTTCAGGTGCTGGTGCTGCTGCTTTGACATGTATATCTCTTCCAGGCAAAAAAAACAATATATACATCAGTCCAGGTGCAAGGTGGCCTTGCCAGCAAACCTGCCTCCTCCTAGCTGTGACACTCATCCACTCCCCGTCAGAGTGTGTACGTTGGAAGGGGATTGTAATTAACCCCTGGAAAGCATAGGTTTCACTAAAGTGATGTGCACAGTAATGATATTGTTAGCTTCCTTAATTTCCAGTTTCACCATCAATTATGCCATGTGTTTCATCCAGTTGGTGCTACCCTCCCAGTGTTAATTATAACCTACAAGACTGTTACAGTTAATTTTATGGCAAGCATATTGTCTCTTCAAGGCTCCACAGCAGCTCATAAATTATCTTGAAGGTAAAATGTAACTTGGGGAACTAGTTATGAAAATTCCATCCATCTCGCTTAGGAGGTGCAGCTGCTACTGTCAGCTGCCTCGCTGCTGCATTGTGAAGGAATTATGGTGGGTCAGGTTTAAAAGGCGAGGCCCAGGCTGTCACTGAGGAGAAAGGCTGTCCTGGCCCTGTCAGACAAGTACCTTCTGCCAGTCCCTTGTGGTTTCACTTTGCAGGCAGTAAAAGGCAGGCGGTGCAGGTGGATAGTCCCCAAGCTGTCTCTGTTCATTACTTTACAGAAACTTGTTTTAGGTAGGCAGGTACGGAGACCTTTTCACTGTTGTCATAATGTTAGGCATCATCTGCAAAGTGCAAGATAGATAACTCTATAAATAACTTGCTGTTCTGTTGGGCTGGGATGGTGGAGAAAAAATGATTAGTGCTGTAGAGGCACATGAAATAGCTCGCTGGTTTGTAAAATGACTGTTGGTTTAATTGTAGCAATAGCTTGGTCTGGAAGAGCACATCTGTTCGCCTTTATTTCGCTTACACAATAAGAGGAGGTGCAATTTCACTGCTAAGTAATTTGTGTTGGAGTTTCACATTAAATAAATTAGCATGGGTTTATATGGGCATTATTTATGACATCTATGTGTATGTCCTGTTTTTGTTACTGAAGGAATTGCAAACACTCATTTCCTAAAAAGAAATAAAAGTGTGGGGGAATAATAAAAATAAAACCACCCACTGCTCAGAACAATGAGATCAGCATTCAGTGCTATTTATATTTTAGTAGTACACTTTTAATATTACTGTAATGCCTTATTCTGCTCTTTATAGTAATAATACAGGGCTACCATAGAATAAAATGCCTTATTCTGCTGTCTCTTCCTTTAATATTCTGCGTTTCAATAGTTTTAAATGCTGTTAAGCTTTGGGCGTTCCTTTAAGAATAAAACCAAAGTGCAAATCAAATTTCCTGAGAGGCTTTTTATTCTTTCACTCTTTTACCTTTTGAAAGGCCTGTGTTTATGGTGTTGTTTCCTAACCTCATTTACAGCTGGGAGGGCACATGAGAAGGAATACTGAAAGCTGATACTTTTCCATAGGCAACCACGGTGCAGATGTGAATGTACAGACCCATTGTGAATGAGTAAATGTTATGAATTCAATTGAGGAGAAAATGAACAAACACAATAATGAAAAACAGTAAGGATAATTCATCTAAATATATATTGTTGGTTTGTTTTGACAGTCTTCATTCAGTTCTAATTATTTTGGATTATTCATTACACAGGGAAGAAAACATTTTCAAAATAGTGCTGACATTGTAAATTAGACCTCTTACATGTTTGAATGGGAGAAGAAAGGCTCATTAGAGCCTGAAAATTACTATACTTGTATGTTATTTCACTTACACTTGTATGTATGTTCTTTCTTTCTTTCCTCATGGAATTTACAGTAAATGTGCTTTGTGATATCTTTTAGAGGTCCATCCTTTTCCCAGTCACAGCACACATTTTGGTTTATTCCCAGAAGAAACAACTAAGTTTCAACTGACCAGAACCCTGTATTTCTATTTGTTTAGTTTATTTAGAGGGAAGGTCTGCATTAGGCAGAGCCTTGGGCGAAGTAAAGTGTAAAAACAGGATCTCCTTGAGAGTAGACCCAGAGGTGTTGCTTCTAAAAGTTCCTTTTTGGCTTCATTCTTTCCTTATCTCCCACAGAAGAGAAGGGAGAAAGTTCTAGGTGATGCTAGAATTTCCCATTTAGTGTGGGGTTGCTTCAGCTGGTCATGTGTGTTGGGACCTTCACTGTAGGATGTCTGTACCTGTACACAGATTATCCATAAATATTGCCAAAGCAATTCCCCCGTTGCAGGGTTCTCCCACTTAGGATTCTGCCTCACAGCTGGGGAGTATCTGCAGCTGCTGTGGTGTAATTCTCATGAGCTTGTTTAGGTTCAGAAGGCTGGGGACAGGAGAGAGGTCTGAGAATTCAGATGTCCCATACTGGTTTCTTAAGGGATAATTTGACTGCTGAGTATCCAAAACCATAACATTTATTTTGCTTAAAGTCATGTGAACGTCTCTGGATTATTGTCATCATCATCTCTTCCCAGCTTAATTTTGCACCATTGCAGTACTGCTGAGTTTAAGAGAGTTAATTTTGATTTAAGTTAGTATGATTGAGAACAGAATTAGAGCACAGGTCCTGGTAAATTTTCTTTCACACTTGCTGGTGATGGAATTTCAGACTTTGATTGTGATACTGTTGCAGAAAGAGATGCATTTGATTTGAGAAATCTTTGTGGTTTTCATTTGACACATAAAATGGTCTTTACCAAAGTAATTCTCTTTTATAAGAAAAAAAAAAAAAAAAGAGAAAAGATTTCTTTTTTCAGAATAAAGTGCCTTTATTTCTTAGCTCTTAAGCAACTTTGAAAGGGAAGATCTGCATTTGGAAAGAAAACTATGAAGTATTGCAAAACCGTTTTTTACAAAACGGATTGAATTAGTTGTAACATAATTGGAGAGAGAACTTTGAGTAGGATTGCTTGACTGCAATAATACTCTGCAAATTAAATTGTTTAATCAAAGATTCATGATTAAGAAACAAGATGTTGGTATGGGTTTGGTCCCTGACTCAGCAGAAGCATGAAACAAGATAATTTCAAGAACATTCATAGTTTCTTAGAAGGAAAATAGCTTGAAACAATATAAATAGAATCACATATGTGAGTTTTCACATGTTCAAGGCAAACTACTGTAAGTGTTTCTCTGACTTTTAGCATGAATTCAGGTCCTCTTGTCATTTGTCATTCAGTGTAACTGTGCACACAGAATATTTCATTGAAGACATTCTATTGATGGAGCTGGTCTTTACTTAGGATTTCTTGCTCTGTACAAGGAAATCCTCTTGATGTCTCATTAGGGTATTCTAAACCAAACAAACAAAGTGGCCAAAACAAAAGATCCAGCAAAAGAAAATGAAACCTCCCTTAGACTTTATGCAATACCTATATTTATGAAATATGTAACTTTCCTTTTTTCTCACTAGAACCTATTAGCATATGCAGTAGTGTGTGCTAAGGTAGATGGTGACCTCAAAAAGTGCTGACTGACTTTTTCTGCACATTCTTAATTGCTAACTGATATGGAAAAGTCTTCCTTCAATTTTTGCTAATTCTTATTTTTTATCCTGCAAAAGAAACTGTAGTAAAACAACATGCTGTCAAATATTTTGTTTTTTAAAGTTCAAGTGTACATCTTTTAAAAATGCATCGATTATTATGAGGGGCAGTCAAAGATGAATACAGAAAAATAATTTTGTTTGCCTGCTCATTTTTTTGCTCAAAGCCTGGCCTTTATTTAAGCATATTATTTTTCTATGTCACATACAAAAAAATAACCCTACAAGATTTATTGGCATTTGTATGGAAAAAATGAAAGGATTTTCATGTTTTGTAAGAAACTTAATACACTCTCACAGATGGCCCAGCTCAGGTGTGATTTTAATTATGAGATAAAACAAAGCCCAACACAGTAGGAAGTAGTCTTAATAAACGGCCTGAAGCTTTTGTCTTCATGTGTCGAAAAGCGTTTTTATTGCGTGATGAAATTTTTTTTTTCTAGCTGTTTCTAAGAATTGGTTGAAAAAAATATAAGGGTTTCCAAGGTTTAAGTGAATTATGTTCAAGTTTAAAATAAGAAATTTTTTAAAATTTCATTATTCCTCCCAAGTTTAGACTTCTGGCAAATGATAGAAAAAAATGTATTAATAGTAATTAAACCTGCAAGGACACAAATGCCTTATTTACAAGTAAAATAATTTTCTATTTAGATGTTATCATTGTTTATTGGAGTATCACATTGCTTAGCAGTAACAAAAACTGAGAATTTGCTAAGCCTCCCTTAAACTGCACTATTAGAAACTAATATTAATTTAAACCTAGCTATGGTATTCAGCCTTCATTATTAAAACACAAATAGTATGATCCTGTTGTTAAATATTACTAATATATTATAATAATGTTGTACTGTCTTTTCCTTAGTGGGAAATTATGAGGACCTCATGTTAGGACCTCAGTGTCCTGACATAGTTAATTATCCATAGATAATGGTTTTCAGCAGTGGCTGTTCTGAACATCACAACCTCACTGTTAAGGGCTTAATAAATATTTGCAGACTCAGGTGCAGAGCACCTACGTCCTCCTCTGCAGAAGCCAACAGCTGTGGTTGCCTTCCTGTGCCATACATCACACCCAGCCTCTCATTTGTCCTGGCAAACCTAATGGTGCAAATGGCAAGTTTTATGTCCTGTGCTAGACTGGGGTAATGTTTGCTGCAGAAATGCTAACTTACCTTTCAGGAGTCATCTGTCTTTTCTAATGCAGAAATATCTTAGGAAGCTGAGACTTCTGGGGTTCATTACTCAAGTGCTGTGTGTATTGATAAAATTATTTAAAACTTCATTTTTGAGTGTATGACTGCTATCACCACCCATGCTGGAAGGTGGAAAACTACAACCAGATGGCTCACAATTGAAATCTGTATCCACGAGCTTACTTTGAGGGGACAGTTATTTGTAATAATTATTTCAATTATAGGACAGTGAAGAGCTCAACCATAATGAGCTTTTACAAGTAATACAGGTTAAGGAATTTTTTTTTCCTGTGTGGTTAAATACATCTTATGGGAGGAAGCACCCATAAGCTTCAGGTAGCTGTTTATCACCTTGACTTGGGACTTGGAATATTGAGTGATTCTTACATAACATCCCAACTGTAATTACTGTTGAATAATGGAGTGAAAGGTGGAAATGCTAGGTTTGTGCATGTGGAACTGAGCCACATTCAGACAGAGGCATTCTAGAAATGGTCTTACACAGTCTTTGAGAATTTGTAGTCAGTGAGCTTCTCTGTCTAACCTATTGCAATAGCAGTCATTTGAAATGCTACTCCAAAACTCTTTGGCATTTAGTCCAAAATAAACCCACCAGCTTAACTTCTTCATGTTTTTCTCATAGATTTCAGTGCTTTCAGCAAAGGCCCTAAGGGGAAGTTCTTGGGCTTTTTCTCTCAGAAGTTTTTCATTCTCTGTTTCCTCCTCGCCTTGCCATCTATACATCCTCAGTCCTCATCCTTTTTCATTTTTGGATTTTTAATTGATCTTGTCTAGCCATATTCATAATGTATTATGAGGTGGTATAATATAAAGAGTAATCTATAATAAATTAATAATGATGTGGTTCCAGTTTTTGACCATGTGCTGATTGAGGGAGCATTTAGAAGAATACTCTATGGTCCATATTCTACAGAATTTGTAGTGCAGTTTAGGCATAAAAATGATCCTTGTCTGCCCTGTTCTCTGTTAAGCACTGTGATTCTCACATTTTCTAGGAAGTCAGTTATTGCTGACCAGGGGTAGCAGTCATGACTGACTTGTGTGGGTTGCTGTGAAGCAAGGATCCTCAGCATTATTGGTTAGCCTGGTCTCTGGAACACTTCTAATGGTTTCTGGATGTCAAACACACAAATTTTATTATTCTCACCATTCAGCAAGCTGTAGTGACTGCAGGAAATCAGTGTTAATATTACTGTGAGCTTTATGTTTCAACTGAAGTTGTTATTATGGTGTTGCTTGTTCAGTTACGAGTTTGGTACAAACCTAGAGGAAGGAATTGTCATTGTGATGTGCACTGATTATGTCTTTCCTACTTGTTAATCCAGTCCTGGTGATTGACTCGGGGTGAAACACAAGCTGGCATTACTGGTCTGTGTTACACTCACAGATGCTGCATTCTCCTTCTGCTCTGGGTGTGAGCAGTGCTAACATGTTGCTAACCTGGCCTGGCTAGCTGGCCAAAAACTTATTAATGTCACATAAAAACTCCAAAGTAAACGAAGGGTGCTGTATTTAAGTGATGATAGACTGTTAGTCCTGAGTGTTATGTCTCCCCATCAAACAAAAGATGCAGTGGCAGTGCTCGATTCCCCTAAAGTTTTAATGATACGAACCTAAAAGCTACATGAAAAACATAGTCATGACTTCAGAATTAAAACTCAGCATTGGATTAATTTAACTCAATCATATTCCTTTCTGATTGGGTGCAGTTTAAATTCTGTTCTAACTATTCTGTTGGTAGCCTATGTCTCTTTGAGTCATTAACAAAATGTAACTGATCTTCATCTGTTTGGTTGGAGAGGGTGGGGAGGTTTAATCTTCAAAATAATCAAGGCAAGAAGCTTTCAGCTTACTCATGGAAGTAAATGTTTTCGATACTTTGTTGTCAGATACCACAATTTTCTCCACAGCAAACTTAGATGAAACAGAAAACTGATACACTGAGCCACTGGAATTGCAGTCTTGTAATTTAGAAATATCTACTTTATCCTGTATAATTCACTAAGATTCTTCAGTCTGAATCTGATATAGGTAGGAGCCAAGACAAACAGTAACCATTTATAATCATTCAGAACAGTTTGGATTTCACTAGAATGTAAAGCCAAAGAGTTCTTGGCTTTGTTTCATGTGTCTTACAAGGATAGTAAGTGTATTTAAATTGTAGTATTCACCATGGCTGCATGTTTCTGTAGTATCTGCAAGCCTTTATTTTCTGCATTATAAAGATGTGAAAATATTATACAGTAAAATTTCTCACTTTGCTAGCTGAAGAACTCGATGTAAGGTTTTTTAACTTGCTAGAAAACTTGTGTACAAAAAGCTGTCTCCAGTCCTTCAAACAGGAGTGAGAATGCAGTGATAACCAGGGGTACCATATATGTGCTTATATGAAGGAAAGGGCAGGTGAGCATCCCTTCTGTGTGGGACATTGCCCTGGAGTGCTGACACCTATTAAGAGTTTTGATCCTTCAGAACACTTCTTAATTCACAGCAGACTTGCTGGGCTTTTAAAGAATAAGTACTGCAGCAGAGAGTATTTGCAGGACTGAGCCATAAAATTGCTTTTGTCATTTACTTGTTTTAGAGATATTTGCCAACTAGCTAGAATAGCTTTGAGTGAATGTTCCAGTTGCATAGGACAAAAATGGAAACTATATTTATTTTGCCTCAGGAGTTTTAGTCCTAGAATTACAAAAACTATCAAAATAGGTTCTTCCCCTCATTTTAGTGTGTTACTGCCCTGTCACCCAACATGTATGTGCATGCACACTTGACTTCCAGGTATGTATATGAAGCTGACACAAGGAGACCTTCTAGTAAGGAGTTTTCCAGAATATCATTCAAAATTTGTCCTGTCTTGCCCTGTCCTTCTGAATCACAAGTAACTTAAGAATTGGAGTAATAGTGTAATTGCTCTGTACATCCAGAAAGTTTTTTTTAGTGTAGGTTAAACTGTGTTGTCCACCTTATATAGCATCTTGAAATTCCTACATGAAATTGCCAATATATATGACAATGAAAAAGAGAGAAGCCTCATGTTTACAAAATCCATGCTGGGAAAGCATTATGGCGATAACATTGTAGTACTCTACTTTTTTGTGTGAAATTTTGTGAAATGTTTCACCCTGGCTGTAGATAAGCTTATGGTGAGCTTTGCACATCTGGGGTTAAGCACTAGCAAAAGTTGTCTTATCCTTACACTTGAGCTGGGCTGGCATTTCTGACAGACGTGTAAACAGATGCAAGCATTGTTGCTAATGACAGGTGATTATAAGTGGCATGGGTGCCAAGGTAATTAAACCATGCCTTGACAGGAACATTTGGTGAAATGGTATTTCGGCATTAGAAAAATTGTTGCAACACTTTTTTTTCCTGCTAAGTTATAACCTGAATATCATTCATTTTGATTCTTTGGCCACAGTGCTCCCAAACCTGCTCCCTGCTTTATGTATAGGAGTATTGAGAAATAGCTGAATAGAACCAGTACATATCAGTGGGGTCTTGGAGCTTTGAATTGAAGCATCTGCTCCTAAGAAGGCTTTTAGCATATAAATACAGTATAAAGTCCAATGTGGAGGGATTGGTGATGTATTATCTTACTTTATGACAAGATAATGGTTATTGTGCCAGATTTATTAATGGCTGAATTATTGTGCTACTGTTTGTCATATATTTCTTACTGGACATCTTAACTGCTTTTACTGCTGCAGACTGTAGTTTCTAAATCTATTTAAGATTTTTTTTGTCTATGTGAATGTACTTCACAATGAAATACAGTTTATTCTTAAAGTGAAAATAATGGATTCTTTAGAAGTAATGCACTTGATATTAGAACTTTTATGAACTTCAGGCAGTATCTTCTCAGCTCTTCATGCTGCAATTTCATAGTTTAAGATGACTTTATCTTTTCCATTCCAATTGCTGTAGCTGATAGTGTATAATGCTAAAGTTCCTTATTGATCTCAGAATTCCAAGCAACCCTTTATTTAAAATATTCACTCACATATTGCATCAGACCAGTGCAAAAATTTGGTTTAATCCTATAAATTAATCAAAATTGATTTAATAAAATATGAAAGATCTAGTTTAGGGATATTTTTCCATTATTCTGTGTGAAATTCATTATAATCTTTGGATGGAAACTCACAGTTCACATTATTGATGTTCCTTTGGTTTTTGCTTCAGCCCTGAAGCAATGAGTGTTTAGTATAATAATCTCAGCTAAAATTCTGAGCTTCTACCAAATTTGGGACCAGAATTTAATCCTGTTTGTTTTTCATTCAGGGTACTCAGGATGGAAAGAAATTATTTCTCTTTGCTGGTTGGTCAGGACATCGTTAGGGAGTGTAAGAAACTGCTACAAATATTCAATTGTAGCTCATGCAATGTTAATATGAGAGCTGGGTACTTAGCAAAAGGTCTTTGAAGTCTAGTACCTTTTAGTTTAAAGGTGGTTCTTAAAAATGAAATTTTAAATATGGTGAAAGCAATTTTCACATCAGCTACTTGAAGAGATGAAATTAAATTATTTGTTAGGTGCCTTTCTTCCACATTCTTTCAAGAAGTTGAAATTGAGCTAAACCCATCAAGATGGCAAAGAAATTTTCAATGTCTTTTGTTGCCTTTTTTGTTTCATTTCCCCTATCTCCCAATTCAGGTCTCTCAACTTTCCATCCCCTGAATTCTAATAAATGTGCTAGTAGAATGCTGATGTGCAGTTAATATAATTGTAGAATTTTAAGCCCTTGGACTGAGAAAGATCCTGTAAATAATTAGTATGGTCCAAAGAAACTGGCTTGAATGTATCTGATGAATTCAGGTGTGGCAGAGGTGAGTGGTGTGCCTGTCAGATGCTGCAGCAGTGACCTAGCAAAGTGAAGTAGTGCCTCTACTGAGAAAATAAATTAGGGGATCACTTGTAAGGATTGTAAAGCTGAGAAGTGTGAGGGTAACTGGCATTTTTGCATTTAGAATTTCTATGTCCAGGAGTGCTTCAGCGGTTAGAAAAGCTTGGCTGTGTTCCATTGTCCTCAGTAAAACAGAAGATGTGCAAGTTGTGTTACTGTTTGCAGGTTATAAGTAAAAATACTGTAGCAGAAAGAAAAGGATTTGGATACCCATAGTTAAGGGAGGTGTACAATCTGTAAACCCTATCCGAAATAAAATCAGTGTCATATTGAGGTCCAGAATTAAGGGTGTGTATGTTTATACATACAACTTTTTCAGAGGATTTTAGTGTTACGTTCAAGTAACCTTGGAGCTGCCAGTTCATTTTATTTCTGATGTTGCCTGCTATTCCCTGAAGCAGATAAGCTATGGATTTTTTTGATCTTCCATTTGCTAGGCTTTCGTTATATTGTGGTTACAGTCACAATGTCAGCACATAAAATGTTAAACATCACTGGTCTGAAAGAGGCTTCCATTGTCTTCTACTTCTGGTGCCTGGGGATTCTTTCTAGTCTTGCCGTGGTGGTTCTGTCAGTGTAATATGTCATGAAGCATTTCTCAGTAATGACAGACATTGAATATGAGTGACAGGAACTCTGACCAAGTGAAATGGGTTCAATTACCAGAGATGTAGGGTTACCTGAGATAAAACCAAATGGTGCAATTGTGCTCAGTTTTGACCCTGTGACTCCCAACTATCCAGCAGCAAAGACAAATGGCTGATTAACCATCCCCTAGCCCTCCTTTTCTGTGATAAACTTGTTTGGATTTCCTTGTCTGAATAAAAATCTAAGTATGGCATGTTTCTAAAAGGAAATATGATAGGAAAACAATGGATACTGGTGCTAGTCATTTTCTTCTCTTACCGACACAAAACAGAAAGCTGTCATTCTATCTTGGAATGTATCTTGGACATAGTGTCCAGAAATCAATACAAGATAAATGATTGCTCTCTTAACCTCACCTTTCTTCTGCTGCAGCGGTTACGTTGCTCCTGTTCACCTGTAGCCAACCTGACGCCAGAATAAATGAGAGAACCTGCCATGAAAAGTATCTTCTTGGGTTTTTTTGTATTGGAGGGTTTTTGTTGGCTGGGGGGGCAGGGGTTGCTAGTCAGTATTGAGTGCCATTTTACACTTGTTCTAGTCCAGTGCCTACAGCTCCCAGATAGAGTTATAGCAAGCGCCCTAATTAAACTGTCGCTGTCTGCCCTCACTTGACTGCCTTTACAAAGTCATTTAACTAACAGACATTCCTGACTATTAAAGCTAGGAGCTGTGTGTCTCCAGTGCTGGAGATAAAATGAATGAAATTTGTTAATCTCCATTGACACTTGATCCTAGATGTTGAACTAATGCTGTTGCACCTGAACTTTTTCTTTATTGTAATTACTTCTCATGTTATTATTTTATGTAATAAATTGGAAAAAAATTTCAACAGGTATTAAATTATTCAAGTTAATTTATGGATGTTGAGTGAATATGACATTCATCTTGTGCATTCTTCAAAAGCACAATTCAGTGGATATTCAGAGCTGGATTCAAGGATTGCACTAATAGAAAACTGTAGTAAGAGGATGTATTTCCTTCACCTGAAAGGAAGGTCATTTTAAAGTCTCTACCCTTTAGTAATGAAGATAAATTTTGCCTCTGATTTTATCTACTCTTAATTTAAGCAAATACTTTGATTGAAAATTTAATACATTTTCAAATAGCACATCAAAAAAATTGCATGCCATTGGTAGATTTAGTAGGGCTCAAGTTACAGGGTAGAATTCAGTTTTGTTTGAAGGAACAAACTCTTTAAAGGAAGATTTGTAGTTTATTTTCCATCTCCTCTATTTGTTTGGTGTTCTTTTTCTGTCATACATTTTAAGTCCAGAAGGGGCATTTAGACCATCTGGTTTGAGCTTCTGTACACTGTAAGAAGTTACATTTCACTTGACTGTCTCTGTATTGTGCCCAGTGATTTCTCTTTGGGTTTAAATGCATTTTTCAGAATGATGTCCATTGGTTTGAGGCCAGTGAGAAATGGGAAACTATCATTTCTCTGGAAATGGAATCAATTGCTAATTATCCTCACAACTTAAAAGTTCTATTTGCTGTTTCCTACTGGAATGCTTTGCTTCAGCAACCTTTCTGTACTACTTCCTTCCTATGATTTCTTCTGCTGGAAGGAAAAAGCCCAACATTAGTGTCCAGTTTTTCTGCAGAAGTGTGTGTAAGCTGCAGTCATTTCAGTCTTCTGTCACTCCCAAACTGGGCAGACTGAGGTCTAGGAGGGTTTATGCTTCATATGGGCTGCAGGCAGAGCTGCTGCTGTGGGTTCAAGAAATTATGTCATGTTAGCTCAAGGCTCTGCACCACCTTCTGTTGCATACTTTTAGTTCTGTATTTCCAGTGTTGTGAAGTTTTTATGGGATCTTTAGTGTTTAACATCTAAAAGTGAACAGCAAGCCAAAATACTGCTGCTACTTATCTTCTCTTCCTGCTCTTTAGGAACTCTCAGATATACCTATTTATGTGGTTCATTTTAAAAGCTTTTACATAACAGTGATAATTTATAGTGCTTTTGATTCCTAGTGAACCTTTACAAGTTCATCACCATCTTCATCACTTTGTTCTGCTCCGTGTTTCCAGGTCAGAGAGTTGTGTTTTTACCCTGACTTTTCTGCATAGTGTACTAATAAAGGTATAAATACTAGGAGATTTGGTTGTTCATATTTCAGCATATTTATTCCCATAGTATTGGAAGGAAGATGTTTCTTTAAAGTACCTAAACACTGTCTTTCTACCCCAGAGATAATTTAATTAACTTCTTTCTGCTAAAAGCAAATAATAATGCCAGTAGAGGCTGAGACTGCAATTTGTTGATTTAAACCAATGGATGTGATTTCTGAGGTCAGGACTTTCGGTGATGATATAAATGGTCAGTCATAGGTAGTTAAATGTCATTTTTTTTCCTGTGAAAAGAAAGTTTCTTTAAGAAAAGTTGAAGCTGTGTTCCCTTCCAGATAGATCAGTAGTAGAAGTATTATTTTGTTGTTTTTAAGTCATACCTGAAAGATTTACTGTAAACTTTCTTGTATAAAAGAGTATTTTTTAGCTTGCTTTTAATGGCTTCTTGCATCTGCTCGCTGGGACAACGTTGTGATTTATTTTAGTCCTGGCAGTAGTGGATAACTATGAACTACCTTGTTCACATCTTTTTTTGTGTGACTGGTGGTGTATCTGGTGCAGTTTATTTTGCTTTAAAATTTTTTTCATTGTTTTTCCATTCACAAATACTGTTCCTACCACATATAAACAGAGTTCTAGAGAACTTCTGCTGATTGCTAGGTGTTATCTGCCCTCTGTCCTTTACAACCAACAGCAGCCAAAACAAATACAGTCTCTTTTCTTTTTGGAATGCGATTTAGTCATATAGGATTGGATTTCTTGAAATAGATGGGTCATGACCAATGTCAATTCTGTTCATGCCAGGAAAAGCTTGGATACAGCTCATCTTTTCTGTTATATTTTTGCAGTAGAGACTAATACTGAACTTGAGAGTGACTCAGCAAAAAGCAGTGTATCTACACACTCTACAGAACAGGCAGGCATCTCCAGGAAAGTCTCACAGTCTTTCACCTTGCCATAATAATTCCTTAATTCTTTTAATGCCTGTGAATTTGCATCCCCAGTGCAGCTTCATCCCCATCGTGCCCACCTAAGCTGTGGTTTTCAGGCAGAGCTGTGTGGCTGCAAAAGGACAGTGCAGTTGGTTTAGTGGAGTCTTCAGCAAATTGTACTGTTTGTTTTTCAAATAAATAAATGATTCGTTTGGGTTTTTTTAGTTGATGCAAAATCCATCATATTTTGAGTCTAATTTACTCTGTTTTAAGCAGACATTGAAGCCAGGCCTTTAGGGCTATTCACAGAAATAAGATGTTCAACAAATCAGCTTTTGCAGCACCAAAATACTGAACATCAGTGACAACAGCCAGAGACAGATGGATTAAAACACATGGATTTTTGTTTACACACCTAAATATGTATCTGCAAACTTCTATATAGTATCTATCCTAGCTTGTATATAGTGAGCAATCTTCTCTGAAAACAAGAAATATTTCACTAGCATTGGAGTATGGATACTGTAAACAGTTACTTGTCAGTTATACATCTATATTTATTTCCTTAATTTTATTACTGTGTTGTGATAATGTTTCTATGACATCCTTCATCTGCCTCCCCTTTCCTGTTTTGACCTTTTACTCACATCATTATAACATGTCATTGTACTCTACAAGAATAAATTCTTTGAAAACTAGTTCTTTGGTTCATATACATGCTTTTTTACCTTCACGTTCCACAGCATCCAGCAAATTTACAAAATCCATATCAATATATAGTGGATTCCAGTCCCATGCTGTTCTTGCCAGTGCAGCTATCCAATAAAAATGCCTTCCACAGCTGTCAGGATGGAAGTTTGCAGGAAACCAGCCATTGCATCCCACTTGGAGCACTGCGTGTGCACTGCTCCCCCTGAGCCTGGCGGGCCAAAGTGAACAGTGGGAGCAGTTGATCGATGGATAACATTCAGTTCCAAGCTTCCACAGCACCTTATTCTGAGGCTGACTCATTCACCAGCTCGTGTTCTGTGCCATGAGAAGTCTGGGAAAAAAACCTGGTATTTTGGCATTTAGAAGATGCAATAAGATTGTGTATGGTGAATTATTTTACTCTTGGGTAAAGAGCGGTGGGTCAGGAATGGTTTATCCACTATTTTGGGGAGAGGGGTGGGGGTGGTAGTGTTTTGGTTTTTTACCAGTTGGTCTTCACTTTAATATGTCTGTTGTATTACTATTGTTCTTGAGGTAGTTGGAATGTATTTCATGAGTATAAAAATATGTACAGAGTAGGTTTTTCTCTGTTTCTAGAGGCCTGTATTTAAAACCAAACCAAGTAAAGCAAGCAAAAAGCCTCACCCTCTGTTATTTCCTGAACTCTGTGTCACAGGGTCTGTAAGGGAAAGCACTGCTTAATGCAAGTGTCAGGAACACTATGGATTACCTACATTACTGTAAAGGCCACAGAGTACAGTCCCTTGTGTGGCTGCCTAAGGATACTTGTCCTTGTTTGTGTAGGAATGTGAAGGGAAAAATTTTTGTAGATATTTATTGTACTGAAAAACCAAATTTTTTTGCAGTTCTGTAAGTGGTCATCTACCTCAATATAAGATGACCTCCTGGGTTTCTTTTACTCCATCTTCCTTTAGAAAGGCTGCCACAATCAGGTTCATAGGTTTGAAAACCATTCACAAAAATATAGAAAAAAGATGGTCCATCAGGTACAAGTTCAAACATGGAGAATTAGATTGAAGAAATATTAAATTGATGGAGTAGATATCTTTTTATAGAAATGTCATATTATGCTGGTTCATCAAATGTGCATTTGAGAAGGACACAAATTTACAAATTAAGTGTATCTATTGTATAGAACTACCAAGCTTTATCAGTGCAATAGATACCTTGGTACTTGGAGTAACCCAAAATATATTTTTTACTATTGTAAGCTATATATTAATTAAAAATCACAGTGCAACTATTGTATTTCTAGAATGTAATTATGTATTTGCAAATAATAACATTTTGTGAAAAATAGTATGAAGTCCATCTTTTGGAAGCTGATTGATGTAAATTTGATATTAATATTCATTTTATTAGTAAGAAATAATCTCTACATTTCCTTGCCACATTGAAGTTTGTTTTCACAGATTCTAAAACAGTCATGTGGTCTTAGTCAAACTTCTTTATTAGGACTTCTGTAAGGTCAAAGATATTTCATTAAGAGAACAGGACTTTTTCAATGCTGTATTTTCTGTAAAACCATGAGACTCGGGGAGGATGGGTGAGCGTTTTCCCTCACAGAGACTTTGATCTTTGTAACTCCGCAAGCTAAACCAGATCTTGGTGCAACTTTGTTTGGTGGGAATCCACTAGTACACACAATTCTGTTAATTTTAAAATTCTTCTGCTTCAAATCTGCATCCTCTCCCATTTTATCTGTGTAAATAAAGCTCCTCGTGCAAGCCGGCCAGGAAAACATATGATACCATTTGCGATTGCAGAATGCGGCATGCTGTTCTTCTGTAATTATAATGGCCTGAGCAGTGAGGGGTTGGTTAGCCTTCCTTAACAATCATTAATCTAGCGAGCCTTAGGTACAGTGGCCCATCTTGGAGAACAGCAGTCCTTGGCATGAGGCACCTTGGGCTGCGCGTTTGCTGAGCGCGGGATCGCCTTGTTTGTTACGTGCTGCTGCTCGCCGCTCCCTCGGGGGGCTGCCAGGGGGCTGCTGCCGTGTCTTGATTGCTGCTTGCCCTCTCCCTCACTCTCTCACTTGTCCCTTCATTTCTCCTCGTTGTGAAAGTTTCTTTCTGTGTGACTGGGAGTCTGTTTAGCAGACCATATTGCAAGTGAAGGTGCATCGTTTGTTGCCTGATTTTGGCAACGCTGGGCAGTCAGCTGGGATGTAATTAAGACTCTGAGAACAGGCTGTCTTCTCCACAGGAAGGGCATGTTAGATGTTGCTGGGATTTGGGGCTGTCAGTTTGGCCAAGGCTGGAAACTGAGAGCTAGGGACAGTGATCTTTTCTTTCATTTATAATCCCTTTATGTACAGTGTATGCACTTGGCAAAGTTTACATATAACCTAGTGGCTGGAGCTTGCAAGCCAGTGCGGCTGAATTAGCATATGTTACATGTATATTTTAGTAATATTTTAAAGCAAGTGCAAATTTCCAAAGTGAATTATGCATGTATGACAGAAATAGGGTTGTGTTGCATTGGGTGTCAAATCCCACAACTTTTTGTCAAGACCATGGATTTTACATTAAAAAGGCAGAGAGACTAAACGAGGTAAAACAGTTTTAATTTTTAACAGTTTGGTCCAGCCCAAGGAACTGCTCTCTGACAGTTATAACTGACATTTGAATAATTGGATTAATTCAGAGAGGGGCAAATCCTGTATTGATAGCTGTGCTTGTTCTATATATTTTTTAACATAGGGAAGGAGCCGAATGGTTTAATTATTTAAAGGACACATCTTGCAATATAAAATACTGATGGTTTGAAACTTTGGTCTAAAATCAAGAAGGAAAAATATTTGCATTATTTCATTCTTTACATGTAAAAGCTTAAGGAAGAAAAACCCTGAAACTTACTGCTTTGTGGTTTTTAAGCCAACGTAAAGGAAAACGCAAGAGGCAGAAATTATCATTTGTGGCCCAAAGCACCAGAAATGGAGATGAACTTGATTTAGTCAAGTAGATTCCAATCTTTTTTAGGGAAGTGTAAACCCTCAGTAATAATCACGTTGTGCTGCAATTGCAGGTTATACAATCGACATTGCTGCAGGAAGGACAGCCTCCAGTTTCCTTAAGCTAATATGAAATTCTTTTTTTATTCAGACTTTTTTTTTTTTTTTTTTTTTTTTTTTAATGAGAAATTTAAAATTTGCCCAAGTAAATGGTTTTACTGTGCTGGAAGCCAAGGGTAGGAAGGCTAACTATTGTCAAGGACAGTTCAGAACACTGGTTTGGTTCTGGCTGTTTACCCAGCAGGACATAAAGAGTATTAACACTCAAGGAGAAAATGTGGATTCACAGCTTATGATATTAACACCCTGCAAATGAAGTATGAAACATGCCTATGAAATGTCACATGCATATATGGATGCATGTATGACTTTAGACAAGCAGAAGTGCTTTTTTAAAGGGTTGTGCAGTCTGCTTTGGTTTTGTTAGTTTACGTTGCAAAACAAGCAACACCTTTCCTAAGCATTCCTACCTCCCAGGCTGCATTTACATGTTGTATTATCTTAAATTCTGCTGCCATTGTTCTCTTTTCCAAAAGGTCTGTTTCAGAATATTTATGTATAAGTAACTAAGTGAAATTTGAAAGTGTGCAAGTGAATTCTAATTTTTTTTAATTAGATGGCAAGAAAGTATTATTTAAAGTAAATATTATTGTAAGTGAGTTTTGTAAATTGGCATCCTTAGTATAGTCCTCAAATATTTTATCATTTGCTTCGCAAACAAGACAGTTCAGCTTTCCTGTATTCAGACTGTCATTCCTTTGGGAATACCCAAAGCCTTTTAAAATTATGGGGGGTTTGGTGTTGGTTTTATTTTGGGTTGTTGGTTGTTTTTTCTTTTTTTTCTGGGGCAGTCTAAGGAAGTCCCAGGAGTGAAGTTGCCATCTGTCCTCTACATTAAAAGAATCTTCTATATTATATACCTGATGTTCTTGTCCCAGAGATGAATGTTCATAATTAAAAGAACAGCATTTGTCCTTTATTCTGAATTAAAAATTCTTTCTTAAAAACAGTTGCAAAACTTATGAATGATTTTTAGGTTTCTTTAAGCTCCTATTTTCTAGTCTGTGTCCTTTTTTCTTATTACAGTTTTGATAAGTATTGGCAGGTCAATAGAATAGTTTATTAATCTAAGCATGTGCATGTATGATTTAAGGAAAGCTTCAGCAGTGCTGAATACAGTTGAGTTCCAGATAAATTACTGTTACAGATAAGTCTGTCTTGTGGAAGAGAGGAGGAAGAGCAAGGTGTTGAGAAGGAGAGATTTACACAAGCTAGACACTTATTTTGGGAATGTTTCATCCATAAAAATTGCAAGTTACATACTCCACCTCCCCCTTCAGGAAAGAAGCCTTCTTCATTGTATGAACTTCCTTCCCCAACACCCATTTGCCCAGGAACAATTCTGTACCTTTACACTTCAGCTGTAGCTCATTAGTGGCCATAGTTGCTCCCAGTGGTCCCTCCTTTCAGAGCATGGCCTGAATACCAGGTACTTCTGTTCTGAATATCACACTTATGCAAGTCAAGATTAGTAATATTTAAGTAGCATCCTTGTTGTTCTAATATTCTCTCCATTTTTGGCTTTAAGACAATAATGTAAAGATTATGTCTATCAATAAGAAGAGTGGGGGAAGAAAAATGCTGTGAAGTTTGTATAATAAACTGTTGTGCTGCTCTCTTTCCCCCATGGTGAGCAACACCATTCCAGCTCAGACCAAAAACCTTCCTAGCCCAGTGCCACACAGTGAGTGAGGGATAGTAGGGACAATAGCACACAGCAAAAAAAAGAAAAGAAAAAGAAAAAAAGAGAATAAGTGATTTTCTCTCTGGATATTGATCTAGCACTGAGAATTTGTGGCTAACAGAATTTCTGATGCAAAGTGGATGTTTTTAATGGTCCTGCATGGATACTTGTTCTCAGTGTATGTATGCAGTAGCTTTTAATTTATGTGGACTCTTAACAGCCTTGCTGTTCTGTTCTGAGCTGGAGCACTCCATACTAAAGACTACAGCCCACCCCACTCCTTCCCCCAAAACATTCCACAAAACAAACACCCAAACCTGAAAATTCCACAAAACCAAAAATCACACCAACCCAAAATTTCTATCTCCTTTTGCTATTTTGTTGTTTTTATTAGAAAAGAGTAAAAACTTAATTCCCTAGGTATAGTTTGGTGGTTGGGTTGAATTGTGGTTTTTTGTTCATTCATGAAATTAAATAATTTTTCATACAGAGTCCTCTACTCAGCAGTCTTTTTTGTCTTTCTTAATTTCATTGTACTTGCTTTGAGTGGGGACCAAAACTATTTAGTTCTTCATGCTTTGCTGCCTAAACATATCCAAGCTGTACTATATTAATCTAAATTAGTTCATTTTTCTTCCTAGTTCTAATTTGTCTACAAGAGCCTGTGTATTTTTTGTGAAGTGAAATGTCAGACACAGGATTAATTGTTGTTTTCACAACACAGTACATGTCTAGTATCTACTATTCAGATCTAAAATTGTGTAATTAAGAATACAAGGTAGAACTGAAGTCATCAGAGTTTATTTACCTAGCTTAGGTGAAAGAATGAAGACATTTATGATGTCTTTGCTCAGCAGAATACTGCTATTGATATGTCAGTGTGCATGTAAAGGAACTTCACAAGTATCTGTTCTAAACTAAGGTTATGTTCTGTCTGGCATACCTTGGACATAGAAAAAATGCAGAAATCCAGAAGTTGTACTAGCAAAACTCCTCCTTGTAAACAGGCCACTGAAGAATTATATAGAACTTTATATTTAGTTCAGAAGGTTTGTTTGCATACAGTGTCTCTCTTTCCATTTTATTGCCAGACCTTCAGCAGTAAGAATTTTTATAATGACTCCCAAAAACTTCTGTGCAGCAGTTTGGTTTATTTCTGTCACAAACCAGTCTTTATTTAAGATAGCAACTCTTGTTAAGTTTTAGTTACTACAGATTTTCTTTTGGTAATTTTTAAAAATTACGTATTTTAAATGTTAGTCATTTGTAAGGCATGAAAGTGTATTAACAGTCATTGTTACTTTCTTATATACTCTGATTGCCATATATAGTTAGTTAAGAAATTTTTGAATAATCACCTTGTTTTAAATGAAGATAAAATATTTTGCATGGTTCTTAATGGCATAAAGTTAGGCAAATGTATGCTGTATACAGATCCAACTATTCCACCTTTTTATTGTTTTGTTCCCATAGAGGATTCCAGCTTAGCAATTTTGGATGCAGTGAGTTTCCTACTGATGATGTGCTTACAGGAGACATGTATTTTAGGTAGTGATAAGTGGCTTATTTCAGTCTTTGTTCTTCAGCTCCCTAAGAGTTATTTGTTCAATTTCTGATATCAAGTTTTGGTTTAGTATAGGTGAGGTGGCAGGGCCTAATTGATGAATGACCTTCCAGAGCATGTACAGGATTGTTAGTCTCTTCTTAAATTCAGCCTTTGCAAATTTTCTTTCCTACAGTATGTATCTATCCAATGCTGTAATCTGTATGATTATTGAAAACTTAATTTAAAAAAAATCCTGTTCCCCAACAGCTTCTAATGCACCAGGTTTTGTTACCTTAACATTTTTCTTTCATTAATATTGATTAAACTGTAAAGGGTTTCATTGCTGTTAATAGGGGGCACATTTTAAATTTTACATCATTAACATTTAAATAGATTTTAATTGTTACATTTAACAAATTTATGCAGGTAAAGATTCAATTTCTTCAATTAATTTACATTTACATGTTCAGAGATCTTTTGCTAGGGCTATTCTCATAAAACTTTAAGGGTCCCAGAAGGATCTCTCTGTACTTATATTCTTTTCATTTTATCCCTTCTACCCTTTCCATATTATGTCTTTGAAATTCCTAGGCTTATTTCCATGTGCTACTTAATAAAATAACGTTTCTTTAGCCTTTTACGTGGAGGCTTGTTTCAACAGATTTATATATAAAGAATCAAGTGAAATTTATGTATATGAGTGAATTCTAAATTTTACAAGTTTCAGACTTGATCATTCTTCTCCTTTATGCTGTACATGGGGAAAAATAAGTACCTGCTTGTTTGATGTAATGTGCAAATCAGTCAAAGAAACAATTGCAGGGAGTACTTGTTCATTCCCAAAGGTTTTTGAAGTCCAAATGAAAATAGGTAAAGTTAGTTTGGTACTTCATCTCATATAATAGAGGAAAATTCAGAAAGATAGTATTATGCATCCCTTGACCTTGGTCTGGTATTTCTCTGGAAGCAAAATATCTTGAGTATAGCCACATTCTACACAGGGTATAAGTATGTAGGGTAAGTTTCTATCAGTTTGGTAAAAAGCTACCTGTTTTATTTTATGAAACTAATTGACTTGCATGATATCAAAATAAAACATAGTATAGAGCAAGGACAGGAAAGACAGAGTGGTGAACACCTTATGTCTTATGAACAAGAGTACAAATATCTCTTGCAGTATTAAATTTCACCAAGAAGGGAGACAAATTTCTTCATTTTCCTAGAAACAGCCAGATCAGCTCATACTTGTGTAAGTATGCTCCCAAATAAATTGCTAGTGAAGATTACATGTAACACATTTTATATTTCTGAAAGTTATTGTGTGTCTTGAAATAATTGTCTGAATTACCTAACCCAGCGTGGATAAACAGGGACTCAGGGGATTGTAGAAGATGAATCAGTCATTTGAAGTTTTTAAGTTGATAAGAAATTTGCAAAGAGTTGTAAGGGGCATGATGTGAGTTTGACAGTGGGGTCAAATCCCTAGACAGCAAAGTGTTTATTAGGGTGGAAAACAAAAGTTTAGTGCATTCCCTGTGAAAGAAACTGGTCACATGAAGAGATGAGTGGACCAAGCATGGGATGGGGAGGACAAGGACCTGCTAGAAGACAATATCAAACTGTGGAAGAGAATATCAAATGAATACCAAATTAATCTTAATTGCTCAGGTACGAGCAGATTTTAAGCACAGTGGGCCCAGCAAGAATAATGGCATTAAAGGAGAATAAAAGTGCATGGAAATGGTAAAGGCTCTAAAAAATTTTAAGGCAATTATTACACCATTTGCTGGAAGTGATTTCTGTGGACAAAAGGTGGCCCAGAATGAAGTGATCAGAAAGGAAGTTGACAGAAACTTGACACAAAGGTAGTGAACTGATATTCAGTGCATATAAGAGGACTAAAAATGGAAGGAAACATTGAAAAGGAAATTGAGACCTAAAATGCCATTTTTTCTCATGCTAATAAAAAATATTTTGGGAGGATTTTGCTGATAAGGAGTAAAAAGATGAGTGAAAGAAAAAAAATGAGATGGAGGAAAGGAAGGACTTTACCATGATGGTAGAGTTTATATAATTGTTAGTTGACATAAAATATGATCAAAAGGGCGCACTACTGGAGTGTACTGACCATTAATGAACAAAAGCATTAATATCTTGAGGGTACCTTGTCTTGTGTTATGAAAGGCAGCTTGTGTCAGGGGATGGAGTGTTTTTCCTGGTTGTTTTTTATCCTGTCAGAATACTGATTTTAATTGTGTAGGAGGTATTAGAGAAAAAACCTGGCAGCTCCACCATGCTGGCACTTACTGGCTCAAGGTTATCAGATTTCTGTGAAGGAACTGTTGGCTGCTGTTCTGGCAGCATTCATAAATGTCATTATTGTTTGTAAGGGGCAGAAACTCACTTGAAAGTGTGAAACTCACTTGGAAACTGAAGAAGAATTTAAAATATTTTTTCACTGGCTCAATTTCTTGACTTTATGATAATCATTGTTCTACATGGCCCCCTCCAAAAAGAAGTTACTGACCTGTATATTTGTATAGGAAATAGAGCTCAGTTGGAAAGTGATGTAAATTATCTCACAGCATAAATAAAATTCAAAACAACAGATATTTCCCACCCAGAGATAAGAATATAGAAATGTTTTTCTTCAGCTTTTTGCTAAAGAATTTGCTTTTTCATATTTATGATTTTACATCTGTCCATTACCAAATGCAGATGTGATTTTATGCATTTAAGACAGGAGAAGGCAATCTGATTTCCAAGAAAGAAAGTCTTTCATATTAAAGCATCATGTTTGTCTTGGGCTTCTGCTAATGTGAAAATAAGAATGTTTTCTGCTGAGGGACTGAGATCTCCACATAAAATATCTATGAAGGAGATAAATATTTTAAAATGCAAGCACTAAAGTGGTATTGGCACTTCAAAATAGGGTCAGAGGCTGATTCCTCCTTTAGAAGTGTCAGTGTTCTAATGCATGTGACTGCATACACTGAACCTTTCATGATAAAGTAACTACTACTGATTATTTTCCAATGGAAAAAACATACAGTTCTTTTTTCATTCAGATCACAAGTTTTCTATAAATAGTAATACAAGGCCTAGTATCATGCGAAAATTGAAGTTTTTATAAAGCTGATTTATTCTGTCCAGGCTGCACAGAAGAGAACACCAGAATAATATCTGCCTTGCAAGTTAATTCATGTTTCTTTTAATGAAGAAGAAATGAGCAAAGAATAAGGTGCACTTTTGCAAGATAATTGTGTCTTTTTCCAGTTGATCTAGATCTAATACTGAAACATGTGAAAATGTACTTCATCCTATAGGTACTCAGCTTCAGTGCACAAAAGGAGAGGTGTTCAGCATTAGGTATTTGGAAGCCAGGAATTTCTGCAGCCTGCTGTCATCAGCTCTGACTCCTCTCTGTTCTAGGTAGCCTAAAGGATACCAGAGGAGACCAAATCTTTGCTTTGAAAAACTCCTTGCACCTAATATTGGTGATATTGTTTGATCTATCTTTTTAAGACAGACTGATAATCAATAATAGGACTTTTCAGTAGTCCTATTTCCTTCTGATGTACAACAGCAACAGGGAGTACTCGGATCTTCCAGGCTTTGCATAGTCCCTCAAAATTGGTTTGTGCCTTAGAGCATGTTTTGTTTTCAACTTTTGGTTTTGAGGTCACATTTTTGTACAGAACCAAAGTGTTTACTACTCCTTAAGTAATTGTCTGTAAATATTAAATTTCTGGTAGACTATTAATAAAATAGAATGAAAGAATACAGATTTTGAGGATCCTAAATGGGAATTTCACTTGGGTCCAGAGCTTGACATGTACTGAGTACCTGTAATTAAGTGCTGAGCAATCTGAACTTCTGTTGACCTGGGAACTGAAGTTGTTTCAAATGTGTCTCTTATCACAACCCCCAAGTTTCTCTTGCAAATTACATATGGTTGTGGGTAAGCAGGAAGGTTGAAGAGCTTGTGCTTTTACTTACCTTGTCTTGCACTCAAACTGCTGGCAGATGAAAGACCTATTCAGGTGTGTTACTCCTTAGAGTTTGCTATAGTCCAAGACTAACAGAGGACAGGAGGGTGGTTTAGCAGGGAGTGGCCACCTCAAGTCAGTCTGGTTTGATTGCTGGTGCTTGCAGTGTCAGCAAAGCAAGCTCATAGAAAAAACCAATTCCTGGGTGACATTTGGATGTTTAGATTAGATCTTAGGAAGAGATTCTTCCTTGTGAGGGGGAGGAGCCACTGGAACAGATTTCCAGAGAAGCTGTGAATGCCCCATCCCTGGAGGTGCTCAAGGCTAAGCCCAGTGCAGGGGGTTGGAATGAGATGATTTTTAAGGTTGCTTCCAACCCAAAACATTTTATGATTCTAGGATTTTATTACTATTTTTAACTGTTTATTTAATATAAAAATAACTTGTTAGAAAAAAAAAGGACATGCTTTTGCATGTTCCTACAAAGCTCTGCTTATCAGCTTGTTGAACCTTCTTTGATCATATGCAGCCTAACAAGTCCATAGAAGTGCAATAGGGTACAAAGAACAGACTCTAGCAAAGTGTAGATGTACACACAAAACCTACATAAGAGCTGCTTCATGGCAGTAGATACAAATTTCATAATCTTATTATCCACCTACACAAGTCTGTACAAGTGCCTTGGATAGAAAAGCATGCAGATGGCAAACTCTATAAAACCATGAACAAATAAGGTAATTAAAAGATAGGTTTTATTGCAGATAAAAATGTATGATTGCTTTTCCCCTCAAGTGATACTCCAATAGAAGTCACTGCTATTTGCATGCAATGCAATTATTTTAATACAAAACATTACCACTATCTTAAGTTCTGGAGAGTGACAATAGAAATACAGAATCCTGCATTTGTATTTCCTTTTCTGGACTATCTTTCATATGCTTAGATGTGCCTTAACAGTGCAAGTCACCCTTTTGGGTCCAGGCTTTGAAATTTTAGCCCTTTCCAGTAAATACGTTTGAATGAAAATTAGATTTATTTTCCCTTCATTAAATAATCAAGGAGAGCTGATTCTAGTCTTTCCACTGTACTCACTATATCATTATTATTAGTCCTCCAGATTTATCTCTAGTGAATTTGTTTGTGCAGAGAGAAGTAGAAGTAAATATGGTATCTATCCTGAAAACTGCAAGTCTCTGCTAAAAATAAAAAAGCATACTCAGGTTGAATGTTGGGATGTGATTTCTGAGTCCAGCCAGTCCAGCCAGGTCTGCCTGGAACTGTAATCAAGTTGAATGTATTGCATTGGTATTCTAATTTCCAATTTGGGATTTTGCTGCATAAACTCTAGTAGAGTATGTCTAATCTTTATGAGACCCAAGGTCTCTGTATAAACTCCCTGAATTTTCCTCCATGTGTCTCTGCTAAACTGAGATGTGTCTTCTGGCTTAGTTGTAGAGACATCAAATTACTGAGTAAATCAATACAGTGCTGTTATGTCACTGTATCTTTTTCAAAGACCAGCTCAAATTTTGTGTGCTATAGCTTTGATCCCTTTCATTTAATTCTAAGAACACTTGTTATTATAGTAACTGTTGTTTGTATGTTATTTTAGCTTTTTACTTAAGTAGCTATATAGCAATTTAAATGAAAATGTAATTGGGTTACATCTGTTTTACATGCATGTAATACCACGCAGATGTAAACTTTTATTAAAACCATATTTTCTTTTTGGCAAAAAGACATAAAAATAGAATTGTAGCAATCATGCAATACATCTTTTTTTTTTTTTTTTTTTTTAAGTAGTGTACACGAGATGTATTCCAGTGTTTATGTTGTGATGGTAACAGCCCTTTCTATTTTTATGGGAGCTAACTGGTATAGCTGTACAAGGACAAGTACACTGTTATGCGGGTGTAAATCCAAAGGAACTCCACTGAAGTTAGTTAAAATTCCTGACCAAACTTATCAGCTTCAATAACTGACTCTTTCCAGAGCCAAATTTCACTCCAAGGATCTCCACTGAAATAAGGAATCTTTGTAAGGCTACATAGTTATGAATGACAGTGATATTTGGCTTCCAATAGTTTTATTTTAAAGAAAGATGAACTTCTTGCTGGCTGATCTTACAGAGTGCTGAGTGCCCTCAGCCATTGCTGATTTTGATAGGGTTGTTTTCTATAATCTGGAAAGAGAGATAAGAGATATGGATTCAATTCCAGCTTTCTCTCTGCTTTTGTATAGGTACTTAGGGAAGGTACTTAATGTCTCTGTTCTACTGTAATTATAACACAGAATTCCTCCTGCCCTATTTGTCCTTTTTTTTTTTTTCCTAGGCTCTTGAAAGCTGATTACTCTTCTTTGTTTATGTGGTGTCTAGCACAATGTCAGGATTGTGAGTAGTGTCCGTTGGTACAGGTGCCAGTCCCAAGTGAAATATAGGAATGAATTAGAGTACCTGGGAATTCCCTAAAATTACTGGGATCTTTAAAGACTCTGGAATTTATTTAGAATAGCTCTTTTGTCTATCAGCAGGCTAAAAATATTAAGTATTATGTTTGCTCTGTAGTCTGGCACACAGCTTTTTCGTAATGCAATGCCTTGAAGCCTGTGTTGGTAAGGCAAGACTTCTTGCTCCCTTTGTTTCACTTTTATATAAGCATAAGTTTAAAATAAACCATGTAGATTTTACTTGGAGCAAGCATATATGTAGCAGACTATTTTTGTTTCAATATATGTTCCTGTTCAATAACTCTGCCTTTTTAGAGAGTGATTGTGAAGGACACATAAGAAAACTGTTGCACATTTTTCTTCTTACTTTTTATCTATGAACATTTAAGGCTCTGATTCTACAGCCATGAACATAAACATATGAGACAGAATCCGGATATAAATTTAAATTTATTCCAGTTTCTCATTATTAACTGATTTTAGACTAAATCCTGTGACTCCAGAGTATGAATTTGGCCCCAATAAGGATTTCAGGTTTGTCTCTGAAGAGAATTTAAACAGGTAATTTGCAAATTACCAATGAAAAGATGATAGGAAGCCACACAGAGTCAGTATTAAGGTATTGTTTCTCAGCTGTGACCATAAGCTGGGCTACAGTTTCTGTTTGCTACAAGGTTTGTATTTCAGGAGCAAGTAATGCATTTATTCTGAACAATCTGTAATGATCCACTCAAAACAATTTTCTCCAAGCACTTACTTTGTTTTCCCTTATTTGTTTAAATTAAGTAAGCCTGGGACTTCATGAGAAATCCACAATCTGAGTCTTGGTTAAAAATTTTTACAAAGTAGTTTCATAAATATTGACAAATCAGATTTTTGTGAACATATAAACATCTACTTTTAAAATACTTTTCCCACATACACTGTGTAGCTCCTAAGTTTTGTCATTTCATGGAATTTATCTTTTGCTTTTGTGTTAACTGAGCTGGCCCAGTTAACTTGGCTGTTTAAGATACTCTAAATTTTCTTTATGAGTTTGCCAGAGAAATTGATGGATGCAGAAATCTTTACTTCCTGCATGTGGACTTCAGTTAATTGGTTGTCTGTTATGCTGTTAAGAGTTGGACTCAATGATCCTTGTGGGTCCCTTCCAACTCAGAATATTCTGTGATAATACCTACTGTATATACATAGGATGGTAATAGTAACAGCATGAAGAAAACCAAGAGGGTTTTTTAAGTATTGTCAGGTAAAGACTGAAAGCTGTGATGTTCCACATATTTCCCCTTCCTCTTCCTTTCTACACAGAAATATTTTTTCCCTTTCAGTACCATTCTCCTTCCCTGTGGACTGGACTGTGAAGCACTTGCCCTCAAGTTGATATAATGATTTATAGAAATAGAAATATATCTATATAGATATATATATGTATAAATATACATAGAGAGATGTATATATACAGATGTATAAATAACTAGGGAGATGTATATATACATTTTTAAAGCCTCTTGAGTTTTAAGAATTTTTAGTGGCCCAAAGCCATGCTCTCAGTACTGCAGGAACTGTCTCAGTTTCCAGACTGCTGGTGCCAAGGACCCTCAGCTGCTGCTGCTGGGGATAACTCTGCTCTCTGCCCCTCTCACAGCATTTGCAGACTGGGTAAACTCTGCAGAGAATGCTTCAGTGTTAACTCACATGGTGACTGCCTCCATGATTTATGGAGACTTTCAGTAGGAACTTAGTATGTACAGTGGATTCTTTCTGTCTCCTTCTGGACAACTGTAACTCCATTTATTCCATGTAAAAAGTAACTGCTTGGCAAGGAAAGCCATGTCAGAGACGGGGTGGGGAGGCTTAGAACTTCTAAGTACTTTGTCCTGGATCCACAGCTGGTCCAGCCACACTACTCAAGTATTCCTTCTTTTGACAATGAGACAGAATATGTCCCTAACCTGCCCTTTTATGCCAGTGTGATGTAATGCTTGTGGTAAATAAAAATCACTGTATTTGTGAGTTAATGTTAACTTTGATTATTGACACTTCTAGTTGACTAAGACAGATCTCTGATTATTAGAATTTTCAAAATAGTCTTACAAAGATACTGAATATATTTTAAATTCAGCCTATATAGTGCAGGGGGAGAAAACAGTTACATGATTAATAACAACTATTAAAGCACTTGATGTGGCATGTAGCATCTTTCCCTTTATGCAATGACAGTTGCCTTTGCTGGAGAGGTAAATGAGTGTCTGTTACAACTGCCAGAGTGGGAAAAGAGCACTGGAACTTGGACTCAGTATCAGATCATGTTTCACTAACAGAACCAGATTGATTTATTGTGTTACATCAGGGTTAGATGGACCTAGCACTGCTTCACCACATGCTGTTTCATTCCCTTGTCTACTAAGTATGCAAGTACAAACAGCTTTAACACAATTCTTTACCTAGAAACAAGCCTGAGGCTTCATCCAAATACTTTTAACATATGAAAATTGAGCTGCTTTGAACTTGTATGTTTTTGATAACTGCTTGGTATGCTTCCTGGAGGATCACCTGTAGGCTTTTCTTTCCAAATCCTAATCCCTTTGATTAAGTGCCAGGACAGATAGCTCTCATTGAATAACTCCAGTCTCATAATTCTTCCTTCATTCAGAGTTGAAAGGGAGCTGCTCAAGCTTCAATAGGTAAATCCTCAGATTTAGTTAAAGTAATTCAGACGCTTAGAAACCGAAATTGTTTTGTTCTGAAACAGGGTTCAGATGGGCTACTGAACATTTACATACCACTTGCTGCCAGAAGCTGTAGGATGAAAAAAAACAAAACAAATATTTTAGCAAGAAGGATTAAGAGTAAGCAAACTTTGAGAACCAGACATTAAAGACAACCTGGCATGGAAATTTAAACCCAGAAATAGGAACAGAGTTACATTGCTTGACTGTTCTTGTGGGTTTTTTTCTGCAAGATCAGACTATGGTGCTGGGCTAAACATTCCAATCCTTCCTTGGCCCTTCTTGTTAGAAACTACCAAAACAGGGAGTAAGCAGGGAAAAAAAACCAACCTCCTAGTCGTTTTATCTTTACAAATATGCCTGCTGGGAACAAACCTGAACCAGTTCAAGATTCTTCTATTTAAAAGTGTTTGTGGCAGACGAGTATGACGGGGAATTACAACTAAACCTGTTAGCTGCTGATATCTGAGGGAAATAGAGCTATCTATTGCACATACAGTTTTGCACACGTCAGTTTGCCTATGTGCATAATGAAGCAGTTTTCTCTGTGGAGGACTTGCTGTTCACCTAGGAAATGAGAATATTTCCACGTGAATAATTTGCCTTAGTTAATTCTAGTACAGCCAGAAATGGAGCAGAACAATTAGAGAAACTACACTCAGTTCATGTGATACAGATTTTCATAGCTTCTTCAGCCTGAAAATTTGTTATATTTTAGCAGAATGCAACCTGCTAAAATAGTGCATGAGACTGAGTATTGTGGCACTGTACTAAAGAACTGCCCATTCTGTGAACAAGAGACCAGTTTCTAGTTAAAGCTGAACAAGGTGACTGTGCACCTTGCCAGCATTAGACTTTCAGTCAGATCCTTTTGCCTCTTTGCTACCAGATTGTTCCAAAATATTCATATGCAATCATCTACTCTTGTAGGTAAAAGAAGATAAATTCTTACGCTGTCTCCCTTGTTTGTTGTTGTCTTGGCAGGCAGTAGTGTTATTTCTGCAGCTCTTTGGCAGGTAAGATGTGAGCCATTTGAAGATGTGGCTTTACCATGAAAACAAACCACCACTGGAATGAAGTATAGACCTTAAAAATGACAAGGTTAGATTAAAAATTAGGAAATATGGAAAGAAAGCAAACCCTACGAGTCTGGGGTAGATCTGACTGTTCAGATTACTTTCCAGTGTGACAGTAAAGTTCAGCTTGATCTTTTTCTTTTAAGAAGACTGGGGTTTTTTTTTTGAATTATACTCCCACTATCAAGAGATCTGTAATTGAGTTGCAATTCAGATACATCAACATGATTTAGTTTGGAAAAAGAATGGAATGGTATCCAGCTGCAACTAATAAGCAAAAGTGAGTAGGCAGGATGACATAAATGGGCTAGAATTTTTAAGGACACAAGTGGTAATTTCTTCAATCTAGAAAATAATTACATAGAGTAGAGGATTAGAATTTCAGTCTTTTCTAGGAGATCTTGCTGCAAACAGCAGAGCAACACCTATGGTCTCAAATGAGTACAAACTCAGTGTTACATCCAGACGAGTTCATCTCTGTCTAATGATGTTTTTAAGTTCATAGGCCTAGCTTTTTATTTCATTCCTTAACTAGTTTAATAAATGAATCCAGTAGGTATTCAAATTGTTATTAGGGCAATGACAACTTGAGGGTTCTGGTTAATAAGATAAAGTATTTTGGTTAAATAAACTTTGAAGCAGAAAGCCTGAAGGCCTCTTGTTATTACCTCATTAACAAGAAATGCCATTAAGTTATTATTATTATCCTGTAATGGTTCTCCTTCTTATCACTCTTACATTCTGATCAGCTGGTATATTTAATGAAGTAGCAATAAATTTTAAGAAATTACATGTACCCAAGCAATACTATAACCTAAAAATGGAAATAGGAAGATTTAACTTTTGAACGTACACTTTGGGAATGGAGAAAGATTCTACATGTTCTTACGACAAAGCTTTGCAATGAAAGCAAAAGTTTATGACACATTTTATTAGACCTGTAAATCTGAAAGCTTAGCCGTAGTTTTTAATTTTTATTTTGCCTCTATAACTATTTTCATACCCTCTTTATAGTTGACTGGTCCAAATAAGTTCTGCTAGGAGTCTATGCCCCATTAGTCTTCTATAATAAAATGTGAACCTGGATAAAATAAAACATGATTCCTTCTGAGCAATTAAGAATGGTCTTTTGTAGATAACTGTAACATGAAATATAATCACTGTTTTTATTAATGGATTTGTGAAAAGCAGCTCAATGATTTATAGCAGAGAAAAGGGTTATTTTACATTTTTATTTCTTCTATTTTATGTCTCACTCTTCAGAAAACCTTTTAAGACCCCTGAAATAATCAAAATCTGTATTTCAAATGTTTATCATGTTAATGTGAACCTTGGTATCCGTTTTATTTAGGTAGTGCTATGATGTCAGCTAAGAACGTGTCCTTTTTTTTGCAATTATTCCATTCCAAAAAGTGTTGTTTTTGAAAGAAAATCTTGTTGAATGTTTTATAAGAGTGATAAAATGTAAAAGCTGTGCATTGTACTCTATAAAGGCAGGATTTGAAGGACACAGACATAATCTACTGGGCATTGTATGAACTTAAACCATAGCATTTAATTAACACATTTTCATAAAAAGTATAAGTACAGTTGACACGTCTCTCTAATTGTATAATAAATGTTTCTTTGTGATTGTTACATTAAGCTTCTAATCACATGAATTCTTCAAGATCAAACTTTAATACAGCTGGAAATGGAATCAGTGCAGTTAAACTTGGAGATGTTGTTCTTATATTTGGCACATTTAGAAAACTTCTGTTTGGATTTACATCGTACTAGATATGCTGCTTGCAACAAGCAAAACGTGTAAATTTGCCATTATTATGAATGGGGGAAGAAGGACAGAGAAAAGAAGGAAGGTCTAACATGAATGGTGTCTTTTCTTATCTCCTTGGCACCGTAAGTGCTGCCAGTGTTCTGTGGGCTTTGTGCTCCTTTGGAGGCCCTGGTTTCCCAAAGCCCTGAAAGCTCCTTCTGGGTTCCTCCTGACAAACTCGGTAGCTGGGGGAGTGTCACACATTGTCCTTTGCATCTCAGTCTACATCTGAGGCTGTGCAATCCTGGTTACACAGAATTAGGAACATATTTTCTAGACTTTGTGCTAGTGTATTGGTGTCTCAAATAAGAAATTGATTGTTATGTGATATTAAGTGTTGGAATAAAGGCAGCTCATTTTGGTTGTGAAACCTCTTTTTCCCCAGCAGAGCTGAGTGTAGCTTTAAAAGCCATCAGTGTAGAAAGAGAAGAGCCACAGCAATATTCCTCACGAGGTGACTGCTGGGGTTTAGCACATGCAGTATAAAAGTAGAGTGTGCCTTGTAAAGAATGGAGTATACACTCCTCTAGGCTAGATAAGTCTAAATTCTAACTGATGAACCCAAACTAAATTTCATGTCTGATACCAATATTTGGAAAAGCAATCAAGATCTCATTAGCTAAACTTGTCTTCAATTGAATATATACAGTGTTTATGTATATATATATATGTGTGTGCATATGTATATGTAATTTATGCAAATATATTTGAGGGAGGTAGGTATTTTAGTGTACAAGAGGCTCTTTATACTTCTGAAGGGTAGTAGGGAAGTGATCACTGGCCTTATTGTGCTCTTTGTTTCACCTGCCTTAAGAAAGAGCAAGTTTTAAATAAAGTTTCTTCAACAGGAAATTCTGCTTCCACAATTGTGGAAATACATGATAAAAATCAGTAGCCTTACACTTCTGCACTTACAGTAAAATGTAGTTGCAAATGAAGCAATTCATTTGATTTGTAGGCACATTCACAAATGTTTTGACAGCCTTCTAGTTTACACCACAAATAGTGTGATAGCAGTGACTTCTGGAGTTAAACCTCCTGGCCCAAAACCAAGGGTGGCCTTAACTGTCTTTGCATGCTTGGCCCAAAGTATTATTTGGTAGGGACAAATAGGAGCTGACATACACTGTGCTAGTAATATCCTCTGTCTGCTGTAACAAGATCCTTCCCCAACCAGTACAGTGCCCTATTTTTGGAATGTGCTGGCTGGCAGTACAAAGTGGGCAGTTAGTCACCTTGAGTTCCACTTGCTTGACTTTCACTCCCTGGAGTCTCAGCTCCATGCTCAGTGCTAGCTGCTGTTGGCACAGGCCTTGAGTCACTCAAAATTCTGTTCATTCTTCAAGATAAGATCTGAAATAAATGTGCCTTTTGAAAACTTACGTGTTTGCCATAGCCATAAGAATGCAGCCTGCATTTAAAATCAGCAGCACATCAGAGTCACTGTCTGTGTCTTTTAGCAAATGTTACGTGGGGTTATCCAAAGATTCAGAGTCTAGAGAATGATGAGGAGGACATGCATTCCTTTAGCTTAGCCTACTTCAGAGACCTAGCCAAGAAATGTTAGGTTAAATCAAGAAGATTCAAAGAATCTGGTGTGTATTCTCTTTAAAAGTGATAGGATTGTGCTCTGCACTCACCTAGCACAGCTCTGAAATTGCCACAGAAAGTCAAATGGAACTAAATGGTAAAGTAGCCTAGGAAAAAAGACTGCATTGAGACTCAGCAATCCATCTCTGCAAATCCATTTGCCCCAAATCCACCTCCAGAAGAAGCAAGGGAACACAGGGTTCTGTGGGAACACAGGGGTTGTTACATTGTGCTGCATCATCTCAGATAATTTGGTAATGAAGAACTCAGTTCTGTCTCTAGCAAATCAGAATATAATGGCTTTTAATGTAGATGATGGAATGATCCCCACCAAATTCACATAGGGATGTAAAATTTGAGGACAAATATTTACCTTGGCATCATACCACAGGAGCATGACTGTAGTGTGTTACTGTTTTACAAAGGTTATATGCCAGATATTTTTCTTTTCTCTGCATAGCTCTGAAAATAATGATTGAAATGAATTATAATTGTCATTTTGCTATAGTACTTTCTAAGTATTGATGTAATACTTCTAGTCAGCTTTCACTTCTAGTGCTAACAAGGCCAATTTCCAAGGGTTTGTGTATGGTTTGTGAAAATGTACTTTCATGTGATCTTTCTCTTATTGCAGCTGTCGATACAGTTGGGAGGTCTGCAGGATCATTGAATTATCACTTTTTTTTTTTTTCCACATTAAAGCAATTAAAAACAACTTGCAGAACAAGTCAAACAGTTAAATATGCTCATACAGTCTAAAAAAAATTCTTGAAGCCAAATAGTTCATATTTGGAGAAAGAAGTGGCTGTGGCTGAAGAGTGTGTGTGATTACTGTAGGGTTACTGCTCATCACAGATAACCACTTTTTTCTTTGTGTTTTCCTCTTTGCTAGCTTAATTATGAAGCAGTTTATATAAATGCAGTAATAATTAGTCTTTTTTAACATTTAATATTTTAAAACACTTCAGATTTTTTGAGGGAGAGTGTACAGTGGAATTACCATGGATTGTATTAAACAAAATGGGAACTTTGGTGTCTTAGTAGTAGTATTGACTTCAGAGTGAATAATAATGAGATTTAAGATGTTTAAATCCATTCAGGGCCTTTGCTTGAGAATTTGTGTTGATGCATTTCCCATGTTTTTTCACTCACCCTATCTGCTGCTCGGCCTTTTACCTTTGAAACAGGCAGTATGATTCAGGCAGTAGCCCTTTTTTTTAGTTTTCAATGGAATCTGACATTTTTTAATTAATATTTTGCATCGTTTGAGTTTCCTAACTTGAAGAAATTCGGGACTATTTAGATTTCTGTGAAAACACTGATATTAACAACAGCAGAGGCTGGGATTTCATTCAGGAATCTTATAGAGATTTTGCTTGTAGCAGGTGAAGAGTTTCAAATACTGTCCAGAATAATAGAGGGCGTGTGTATCACATCTCAGAGCAAGTGACTAATAATCTTTTGGAAAATGAGATGCATGCTAGAGATCGATTATGTAGAAATGGGTGTTGGGACTGTTCAGGGTAAGAATTCAGATTCTAGATACTTGGTTTCATTGTTTTCCCTTCATGCACATGCTTAGCCAACACCAGCTAATTATTGTGTTTATGGCACAGCTCATGAGGTGGCTGTTTACAAACTGGTCAACAAAAACTGTCATCACTACTTTGCATTCTTGTCATTTTCTGTTGGCATTTAAATTCTTTTTTATATTCTGATATGTAAGTATTTATTACAGTATCCCAGAATTATTTTTTCAAGATAGAAAAAGAAAATAGAGGAGCATTGGCAGAAATGTTACTGTGTAGAATCAGGAAATATATTTGTATATTCATTGAGTTCAATTATATTTTATATTCTGGTGGTGGAAGAAATTCTGTACTAAAAAGAGTTTTTTTACTCCTTATGGACAGATAATAGGTAAATAAAGCTAGTTTGATTTGTTTGATCATTGATATTCATCATTGATGCACAGTGAGACATGCCTTCAGCTCCTTCTATGTACAACAGATCTCCAATTAACTTTGTGCTGATTTGCACATATGCAACAGCTTTATTTTCAGCCTACTGTGTTTTGACTCAAGTCCCTACCTACAACTGTTGACTGTGGTGGGATGCTATTTTCAATATTTGCAAGTATAGAGTACTTGAGGTAAAGTTTAATTATTAAAATAATGGTTCATAAAAGACCTGTACTTTTATATAGAAAACTGAAAATATGCATTTTCTTATTCACTTAGTTGTTGAATAGAAGAAGCACAAAAATACTTCTTAATCAATTTCTTTCAAGTCTTTGTGTTCTCTGCTAGGAAATCGTTTTGCTTTTTCATAATTCACAGAAGTTACTTTGTGCTTCCATGGCCAGTGTGTGTGACACCAAGTTCTGGACTGCTTGTACTGAGACACCTGATGTTGTTTATGTTGTCCTCTTAAATACCATAAGTGATATGAAATATGCACTAAGGACTTCTGAGGAGAGATAAATACATCCTTAAAATTTAGTTTACACAGGTTTGGGATGAAACAACCCGCAGAGCAGTTGCTGAGATCGTATACACTGACATTGTGCTTTCTGTAATTTTTAATTGCTTTTAAAATTATAGACTAGAAACTGTTTGATGTCTTGAAAAGGGCTGAGTCTTTCTGTGGTTCGCACTCTGGTTTGGGGGCTCTGGCTGAAATTTCATAGTCCTTTCAGGCATTCCCTCAGTGAGTTTGGAGGAGTCTCTTCATGAAATGTGAGAAAGCACTAGTTAGGTAACTGTGCAGAGCAGCTTGTACAGACAGGAGAGTGGATGTCTCCAGCCTCCATGCATAAGGTATATTTAAAATCACATTTACTTACAATCTAAATGGTATGTCTGCACTACACTAACATATTATGTTTAAGGGATGCTGGAAACACCACCAATAATCAAAGGATTTTTAGTGAGATGTGTTAGTAATTGAGGCTGTGTTAAGATACTTGAGTATGAGCTTTCTTTCAACTTTAGGAGATAGAAAACTTGTTTGTGTTCCTTCATGGAAGGCCAAATGTCAGATCATCTTTCAGTAATGCTAGATTTTTTTTTTTTGCTAGAGCAGATAATGTTGTGACAGTATTTCAGTGTTGTGACAATATTTCAATGCTGTTATTCCCATAAATTACATATTGAATTAAAATCTTTCAAGAGTATCAACACTGCTTACCTGAATCCTCCTCTTTCCTTTGCAAAATTTCTTTGAAAGTCTGGAAAATCATTTTGTGTGTTGCCTGTAGAGTATAAAGAAAAAAGGTACACAGGAGAGGGGGATAAAATAGCATATCAGTTATGGGATAAATAGAAAAGCTTATGTTCTTTTTGTAAAAAAAATTCAGCTCTATTTCAAAGTATATTACTGGAGCAGCACACTGAGGGGTTTCCTGCACGAGGGTCAATTTAATCTTTGTGTTCTGTTGGACACTGCCTACACAGGCTATGAAAGCTGTTTTTTGAGAATACAGTTGCTTTGAGTCAGATGAAGAGGGTACTAAGAATGCAATAATGTTGGTAAAATGAAGTTCTTGGGAACACTGCATTATCCTTGCTTGTGAACTTTTAGTAGTTTGATTTTCTATCAGAATAAACAAGAGTTGAAAGATGACTAGGTCCTACTGATTATGTGCAAACTTTATCATTCAGCTATTGCCATCTGAAGTCTTGTGTAAACAGCTGGACCACAGGGGACGTTCTCGAAACTGCGAGGTCCTCCCGCTTTGCTACCCCAGAATTCTGTCTGCAGTCAGGCTTTGGCAGCTCATGTTAAAAGAGACCCTGTCCCTGTGTTAGGTCATCTATTAGAGGTACATCTCTCTTGTAAATCAAATTAAGCTTTTTCTGGGCATCTGCTTTTTATCATCAAGATTTTTAAACTGCTAACACTCCTTACCAAGAACAAAGTTGTCTTATTGGAGGACTAAGTAGCTGCATATGGGTTTCCTATGCTTTGGACATGAATTTCCATGCTGCAGCTACGTGCCTTTGAGGAAAAAGGCATTTTGTTGATCTGCTTGGGCTCATGTTTGTATAATTACAGCAGATGCTTTGAAGAAATGAAATTTGCATGTGATCTAAATTTTGAAGTTAAGGAGACTTCTTCACCTCAATTGTAAAATTTACTGTGAGAGCTACCTGCTAAAAGGGCTGAGCAGGGCTGGCTGAGAACACGACAAGAAAGCATTTTTTCTTTTGTCCTCTGCAGGTCTTGTTGCAAATATATTAGAAAAAATAATATTAAGAGAAGTAAAGGTCTGTGTTGTTATTAATAAATACAAAGTTTAATTATGTTATATTGAAGTTAGAGTAAGTAAAAAGAAAATCAGTATAAGGAAATCAATAAGCACTGACATTTATATTTGCATCATTCTGCTTTAAAGTAAATATGTAAAAATAAACATGAGGCTGTACAGACATCTTAAGATCGATGAAACCCAGTAATGAAGCAGCACACTTGTTTACAGCTCAAGTGTTAAAGTCAAATGGATGAAGGAGTTAAACACCTGGAGCAAGGCTGCTAAACTGCTAAGCTGGCTTTTGGCAGCAGTGGCAGCAGGCAGAGAGAGTTTTTCCTTCATTATGGTTCACTGCCTAATTTATTCAAAGCTGAGAAACCAATTGAGAGTTGAAAATGCAGGAAAGCTTCTTTTCCTATTCTAACCTTTATATATATTGATATATAAGAGGACTCGAGCTGCAGATTTTAAATGCTTGCTGGACGTGAAAGGCAAAAATAAAAGAATTAACTTTTTTTAGTACTAGGTTTTATTTTAATTTAAAAATAATTATTCAAGAAATTATCCTCTTGTAGTGTTTCAATTTGTCCTAAAAGTAAACCTAAACCTTATTTTATATCACTTTTACTAGTAATTATTTCCAAAGCAGTAAAATATATAGAATTGGCTAAGTAAGTTTGTATTATGTAAATTGACAAAATGCATTTCTCTCAAGTATGGTAGTTATCATATTGAGTTGTAAAACAACTTTTTAAATAGTTACTAGTCAATTAGCAGTATTTTTGTAAGAAAACAACTGGAAGTTTTGATTAGCACTTCTTGGCTTCTTACAAAAAATCTCTTCTTTTGGTGCTTCCAGTTCTATTTACTTTGTTGTTCCTCTGAGCTAAAACTATTCTTTCATGACAAAATATAGGTTCATGTGGCAGATCTTGAGCATTTACAGATAGCAATAACTGGTTTATGAAAGTATCTCATGTTTGCCTATTTGAAAATTAATACTTCTTTAAAAAGGCTAGAGGTCATGTATATTTTGGTAAATTATATTTTTCAACCAGATCTTTTTTGTCCTGCCTATACAAAGAAGTCTCATACACATTCTCCAATTTAATTTAAGCCCACTGCCTAGTTTGTTGAATATGTTTGGGAAATTTGAGATAGTGTTTTAGATAAACAGATGAACTTAGAGAGAATTGAATTACAGGAAATACTCAGTTTGAAGTTTTAATTTTAGTTTTTCCTCACCTTTTGATTTGGGAAGTTAGACACAAGTTAGAATACTTTTAATCTAACATCTACTTTTGGCTCTGATATTTTAGTTACCTAAACAAAGACTTAGATCAATGTTCACAGGAATGCATCAAGTATTGGTTGATTAAGATTTCAAAGGTTTTATTGCTGTTTTTTTTAAATATAGGATTGCAATTGTAGATAAATATTTTTCTAGTTTATTAAGCTCTATTTAATCTCTCTATAATTTCATGTTTCATAACCTTTTCCCTCTTATTTCAAGAGATATTTTGAATATGAAAAGATCATGTCAAAACTTAGCTCTACCCTTCATCAGGCTTTTTAAAATCTGAGTTAGAATTCTGTTTCTAAGATAAACAGATTTGGATCAGAAAGATTTTCAACTAGCTAGTATTCATTTTGGCTGAGAGTTCAAGCAACATCTTTAATCATATTTTTGTTGATTATTTATTAGTTTCTGTGGGAAATCAAAGGACAGACAACCTAAAATACATCTTCCGTAAGATACATCATGAATCAGAAGCTGTAGCAAAGAATTTCTAGGATGTGCCTTTCATGTACTTATAAGAACTGATTGAGAGATAAAATATACATCTTCAGTGTGTGTACAACATGCAGATGAAGGCTGAGCCAAAAATGGAAGGCATCACTCTCTGGCTGGAGTATGATTTGTATTTCATTACCAAAGTAAGAAAATCTGTTGTGAGAGAAAAGGGTATTTCTGTTCTGTTCCTTGTCATCTGAAGGGCAGTGGTTATCACTAATGCAAAACATCAAAGAAAATTGGCATCAAAGTGCACATTATGATGACGTTGGCTACCTTTGGAAATCTTGCAAAATGTGTTTCCATAATTGGCATTTACTTGTATGGAGTAGTAATAAAATTTGATATCATTCCACAATATCTGTGAGACCCCCATCATCTTTTAGCAGTCACTGATAGGTATTTTTGAATGATGACAGTTGAAGACTGACCTTAGTGCTGACACTAATGAGGAGACAGCAGTCTCTTCTTGGAGTCTAAATGCTCTGTGCATTTTATTGCACACATCAGTGGCAGGAGGGGAAAAAAAAAAGTTGATTTAAAATGTGATTATGTAAAACTAGTTCTATATTTTGAATCTGCTGCAGAAAAAATATCATTCTAAGATTTTTACAACTTTAGTAACCCACATTTCATTCAGGAAGCTCCTTGGCCACGGAGAAGCACCATTGTCTAACAGAACAAGTGAGAAGCATTTAGCTCATTTCTAGCTGCCAGTTCATGTCTCTGAGTTTTTCTAGCTTCTTCAGCTTGCAGGGGATTTTTCTCCTTCCTGCCTTCCCTTTCCCAGTCTTTCTTGGTGCACATTTTCTAGATTTTCTTCTTCTCTGCTAACAGGGTACCTGTCATCAGTGAAGTAAATTTTTGCTGCAATAATTTGTTGATACAAACTAAGCAGACAGAATGTCCAGTGTCAAATGCTCTGCCAGGATGCTGCTGGCTGCCAAGAGAAGGATTGAAATAATGAAAAAGTGATGCATGCCCCTAGCAAGAATACTAGAGAAAAAAATCAATGGTGAGCAGATCCATGCCAGCTTTGTGGTGGAATTTGGGTTTTATTCCAAAATGTACTGACAGTTTAATAAAAATAATTTAAATATGGAATTTTATCATTAAAAACAATTATTTTTCTTATATTTGTTTCCAGTGTGAGTAGCAAATACATTTTTCTCTGTGTATACCAGTTTGGCAGTAGAAATAATTCTATGTTTTTCCCCTCCAACACAGGATAATAGAAACCAAAAGACAAATATAAAATTTTTATAAAATAAATAGTATAACATGTTCTTAATTTTTTATTGGAAAGCAATCAAATATCTTGTTACAAGAATATTTGCTTTCTTTAAAATATATTGAGCTTTTTTTTTCAAAACCCTCTTTCTTATGGGGGGAAGGTAATGATTTCATTTAAATCTTTAACTTTTCCTCGTGAAGGTTTCTGAAGGGCAGAGTCTGCTGGAGTATTAAAACAGAGGTTTAGTGCTGCATTTGGAATTGGGTGGTATTTGGCAGTCTGAGTATCAGTGCTGCCAAATATAATATGATTCAAACACCACTAATAGTTTCTACTTAGCCATATGTGCGATTTTGTAAATGTCTATGGAAATTGTGCAGTGCTCATTTTTTGGGGATGATCTGTACAGGCAAACACAAACTGTGTCATCCTTCTGCATCCTAAGGCCAGATCTCCAAATAAAGTGGGAGCCACTAGCTAAAATACAGCAGAGCTTTTATTTTGAGAGCTTGTGTCATCTTCAGTGTAGAAGTTCTGTCTATCCAAAAATAAATTCATTACCTTGTGCTTTTCATCCAAGGAGCCAAATGCTTGAGGAAAGCATCAACTCTTAATTAGAGAATTAAATAAGAATAAACAAAGAATAAATTAGGTACAGCCCCATGTTAGCATGCCTTTGTAAAGAAGGTGAGAGATGCTACTGCAGTTTATTTCACTTGTATCTTAAAGTGGGAGCAAAGCCTGCTGTGTTTTCCCCTGCCCTTTTCATAAAGACTTTTTTTTTTTTTTTTTACTTTATTGTTGTGATTTAAAGACACTTGGGACTAAAGATTTTTATTTTTTTAAATTGTCATTATTTCATTTCTAGATGTATTGGTGAGAAAACAAAGATTACCTTGTTCATAAGGGAATTGGTGCCCCAGGTTAATGTCCAGGTGTTCTTTCAACTGATGGCTGAGACTAATTTCTTCCTGGCCCTCTGGTAACCAGCTGAAGCAGGAGCCCAGCTGGTATATCTTCACTCTTGCATACCAACATCTTTCACTGATTCACAGATTTCCTTATATCCTCAGTACTTCCTCTACTGCCTTACAATCTTTGAACAGTAGTTTGAAGATAAATGCTGTTTTACCTTGCAATGCCTGCATCTGAACCAAGGAATGATTTTTTTTTTTTTTTTTAAATATCATAATCTCATAGTGATCCTCGTAAGCTCCATTTGTCAAAAGATCATAAATTTGAGAACCCATCAAAGGTTTGCTAAAGAAATACTTAACACTGAATATTATCTGGTTTGAATCTTGTGAGTTTGGATGGCATTTCAGCCAGTAATGCTACAAAGCAGAGTTCCTGGTATGTTTAAGTCAAGCATTCAGTCTCTTATTTTCTCACACATACACACTTATCTGCTGCCACCTGTCAAAGTTCACAATTTCAGTCAGATTTTGCCTGCTACACATAGACTACATCAATCTAAAAATACACTGAGCAGCAGAGACATCTGATATTTCTTTGTTGCATTCTGAATTTTAGGGTGCATGTATCCTGTGCTTAGTTTTTAAGCTTCCTTGCAAGATTTACAGGTCTTTTGTATTCACCATTTGGTGTGTGCTCTATTTGAATAAGGGAGGTAGTAAATGTTGGATGGGAGCAGGCGAGGGGATGGCAAAGGGGGGATGCCATCAGTTTTAACTGCATCTTAGGAAAGAATATGCTTACCCTGAGGGCATGTGGAAAGCAGAAGCTTCAGAGTTGGAGTTTCTTGTGGGAAAAGATGACAAGCAAAGTGATCTTTGCAGGTGCTCTTGACCAGTGAAGTAGGAAGAAGGCAATTCACTATTTATGTGGTGGAAAATATTAGATGGGAGTGCACAAAATAGAGAGAAATAAATTTAACCTCATGCTGTAAACACCAGCTTGAGGAAATAGACTCTGAAGACCATTGGCAGAGAAAAACAGCAGAGTCACGAGGGATTCACTGAAGTAAAATAGCTTCAGATTTTTCATATGAGCCAGGATAAAACTTCACAGTTCTGAGGGCTTCTCAGCACTACTGTAGATGTATTTGTGTGATGTTACTTGGCAGTATATAATTGAGTCATACAGACTACGTACATTTGGACATCTAGACCAAATTGAATTCAAGGCAAATTACACATAACTGCATCGACCATGAAGGACTGGTAATTAAGATGTGGAAAGAGAAGGAAGTCCTTATTCACCCAAATGTCTGTATAACTCTATGTCTGCTTTCATTGTACTCGCTCAGACTTTTCCATCCCTGTCAGCACGAGAAACATTTAAATCACTATTGACAAATGCAGAAGAGGGAAGGTGGAAGCTGCTTGTAATGGTTTGTGTAAAGGATTGTTGTTTGAACAGCTCTTTTTGAGAGAACTTCTGAAATGATTCCTTTTGTGTTGTCTGTAAAAAATAAAGTGCAGTTCAGTGAGTTATGTTAGTTCTCTCAGGTCTGTGTACAGTATCATCTGGGGATTCTTCAGTTCCACAAGGACCTTCACAGCATAACTGCATGTTCTAATTATATAATCACACAAATACGCCACTTATATCATTAAGTATAATTGCACTTGCCATGTGAACATGCAATGATAGAGCAAAAATTACTTTGATAAAAATGATACAACAGGATCTTAAAAAAAATTAAATACGTAAGACATAAGTACTAAAATACAGTATATACTAGAGTCTAAAAACTTCCATGATGCACAAATCTCAGTGTTTTCTTATGCAAGCACTTGTAAAATCTTTGCCTTAATTTGGCTGCAGTTTTTGTTGTTAAACTCACCTAATGTCTGTGCTGCATAGAAATAATACTCGTTGTAGTTCTGGAGGTAAGCAGTTAAACCTTTGTGTGTAGATTCTACCATCATATGTAGCTGTGGAAATATAATCTAAATGACTGGATAGTGTTACAAGACTTACATTACAGAAAAACATGGTGAAAGAGTTAGTGTGGCACAAGTCTGCAAGGGGCACTCTCCATTCTATCCCTGGTGTGGTATTGTCAGTGGGAACTGCTGTTCCACTGCTGATGGAACAAAAATATTTTGGATGAGACAAAAGTTCTGTCTTTGTGGTTTTGTGAAGATTGCTAGCATATATTCCACAAGCACTCTGTGCAGAGAAGAGCCTTGGTCCAAATGGCCATGCAGATAGGTGTAGTTACAATTATTCCCCAGACTTTTTCATTTAGACCCCGATTTATCTTTTCCTGAAACTATTGATTTGTGTTAAACAGCTTTTGCCTTTTATTCAGACCTGGCTGGAGTTCAGCAATTTATCTGAAGTTGTGAAGGTAGTCTAGGACAACTCATCAAAGGCTCAGCAAAAACAGTTTCTTAATGGGAAGTAATTTTCCAATCACCATGTAACAGAACTGTAATAATACATTGGAGTATCCTTTGATGTAGCTTAAGGCAAACAGTTGCCTAAAAAGGATGCCTAATTGTGTAGGTTTCATTGTATACAGCTCAGGAACAATTTTAAATAGCTTCTAAGGTATTATGAGTTACTTTTGACTGAAATTTAAATTGAAGATTATATCATACAGTGAAAATGGAGACATGCTGCATTAGCATAATTATATCTCTCTAGTTGTAAATATTTATATAATAACAATGCAAAGACCAAATATGGTTATGTGCTTTTCTTCCATTTGGTCTAAACATTCAAGAAAAACAAGCTCCTCAGCAGTTCTAGGAATAGTTTACTTGTCAAGTTACAAATAAACTTTTAGAGGATTTAAGCTTACCTTTGTAACACAGATTTTTTTTTTCTTATTTATTTGCTTCAAATATTTAACTTTTTTCTTTTTTTTAATAGCGTCCCATGAAATTTCTTGTACTTTCAAAAAGAAAGCTGCTTTAAAGCGAAAGTTTCTGTTGGAAAAGTGTGCTTATAAATCTCACCTGTACCTTTCTTTTAAAGAGAAGCCTGGAGAAGGGACATTGTCTGCTAGGTATCTCTCTGAACATATGGGCTGAATTACTCAGCCAAGAATTGAACTACACTGTTTCAGATTGGTTACGGTGGTAAAAACTGCCTCACACTGCTCTGCAGAAGAGGGATGGATAAAATGCTCTTTGAACAGTCAAGATTTTTTAAAAATGTCAGTGCAGAGGGCTTGCATTTGTGTTTGGCTTTCTAGACCTGCTTCTTGACCTTCTAATTACTTGATTTGAAACAGCACTGAGGGTATAATAAAACTGGTGGTTGTCTCTCGTTTGCTTTATCATAAATTAAAGCTGTTAGTTTGGTGAGGTGAAAGTAAAGGCAGAGTGTTCATTACTGCTCAAGTGACGGCTTGTCAATAGCACTGCCTTTTAGTTTGTTCTAGTCAGCACTTGCTGTGCATTTTGTTGGACCACTGGGAAATAAATACAACAAGATTATACATTTGGAATACCACAAGAGTTCATGAAGGGAAAAACCAAAAAAAAACCCAACCAGATGATAAATTATACACTTGGTAGAAAGTGACATGCTATCTTGTGCTATTAACAACCAGAGATAATTGCAGTGAATTGTAATTGCAGTTTGCAACTTACAGTACAGTGTGTCCAACATCAATCTTAATAGTGAACAAAGCAATTTATATTAAAAGTTAATTCACTTGGTAAGTTTCGGCTGTATACAAGGGAGCTAACAGATGTAGCTTTTCAGAAAGTTCAAAGGCGTTTGGAACATGGAGAGAAATGCTAATGTAGTAAGCCTCAGAGAAATATTGGATTACTACTTGTAATGAAAACAAATGTATGCCATTATATCCCAGTTTGTGTTTATTTAATAAACTATGCAGTTTTGTACATGGAAGAAATTCTGTTTCTCAATGTTACAAAACCAGATTTTTAGTCATAGGTTATACAAGAATAGCAATTACATATGTATATAGCAAATGGGGTCTAAATTTCCATGTATTCTATATTCAGTTTTAACTTACTCCTTTTGTGAGTCAGTGCTGAAAAGAGTGTGTGTGTGTGTGTGTATGTGTTTAAACATACGTGTTGCAGGAATTAGTAAATCTAGGCCTTTATTCTGGAATTGTTTAGTAGTGCCCAGGGTATTTTGCTAGGTTGCCTGATTATAATTACTCTAGATATTGAGTGATATCTTTAATCTGGTTTAATTAAAATGAAACTTTATTTTGGGAGAGCCTAACACCCTTCCTCATGGAGATGATAATCTGGCATTCACTGCCCATCCACTGGTGCCCTCCTGTCTGGGAGAGCTTCTGCGTACCCGCTGACTTTGTTTTGTGGGCTACAGCACTTCACATTTACTTTAGCAAGCATTACCATAATCTGAGTGTTGTGGTCAGTCCTTGGTGCTCATCAAATGACAGAGAACTCCCTGATCTGCAGAGTCATGTTCCAAACACGTAGTGCTGTGCCCTGGGACTGGCTGTGCCTTGGTGGGTGACCATTGATACAGTTTGAAAACGCAGGGTGAAAGTGCTGCTGGTTTTGGTAGTTAGTTGGCAAAGTATGAAAATCTCCCAATTAAGAGACATAATTAGATTTGCCTAACTGGATGATTGCTCCATTTTTTACAATGGGGAAAAACACTGAGAGGGAAGGGGGCTGAGAAGGTTTTACTCACTGTCACCTTATGCATCCCCATCTTGTTCAGAGGGTCTGTCCAACAGAAGGGAGCATTGCTCCCCATTTTGTACCATCTTTCTTTTCCATGAATTTCTTGTCCTTATGAGAGAGCAGAGTTCATTCATGTATAAGTTTTGTCTAGGGTTTCACCCAGTGTGAGCTGCTTTAGTTCTACTGAATTCAGTGGAACAAAGACGTTTAACACCAGCTAATGATTGATTCTCGCAGGAGTTTGGGGAGTAGCTGAAAAGCTGGGCTAAGGCTATTTTTCTTCTTCATGACATTATTTTTGTTAGGTAGGTAAGGATGTGGAATTCAGAACTAACAGCCTTGTTTAGATGGAGAGCTTGGAGCTTTGCTTGTCTCTGCTGAAGGAAATCCAGAGCTGTGCTAAATGTCTTATACATGTGTCTTATATTGTCTCTCTTGTACAATGTACACATGAGCATTAGGCAGGGTTAGGGTTTCAGTAAAGATCTGTCCTATTAAAAAGACAATCTTAAATTACTTGATCATTAAAGTTTTCACGTGGAGATAAACTAGCAGTATGTAGTAGCACACTTTTAAATTTGATTGCAAATACTTGGCTGGAATTTTTAGAATGCTATAGAAGATAAAAGAACATTTGCTTTTTTTGCTGGTAATTAATTTTCTCCTGTAAAACAACCTACTGAATCTGACATAAATTGACAGGAAAAGTAATTTGAGAAACACAGCTTAGAAACATTACATATAATTTTCCATTTGTTTTAGCAAAAGTCATCTATGGATCTAAGGGGTGTTTTGACAGCCAGTCATTATGGATATACATTATCCTATTCAAATTATTTTTGTTTACTTTTTCATAGGTAAGAGTAGAAATATTAAAAATACAGAAAAAGTATATTTTGCTTCATTTTATCAGGATTTTTCTGTGTATGTGAATTATACTAAGTTGTGTAATTAATTTTTCAGACAAGGGCATGTGGTGCTGGCTGTATATATATTTTATATGTCATAATAGGAATTGAGTTCTTTCCCTTAGCTTTTTGACTGTAAGTGCATGTTCCATCTAGTATTCTGCTTGCAGAACATCTATCCAAAAAAAATCAAACCAAATTGATCCTAAGATGTATGTCTGTAACCCATTTTACACTGAAAAGTAGAGGGAAATTGGGTAGGGAAATGTGGAGTGGCTGCTCCTGGCACTGGAACATCTGCCTGCCAGCGTGGGCTGGTGGATAAACACAGGAGTTGTGCTGTAAGTTCGGAGCAAGGATCCATCAAACTCCTGCTCTGCCACCAGGAGTGACCACGTGCAGATACACAGGGAATAAGGGCAGGTACAAATAGTATTTTATTCAGTCTCTAGGTATGAATGAAGGGGATTCTTAGCTGTGATGCCAAGGCCCCAGTGCTGTGTCTGGGCAGTTGTTCCAGATAAGTGCTGCAGTAGCCTTGGAGTGGCCAGCTCTTGCACTGGGGCAGTGGTAGAGACCTGCCTGGCAGGGACTTGCTTTCCCTCTCTTCAGGTAACACTGGGATACAGCAGCAGTGCATGAGGCTGGGAAGCACAGGCTGGAATGGATTGCAGGAAAAAAATAATGGGAAAACACAAGGAATCAAATTTTTGAAAAGCTCAGCAGTTAAAACCTTCTATTTAACAATCTGGTTAAAAGAGACAGGTTTTCACAGGAATTCACGTACCATGTATGTATTTACACTTCTTGTATATACATTCCATAAAAAGGTGTGCCTGTCTTCTTCCCCAGGCACTCTTTGAGAAATGTCAAAAGTGCAATTATAGACTAGACTACTTGGGACCCTTCGTTCACCTAGAAATTAACATAAATCATAATCTGGGAACAGACTTTATTCCTAGGCTTTATTGGCTCCCACCAGAACAGTTAAATGGCCAGACATCAAAATTACAGAGCTGTTAGAAAGTCTTCACCCAGAACAGAATTTATTTGGTTTTTGCACATGGATGTCCATAGAAGGAAAATTCCTGAAAATTCGTCTTGTGAGTCAGATGGGGCTCATTATTACTCTTTCTTTGTGTAAATGATGTCACTTTGTCCATTAATGAGTAGCATTAATTTGTCGTATGTTCAGCACCTACTTCAGAGAAAAAGTTGCAAAGTGTTAAAAAAAGAAACTTAGTGTCAGGAATTTATTAATAATGAAAATGAGCAACATGGGAAAAGCCTGAAGGATTCTACAAGGTAAGTAATGAAGCATGCCATGAAATGCCTTTAATGTACTTGAAATAATTTACAGTATTCCTGAAACAGAAAAATGTAAGTAATGGAAGGATCTGCTATGATATTTTTACTTCAAAACTGAAATATACTAGGGATAAGGAGAGGAACAGGAAGCAGAAGACATTGACTAGCAAGTCCTTTTGAAATATTAGGGAACTAGAACTGGATTAACTGTTTTGCCAATGGAGTTGGAGAAATAAAGGAAATAAGTTTGATAGTCGTAAATTTTAAGTTCCTTTTTTTTTTTTTTTTGCAAGATTCCAAGAAATTTATGCACATAGGGAAATACTTGCACATTTTGTTAAAAATTCAGTACCTTCAATTCTAGTTTTATGTTTGTGTTCTGTGTTCACTAATACAAACATCATTATGTTAGTCCTTCCATATTACTTTTTGGCTATAGTTCTCTGAACATCTTACCTTACTGAGAGGTAAATAATGTTGTGTTTCAGGAAACTGATGAACAGAGAACTCATCCAAAGTGACTTTGAAATATTGTGGTGTGTTCCTTTATTTAACAACTTTTAATTATCCTTTCAAACAGTAAAACCAGTATCCTATTTGGATAGCATGCCACATAATGGAAATGAAAAATACGCACTACAAGAAACAAGATTACAGAGATCGTTGTCTGAAAACAATTTGCTGAAAGCATTTAGGCCATTCTTGCAAAATAAGGATGTGTTAAAAAAAAAAAAAATTATATTCCTGTAAGGAATTTTAATAAGATCCTCTTCAAACTTGAACCTATTTCCAGTTCTTAGGACTTTTGTGGGGAAAAACAAGTCTAACTCTGGTTACATCAAGACAAATGAAACCAGGTCAGGAAACCCAGCTCCTCCACCACTATAGTCTGTGAAAACACAATCTGGCCTGAATATTTGGTGTGGTGTCTGTGCTAGGAAGAAGCATGAACAATTCTGGTAAAGTAGTGAAAATAGGAATTTCGGGTTTGGAGGGTTTTTTTTTTATTACGAAATATGCAAAATGGGTGAAGTTATTGCGAGCTGGATGTTTGCTGCTGTGCATTTCTGTTTCAGGATCACAAGCAGCTCTCTGGTTTTAGGCATTAGAAAAGAGATGTCAGCGGGGATATTTTTTTTTTTTCCAAAGTAAACACACAAGTAGCAGGGTTAAACAAAGAAAAGTTTAGGTTATTAAATAAAGTTCCAATACTTCTTACTTGCTCAAGATATTTGCAGCAAGTTCTCTGGAGTAGAAAATGAAGGGAATGTGCCATGCAATTTTTCTTTAGCCTTTTTGCAATGCAACAGGGCAATCGATACAAATCTTTGCAGTAATCATATATTGATTTTCCTAGAATATAACTCCATTTAAAGCTTTTTTATCCCCAGGAGTGAAAGCATTGGAGGCTATCAAAGGAGGAAGTAGCTTTCCTTGACCCCATCTGCAGTTCACATTGATTAACAGAGGCTAGGTAAAATAAATAAATATGTGTGAGAGAGAATAAAGAAGAAAGAGTCACAGAAAGGTTAATACTGGCTGGGGAGAAACATAATTATAGTGCATTAGGGTTTTTGTAAAATTATTAGGTCAGGATAAGCTAACAAGTGACTTGAGAAGGTGAATTCTTCATTAAGTCAGAGCCAAATATTGCAATACTCATTTTTCACTGACTGTGCTACAAGTTCAAATAATGTGGAGCTTTCTAATGATCTGCCCCTGTGCACATGCAGGTATCAGGACAGTGAAATTGAGTTGAAACTGGTAGGTTTTCACTTTACCCTGTAATGGAACATCTGTTATGATATACTGAGCCTGGGTCAAATTCATAGTGAGTGCGCAGAGGTGGCATTGAAGGAAGCTTGATGAATCCATGACGTTTTATTTTCATTAATTGTAAAAATGCTGTTGTTGTAGGTGGCTTTTAAAAGTTGCAAAAACACAATCGATTTGTTTTCTCTTTTATTTAATTTTATGACAGATTAAATATCATGCAAGATATTATTTTAAGAGGATTTTAATAACACTGAAGCAAATCTCTTCTACTTTCATGTGCTGAATACAGTTTTCAGTGTTTAACCTCTTGCTGTATTCACTGGAACTGCAAAGTAGACAATGTCATATCTCATGTAGGTATCACACTCTCCTAGGAGAGAGTAAAACCAAGGCCATATGCCATAATTTTGGAATCAGATTTTTCTCAAAGTCAGGAATTTTGGGATTTTGTGATTAGCCTTATCTGCTCCAAAAGTCCCTGCAGCCCTTCTCATGCATCTCTATACTTTCAATCCAGCAGTTTTACCTTCTCTCCTGCCACTTTGGTCATTTCCTGGCCCTTTTCCTCCCTTTCCTATGTTTTGTGGCTGAAGCTAAATTCTCCTAGATCAACCTGTATTAAATGAAAAGGTGCATGTAGCCTCATTATCCTTTGCAGTGCGTTGTAGTTGATACTGTTTATTTTACCAGCAGCTTCAGAGCTATTTTCCTTCAGGCAAAGCAACTACTACACATTGTCAGATAAAGTACCTTATCTGTCAGCAGCACTCTTGTGAATTAATCATAATTCAATAGGTTTACTAATCAAGATTTGAGATGAATGTTTTGATAGAGCAATCAGATTTGTCCAATCTATCATTACTTGACAGTTGCTTTAGGCAGAGTGCTAACTTGGCATTAGGACCTGGTTTGGATCAGTTTGGTGTGGCCCCACCAGTCGGTGGCATCAGTTATTGAAGCGATGGGCATCTACGTGGGTACTAATTATAGTTCTTTTTCAGTTTGAGAGAGACTGGAGAGAAGCTGAGATCAGGCAGCTCACACCTACCCTGTTCCACATTATCAAAACATTTTTGAACCAGGAGTTCACGTTGTAATTTTCACAAATATCAAAACTATTCCAAGCTCGTTGACAAATCTGAGACATGATTTATGGAAGCATATGCAAACTTTGCTTGGGACTGAAAGGGTCACTGGAATAGAAAGGAGATAAAGTTAATATATTGTTAAGTGCTGCTAATTATGAATCAAGTCACGTCTGATGTCACTAAAATTTGTTCTTTATTTTGCCCAGTTAAACATTCTTGGGGGTAATTTACAACATAGCTTGCAGCAGTTTCCTCAATTTGAAAGCATAAATGAAGGCTTTCATTGTATATTGACATATTTTTCTTGTTAAGCAATGTTTAAAGTACTGATACAAGGTGCTGTAATAGTGGGTTAGACTGCAAGTGCAAGTTTGGTACATTGTAGTCAATAATGCATTAGTGTGGGAAAATGAAGAAGAGAATTGATGTGTTTGGGGTTTTTTTAAGATGGGTGGAGAAGAAGGGAAAAAAACCCCTTCAAACATCCACAGCTAAATATAGACCTATTTTCCTAGTTCATGTAATTTTAGGCTATGTATTAGTAGTATGAACACAATACATGTGTGGACCTCTAGTTTCATCATTGATTCAACATGTATTTTTTCTCTCATGCTAATCTTCTGGTACTCGTGACTTTGGGGAGAGAATGTACATGGTGATGTGATGGGAAGCCCACTGTGCACTGTCCTCTGTACAGACAGTGAAGCTTGTTCTTGTGCAGCAGGTACAGAGAACTGTCTACCCATTACATCCTCTTGAAGCTTAACACAGAGCTAAAACCAGTCCCTTACCAATGGGATGTCAGCTCTTCTGTCTACATAGAGTTTCTCTTTCAGTAATTTGAAAACTTGAAACACATTAGGTAAAAGAAGAAGCTAAAAAGTACTAGTTCTAGTATAGATATTCAGCCCTAAGCCTCAAAAGCCAAAAACCTGCAGGCTTAACATTTTATATGCAGAAATTAAATGCCTATACTGTTGCAGTTGGAGGAGTTTAGTACAATGTCAGGGTAACTTGCATTGCTGATATTTTGGTAGCAGTATCATTTAGTGATGACTTCACAAGACTGTGGTATAAATATTTGTGTTCACATGATGCTAAATAAGCCATCAGAATGCTAGATCTTTGCAGCCCTGCTTTAGTTGCTTTCCTGGAGTAATCTGTGATCTCCAAAGGTTCCCTAACAGAATACCTGCACAGCTGCTTTCTAAAGTCCTGGTGCAAATACTTCTTGGAAACTGCACTGGAATAAGGCTGCCAGCAGCACTAAAGAGTATTGGCAGGTGAGCTGAGTCACAGTCTAATGATCACCCGACCTGTATTGAATCTGTGGCAGACAGTGAGGGCAGTAACTCCCCTCAGTAATGATCAATTGGATACTTTTCTGGTTAACTTCAAGTGGAATGCCTTCAGTACCTGCTGCTTGTCAGGGAGAACGTTCCTGTGTCACCTTGTAGAGCAACACTGACTAGTGAAAAAACCCCAAAGTGATACTTGAGTGCCAGGGAAAATGAACCTCTAATTTTAACATTTTGGATGTTTTTAGCATAGCCTGCCAAATTTAAAAAAGAAAAAATAAATCCTATTTTATGACTTTTATTTTAAAAATAATTTTTTTTATTTTTGCCAGTCACTACTGTGCTAAAAGCCAAAGTGAATATTATTTGTACTCACTGCTCATAAAATACCATAGGCCTGTTTCTGTGGAGTGATGAGAATTGCATTGACTTTGCCACCACAGGATTCTTTCTAATATCCTGTCAACATTCTCATGCTCTGCACTTACTGCTGTGCTCATATCCCATCTCTCAATAACATTTAAAAGGAATAATGAAAGAGCATCTTTGCCAATACCATCCTACCCCATTGTTTCATTTATGCACTGAACTACTGTTGATTGCTTTGCAAGTTCCCTCCACCTGGTAAACTACCTGGGTGAGAATTTTTCCTGTGCAAATTTATATGAAGAAAGCTTTTTGATGATCAATGAACTACCATGTATGTAAAGGGGTTAATTAAATTTCTTTCCTTCCTCCATAAAATTCTGCAAGTTAAAAATCTCGTTCTGAGGTTCTCCACTCACTCAAAGCCCTAGTGCCTTGGCAGCCACCTTTGACTTCATTTTGTTCTTGATAAAATCTATCACGACATGCAAGAGTGCCTTGCTCATGTGAGATGAATGATGGTCCTTCATGCTTACTACAATAACATGAGATTAACATAGATCAAAGATTTGCTGGAGTTATTAAGAGCAGGCAGTTCCACATACTTAATATATCTGGATTTTTTTCTCTTTTGCTAGTTAACATATCAAACAAATAAATAGCAATGAGTCATTCTGCTTTTTTTTCCTTTAGAATGCTAATAAATGTATATGAGTTGACAGTTTTATAATGGTGAGGAGATAAAAAAATATTCTTGGTAAAAAGATGCTCTGTGTGAATACTTGTATGCATTTCTGTTCACATGGTCATATATCTAACACCTGTGTGATCCCTCAGGCAATTCACTCACTCATTTTTCCTGCCAATTTGCTTGCTTCATTTTGATCTATGTTTGCTATCATTTGTCAACTGGCACCTTTAGCATGTTTTCACATCAGTTGTTTTGAGAACATGAATGCAGATAATTACATCAGTGCTGCCCCGCTGCAGAAGTATAGACTAGACAGTCACCTGGGACTAGATTTTTATAAGTTATTTAACAGTTATTAATTTCTGATTTTCATGTGTTGCAAAATTGATGATTGCTTATCAATTTCTCTCATTGCAGATTTGTAGCAGTAACTACAACTCCTCCATTTAAGTGCATGTAACAATGGCTTCAGTATTTGAGCTTTTGGTTGGGTCTTTTCCTCAGCTGTACATCTCTTGCCTCCCCTCAGATAGATGCCAAAGACCTGAAGAATAGTCTCAGGTTTCCAGTACCTCAGGTTTTCTCAACTTCCTTAGTTTAAAGCAGAATTCCCCAGAGTTTCTGCATGCACACAGCTGCCATCTCTGCATTCCTAAATTTCCATGAAAGACCAGTCTTTTTCATTACTTACTGAGGTTCCCTACGGGCTTCACGCAAATATTCTTAACAGTGTCAGGCATTCCTTGTAAGTTATGTTTTTTTTCTCATTACCATGGTAGTTCCATCATCCAGTTCCAGGTTCTGGTTGTTCTTCCTTACTGTGGGAGCAATCTTCTCTCTAGCATTCACTTTTAAAAATGAGTGTAGGTGAGATTTAGAGAGTAATTGTGGTTCCCACTCATATATGGCTTTGCACAAACAAGATATCCCAGAAGACTCCTTGCCAAAGTTAATTTTCATTTTAGTCAACTGGTTCATACGGTTTTCTTCCCCAAACCTCATGCCTTGAGAATGGAAGCATTCAGTGCAAGGAGTAACTTGTCTTTCTGTGTATGTGGGATTAAACATTTCACCAAGCTGTTGTCTTTTTATTTAGACAAAGATCTAAAGACATCATGAAATAAGCAAGAAACTTGTTGAAATAGAATCACATTACTGTAACAGAAACACATTTCATATCCAAGCAGTAGATGAAGCTCCTTAACACTAGTTTTAAATAAAACAAAAATTGTTCCAGTAGTGTTAAACAGTGCTACTGCTTTAAAAGAGACTTACCCCAAAGGGCTTATTACCACAATTTTCCAAGTCTTTAATTTATTATGTGCTCCGTGTTTTACTACCTTTCCCAGATTTTAGTTATCTCAGCCCCACTCTTGAGTGCTGAAAGGTCAAGAGGTGCACTGCAAAGGCTGTGAGTGGAAAGGCACGTCAATGCTAAAATGTTTAGACTATTTGAAATCAAGGAATACAATATAAAACTGTTTACTTCTGAAGTACTTGTGCATGTTTTGAAATCCAGCATAAACCTTCTTTAAACATTGTACTGCATAATTAGCATTTACCTTTGTAACTATGCATTTCTTCATAAGTGTCTAGAACAGGATTTACTGGGAAGTCAGTCCATCAGGTTTTCAGCCTGAAGCCTAAATGTGTGAGTTGTGGGCTTACGTTTTTACTGAAATTTTGCCTTTTTAGTGCGTCTTCCACAAGGAGACAAAGTGATAAGGCATTCACAACAATAAACATGCAGTTTACAAACATCCAGATGTACATGTGCTATCGGGGACACACGATATTGTTGTTTAAAAATACAAATAAATAAATATACAGATAAATTTATGTAGCACCTTTCATCCCCAAGGATCCCAAAGTATTTTAGAAAACTCTTAACATATATTGGATCATCCAGCATGCACTAGAGTATTGGCACCTGTGGTACAGACCACAATGGCCTTTAAAAAAAGTACACTCCTTTTTAAAAATAAAGGTTCAAAAGATGATAAGCATCCAGGTCAACTGCCACTAATGTCTTCCCATCAATTTTGATGGGAGTACACAAGAACAAATTCAAGTTATTTTATATGGCAAATATAAAATAAAATGCATTTGCCACTTTTCTCCCCCCAAAATCTGTAGTTTTACAGGATTATTAGTATACTGCTTATGATTTCAGATCTTAAGGAGACTTTTTAAAATCATCTCAGTTTAATTTAAATTGTATGTACCTAAATTTGCACTGTCCACCTCCTGCATCTGGGGGACAGGGTTTGGGACAGAGGTGCTGCTGGCACCTGGAGATGGGGAGCAATAAGGATGGCATGATCACTCCATGGTAACACCAGTGGGGTTAACTCTTCTAGAAAAAACATGTCCTTTATCAAGAACAAATGATCTTGGTGAAGACTTCTGATAATATACAGTGTACTATCATTATTAAAAATGTATTTCACTTGATTTGTCATAATAACACTTCTTGGAAGAGAGGTGAAAAATACTCTTCTGAAAGTCCAGTGGATTAAGCTTAGCTTTGAGAAACTTGGTACACAGTAGCCAGCCCAGGCATGTTTTTAACTCCTGGGAAACATCTGTGTGAAAGAGGTTTTTAATTTCTGTTGTAATGGTTTTGGTTAAGAAACCTCATTTTTTTGGCAGTTGCATGAATGAGTTTAATTTTTATAATTAAAATACTTTGATTAATTTGTTTCATTTTAGTGAAAATGTCAACAACATTGATTACATTTAGATATTTTTCAGTCTAAATTAAGTGGTAAATATTTTTGTAAATGAATTCATCTGTTGTTCAGAGAACATACAAGTGTAAAAGAAAGCAGAGTTAATTTGTTTCTTACCCCCTTGACCATCCTGCTAATATTCACCATCCCTTTGTAGCACGAGTTACAAAGTGTTTAATACCTTAAGTCAGAAAACTATGTTGGCGTTTTTACAGGGCCCTTTTAAATAAGTTTGTGGCTTGGGAACACCTGCCTCTTCCTTAAAATCCCCTCCAAAGAGAAGTAGTTTTGAATCATGGTTAGTCTTTATCTAAGACCAATGTTTCATACATTAGCAGAGTGGAGTAATTACTTAATGTCATTATATATAATATATCAAATCCCTCCAGGAACCTAAAGATGCGATTCTTTTTTTTTTTTTTTTTTTTTTTTTGTAATTCTTCTCCTTACAAAGGTGAGGGGCAGGTGGCAATGAGACAGCCATTGCTGTGGGAATAATTTGAGAAATATCCATGATTATGCTGTATCTGTTTCATTGATTTCATGCAAACTAATGGCTTTTGCATGTTTTTAGAGAAGGTAGTTGGGTGTCATAAGAAATTAATACACTTTGGAAGATGTCCAAAACTTTGATAATTCACTTTTTTTAAATACTAGTTATTAAATATTCTATAATTAAAATAGGTGACAGCTGAGTGTTGGTTAGGGTAGGATAAATCAGAACAAATATTAATAACTTGCTTGTGTTCTGCATGCGCAAAATTTCAAGTCAATAATAAAATATTGTTAATCAGTGGATTGATTTGACCATAAAGCAGTTGTATATTGATGCAATCGAAGCATTAAATTTGAACATTGTCATCTCTGTGTGTCTGAGATTTGAAAGCTACATTGAAGTCTATGAATTCCCCACGATTGGTGGTAATCAGACAAGGGGATTTTTAAGGGAGATATCCACCCTCTACAGAATGGAAAGGGGAAAAGATCTCTGATGAATATGATGCAAGATGATCAAAGTAGATCATCAAAGTATGGAGGAGCTACTGTAACAGTCATATCTCTACTAATGGCCCTTGCTGTCTGCCTGTCACTAAACAGGAGAGAGAGGGAGGGAAAAGTGGTTCAGAGGACAAAGTAGGATAGATAGGGTGGGGATATAATTTTCTCAGGCACATTCATGATATTTGAGTCCCTGAATCTGAAATGGTAAGTCAGAGTACTAAGCAGTAATTTTAGATGTGACTTTTACTGAGCTGGAAGCTCTAGTTCATGAGACACTGAGGTCCAGGTTTAATTCTCCAGGGAGTACTATTTGGGTATTTGGTGTATTGACATTAACCATACACTGATTCAGAACCAAAAGCTTTGTCATTTGTAAACAGCTGATCTTTTCCTCTTAGAAGTGGGTTTTCATCAGGTGGTCTCTCATGACAAAGGAGTTCTACTGAGATTAGAGAATTTATTCTTTACTTCAAAATAAAAGGACATTTGAGTCTAGGCACAAGGGAAAATGTCTAGTCTTTGCCTCTTTAGCACCTCTCAAATCCATTGGAATATGTTTATTAGTTCTCTGACGACTGAGAAGGCTTTGAATTGTCAGTGGCACATGTACTCACACATAGAAATCTGAGAGAAGCTGGAAAATTTTTTGTTTTGACTGGCATTTGCAAGACATCAGCTAAGTGAAATGCAGTAGGTAGCTGTGAACAATTTCCTCCTCCTTTTTTTGTGTTCATATTTTATTTACTGTAGCTTGCTCTCAGTGCTCCAAATAATCTTAAAATAAATCTGATCCTATTTGATAAGACCAACAGTTTCTTCCCATCTTCTCTCTTCAAATCCAATCAAATTCCTTATCAACCTAAAAATAATCAGAGCAAGTCTCTTGAGAATTCCCCACAGCCATTACCTGACTTTGCCCAGAATATTTCCTCGTCTCTTAGGGAGAAGGGAGTGCCAAAAAAATGCCAATAGTCTGGCTTCAAAGAAAGAGATCTCACTCACTGACTGGTATTGCTTCTCCTGGGGCTTTCTTTTGTGAGCAGTTGCAGCAGTTGCTACTGTGGGCAAATTGAAAAGAGGGGAAGGCCATCTAGATAGGTAATTTCCCACAATTTTTGGTGATATACAAGAAAAACTGTATTTAAAAAGGTGCTTAGAAGACAGCTGTAAATAGAAATTTCCATTGCAAAGCTTTGCAATGTTTAGGGAACCACCACTTAGACAAATTGAACACTGGTTACATTTTCTAAATGGACTGATTATAGATACAAAACATTATGGAATTGTCACTGCCATGTTTTCTAGTGTAAATGAAGTAATCATTCAGCAGAAAACCAAACCAAAGCAGGCGCTGTGGTGTCCATCTCCAGGGAACAGTTCTGAAGCACAGCAAAGCAGCTTCAATAAGCAGAGAAGTTGTGTGGGATCTTAACCCAGTAATGCTGTATTGCATGGTTAAACATCCCAAATGAAGTCAGAACAATTAAGGAATGAAAGACTGGTTTTAATTGTGTTTTTTTCAAAATCTATGCACATTATAATAACAAATAGAACTCCATTTCTAATTGGAGTAGCATTGTGTATGGTGATGAACAGATGCCCAAGTGTCTGAAATTAAATGACACAAATGGCCCTTTCTGTAGTCACAACCATAAAGAGAGATTTACACAAGGCCATCTAGTGAGTTCCTGGGCATGCCAAGGAGAAACATCACTTGCTTTGGAATCTCAATCCAGAGCTCTGCCTACCTTGTATCGAGACATGCTCCAGCTTCCTTCAAGTCAGCTCTTTGACTCATGAGCTCTGAACATAATTAAATGATGCTGTCGATGTAGGATGTGAATTCTTACATTTTTACCTCTCTAAAATGTAACTTAATGAAAGACATGAACTGAATGTGAAAGCTGCCATTTTACTCGGGAGTGGTTGTTGTCTCTTTTGGTCTCAGCAAAAACAACAGTAAGGGCCAAGTCATTTGATCACCATTATGTGTAGTAATTTGTCTGAAGTTATTTTCTCATTGTGCTTCAGAAAAAATGACAGAATAGAGGTAGAGGGGACAATTTACTAATTTTTAATAATTCATTTTAGCATGACAGAAAATGTCCATTTGAGCTCAGAGATTGAAAGCTATTTCATAGCAAAAGGAAGCAACTTGTTTGCATTGGTTTCTTAATACAGAATGCTTAGAGCAGCAGAAAATACAGTAGTAAAACTGCATGAAATAAATACAAATATATTGAGGGGATTTGGGAAATGCAGTTTGTGAATGAGTCTATATGACAACTGAAATGAGACCTGTAGTATCTGGGCAGAGATTGTTCCTCAGGCTGCAAACTGCCTTTGGGTCCCTACGCTTCTCTCATCTGCAAGTACAAAGGAGTCTGTGCACAGGGCAGGAGAGAAATGTGGCCCTTTATGATGAGTGAATTGAGAGCTTGAGTGCACATAAGCACTGTTCTATTAGCACAGCCCAAGACCAAAGGTATTGCAAATTAATTGAGCAAAAGAATTTGTGTACAGTTGGCTTGTCTGTTCTTACATGAATCAAAAGGAGGAATTGGGCAGAGCTCCTTTTAGGAAGAAAAGAAAAGCATATGTTAGTTATTGTATTGAGAGGATGTTTTTATGAGAAAAGGGGATGCTGCTTCATTAATAACTGACATGTCACACCAATTCTGGTAGGTCTGATAGATTAAACATGAACCTCTCATTATTCAAGCAGCTGAAATGTATTGGCTGCTTTACCCACCTAATATTTATTCCTTGCACAGTATAACTACAAAATTGACATCTTCTTTTAAAATTGTTTGACTGTAATAAATATAAAACTTTCACTGCTGAAGTAAAGCATTGCTAGCTGGCATCATTTCCTATCCTTTTTTAATTATTCTTGACACTGTGGAGAAACATCTAATATAAATCTGTAATGTGCTCTGATGACAAACTACACGGTTGGAAGACCATGTAATCTCTCCACAATTAATTAAAGTGCACAGAGCTGCCTTTTTTTTCCCCTTTTTTTTTTCCTTATTTTCCACCCCCCCCAGCAACCAGATGCTGCTGACTGGCTCGAATAACGTTGCTGTCAACTGTAAAAAATTAAGATCCAAACCCTAAGAAAAGTACTTAAATAAAGAAACCAGATGCCCCAGATGCCAGGTTACTTTTTGATATTATGGCATACATCTTGGTGGAAGGCACTGTTGTTCAGCATCTGTAGCTTTACATACTTAATTATTGACATAGCAAATCTGTTGGCAGTTTATTTCCACAAGTATCTGTCACTTCAGCAAATCCTTTATTGAAAACTGAACTATGCCAATCAGTGTGAATAGTTCACCAGCACGCCTAGAGCAATGATATTAAGGAGGATTTGACTGCTGTTTGTTCAATGAGCATAGCCTTTTGTTTTTGAATGGGTGTGAATCTACTTCAGAAGAGCTTCAGCTCTGTGCTAGAAGCACTTAGCAGTCCTGTAAGGCTTGTGGACACATGGAGTCGATCAAATGCAAATTAATAACAATTTTTAGGCCACATAGGAATGTTGCTGTAACATTTATTGACTGTAATAATATTGTGGATGGAAGACAGGTTAATAAAAAGTGTTTATTAAATATTATTGTACCACCATATGACTTTCAGTGGTGAAGTCTGTAGCCACAGGAAACTGCAGGTGCAGGTTAATTTGCAAGATATCAGCAGAAGTTCGGATACTATTAATTAACATTATAAGAAAGAATTTCATAAGCACAATCATTTTTTGTTGACATTATGGTATGAAAAAATCACCTCAAATTTATTATTTAACATGGCTTTTTTGATAGAAATATTTGAAATGTTTGAAATGTGTTAATGTGCTTTCTGCTCTTTCTGTAACAATAGAATGACAAGTATGACATGCTGGGGTCTGGTTTTCCTACCCACCTGGCAGGTATATTTAGATCAACAAAGTGAAATGTTTTGTGGTCACAATTACTTGGAAAAACTCCACTGTTCTTTATTACTTTTCAGTTATTTCTATTCAGTTTTATTATTAGAAAGAGTTTTTCAAGCATCACAAAATAAATTGTTGTGGGTTGTTAGTGGGGCCTTTTGTGGGTGGAATGTGCAAGTGTGACAAGCAGGGGCAGTTTCCCATCTCCAGCCCCTCTGCTGTGCACACACAGCTCGTTCTTTGTGCACGGGAGCAGCTGCAGGGCAGGCGTCCCAAAAAGTGCCCTCCTCAGGATCAGCAGCTCCATGGCCATGGGGCTGTGTGACCCCCCTGCCTCAGCTGATTCTGCAGGGCTGAAGGCTTCCAGTGCAGTGGAAGGTCTTCAGTTCTGTTGTGTTTTGGGGAGGTTTCTCCTTAGGGAATTGTGTCAGTGTTTGTAAACTGTTCTCTGAACTCGCCCAACTTTTGATTCACATTTCACTTTATGCCACCATTCACTTACTCTTCATGGATAATAAATCAATAGGATTACAGTCCATTTCCTTGCTGTGTGGTATGTATTTTAAAAGAAATTACTGCTGTTGCTAGAGACAGAGGAGGGTTTTTTTTGCTACAAGACAGTTGGCACAGCTAGAACCTAAGCTACACTACTTGTTAATGCTTCTCTTGGAGAAGCATTACATTTTTTAGCAAACTGTGCTGACTCATCAGCTTTCTGATTCAGCTCACAGTGCTTCCACTGAAATGTTTTTTAAAATAGAACAATCAAAACTACAGAGCAGTTCCTAAACTGAGAATATGGATGCAATGTAGTGGTGTAAATCCATATGAAACTGATGCAAACAATGTATAAACTTTCCTGTGCTGGTTATTTTTGCTGTGTTCTTTTTTGTTTTTAAATGCTTCATGTTCTGCCAAGTGATGTAGTGTATTCTCAATTATTACATTTTTTGGAATGATCTTATTTGGAGCTATATACAGTATAATCATGTTATTTATACTTACATTTTAGTTAAAGGATTTACAAACTATGGATCAAATTTCACTATCAAGTACCTGCAAAAATCCCATTAGTTTCACCCATTTTAGTGGGCTGTAACTAAGAGCATGCAGAGACCCAAATGAATGTGTTCACATGCAAGACAGTCCTTGCAGCCATTTGAGGACTGGACAGAGCACCTACAGTGCAGAGAAGGCAGGGGGGACTTCTCCCTGCAGAAATCAGAAATAAAGCATAAAACTTGTGCATTAAAAACATTCCAGTTTGGACAAAATCAACATTCTAAGGGCACAGTAATTGCCAGGGGATTTTAGTGACCACAAATGGTTAGGAACTTGGTTTTACATCTCATCTGACCAATAGTTTATGACGCGCTGTGGTTTTTGCTTTTCTGTAACAACATGTTTCTTGGATCGTTTAAAGTATTTGGCTTGCAACACCTCTGAGGCATGGGTTAGCTTGCAGTAATGCATACTTTGATGTCTCTTATTGTTAAATTATATAGTGTGTACAATATTTCATTTTATTTAATACAAATCATTTTTATTTACTTAAAAGGAGCAAGCTGTCTTATTATATATGTTTGGCTTAGAAACAAAGAAATTATATTCTTTTAAGAGGTGTTTTATGTTTTATGGTTACTGAGAGAATAAATGGCCTTTTAATAGGCATTTATATAAGTGGGATCCATGTCTCCACTCTATTATATATTTTCAAATAATTAAAAGTGCTGTACAAATACTATAAGATAGCCTTCAAAAAAAAAAAAAGTGGGAAAACCCATGTGGTTTAAGATACCAGGAAAAAAATCCTGTTTCTTGGGGAGGGGGGAGGCAGAAAGGTTTATTAGGGTAATTTAATTTCTACTGATGCTACAAACATGCATGGGATGAGGATGTGGGGGTTCAAGTGTAGATGTTGCTTGCACTGTTCCCTATGGTGACCTGTTCTTCATTGAGACAGTCAATTGACACAGACGCCAGTGCATTTATTACTGAGTCTACTGTAAATGAGACTTTCAGCCTTGCCAGGGACAGATCTTTTTCCTGTGTTCACCACTATCACACATCACATTCGAGGACGGGGGAAAAGGAACTTTTAAAACAATAATATCAAACAACTTGGGGGAAAATGTTAAATATTACCATATGAAGAACTGATTAAATTTGTATGGTTTTCTTTCAGTAAAAATTGATATGTGATGAAACACAGTGCAGCTGGATAACTGTTTTGGCTAACGTTCCAGTGTTCTCTGATCTCTTTACCCAGCTATACATAAAAAAGAAACCATATCAGCATCCTTGTTCCTGTTGTACAGGCTCTGACATAAATACCCCCTCTCTGTTTGCCCCATACCATCTGGACTGCAAAAAACTTAACATGAGTTTGTCAGTGAGGTAGTTTATCTACATATCTTCTTCATATTCAGATCTACTCTCAAATATCTTTAAGTCTACTCATTGCAGTTTTCATGCATTTAATTTGTAAAACTACTGTACCTAGGTATTCTCAATCCATCAGTGCCAGAGAACCAAGGAGCAGATGCTGCTCGTGCTTCCTTTTCAATGTAGCCCAGAGAAAATTTTGTTCTGATAGCTGGGATCTAAAGACTAGGTCTCATATTCAGAAATGTGTCTGAACATTGTCTTGTTCAGTCCTTCAGACTTCCTGGGGTCTTACACACAGTTAGTAATCAGTGAAAATGCCACAGTCTTTAGGTACCTCTTCTGGTTTCATTGAAATACAGTTTTTGGTTGTGCATATGCTGGGCTTATGATTGTAGTATTTTTTTTGTGTTGAAGACATTCAGGAGCACTTTTTCCATGTATTCAAAAAGCCAGCTCGTTTTTGAAAAGGCAAAAAGGCTCTGTCAAAATAATAAGCTTCTGCTTGTCAATTTTAGAGGTTATTTTAAAATTGATTTGCCTTATGAATATTCCTCAGCACCTGAAATGCAGGACTGTGAGTTTAGGATAGTTTGTTTACTTTAAATTCCTTTCTTCAGCCAAATGTCCTTATATTGCAAGCTTTTTGGCTGGCACAGGAAGATCAGACTTCCTGCTCATTGATGTAAATAGAATTTTTCTTTTATTTTGGGAGTGGCAGGGGGTTGCTACAAAGTTTAATTTTCCATTTTGTTAACTAAGAACATATGCCAAGGGTCTTGGACTCTCTGAAGTACTGACTGACATAAAATATAATGGCAATCCAGCATGGGCTGGGGCTGAAAAATTTTGGATATTGTCCCACTCGATACTGGAAGACTGCTGATTTTTTTAACTGGGATAGATAGCATTGGTAATTTGCTCTTCACTTTGGCACACTCTGTTTAATTGCAACTACAGCAGAGCAAAACCATCTGCTAAAGTGATCAAGGTCGTAGGTTTTGAGTTATGAACATTAGAGAAAGTCATAGGTACAGTTCTTCTTGTCATTTCTTGTGGTGGAACCCCACAGAGACATCCCCCATCCCCGGTCTGTAGTGGTTGTTGCTATTGTTTGATAAGTGCCAGCCATGTGCTCTGTCCCCTGCCAGGCCTGTGCTGCTGCAGCTGCCACCACACTGTGCTGCTTCTGCTTGCTCTGCTTGTCAGTGGTGTTCCCAACTCTTCTGTATTTTCCAAGGGTGTTTGATGCAACCCTGTGTTGGAAAAGAGGGAAAACCAAAGGAAAGCTGCGTAAGCAGTGTAGGCTCAAGTCAGGAACATCTGGAGCTATGAGGTTTTCCACACTTTGTAACAACAAAGCTCTGTTTTTGCTGTTTTAATCAGATTTTCTGCTTTTGATGCTATTCTTTGCTTAGGAAAAGTTTGGTCTGTCCATGAGGACTGCAAAAGGAATGATTCCTCTGTCCTTGTGTTTGTCACTGCTCATCACTTTCTATTAGCTTTCAAATTGCTCTTCATTCTCAACATGAACTTGCTCTGCAAACATCTTCAGAGATTTCTTTTTTGTATTCAGAATGCTACACTTTTATGGAAAAAACTTCCCTGGGAAGAAAAAACCCCAAAATCTTTAAGGCCCCCAACAGAGAATTAAATAAGAATGGGAATTTATATCCCTGCAAGAATTATCTGGATTTAAAAGGAGATATCTGCAGTTCATATACTGTTAACACACTAACTCTACAGCAAGCTTTCCATTTCTGTTAATTTAATTCTCAGTAAATGCTAATGAACTTTTATATTAAATTAGATACATTTTCTGTTTTAAGTGAGGAAGGCATATTATTTCGTATTGAATGGCAGGACAGAAAGGATTGCAATGTACCTTTATCCCCAAAACACTAAGACCAGATTTCTGACATTCTGATGATGTTCTCATTGTGTTTAGCCTTCCTGAACATGATTGTTGTATAAGGATATTACACCTTCTTTTCTGTCACTGCAATGCACAATTAGACTTGTGAATTTTTTGTGCTCAGAGTTCATACTGTGTAAATGAGCAGTGTTACAGAGCCAGCTTTTTTTGTCCAAGCTCCTAACCATGGTCAGGAAGGCTGATATTCTGAAAGGAGCAGTTACTAACTTCTACTTTTTGAACAGCATTCTGATGCAGTTGTATCCATTTTCTGTACACATAAAGAAAGATCATGGCCTTTTATGCCCTTTAAAACTTGCTTGTTTCATTTTTCTGTCTTACCTCTGCTACTACCATAGCTCTCTGTTCATATTAGTTAATCTTATATTTGTGTTGCCAACTTAACTTTCTAGGGTAAAGAGTATCTTAATCATAAGAATTTAGAAACTGTTATGAAAGTTCAGGTGAAAGGTTCACCTAATTCAGCAATCCAGTGTGAATTGTGCCTAGTTTTGGAAGCATAAAGAGTGGAGAGAGGATGCTTGAAGGCAAAAACTGTTTTTCCACATCTCAAACTTAGTGGACATTTATTGTATTCATATAACTAAGTGGGAGCTAAATCTGTTGAAATGCAGTAGAACTTTGTAAAAATATCTTAAAACTTCATGTACCATTCTGTGCCCATAATTTAATTCAGATGTGTGTGTATTAATTCTGACTTCAGCATGGTGTGATGCACATGCTAAGTTATGACTGAGAAGCTAAAATTAGAATTGCAGTTTGTACAAAGAAAAATTATTTAATAGATGTACAGAACTGAGTAAGCAATTATATAAGTTCACACAGAGGAATAGTGCATGTTCTCTGTAGTAAGGTTCACTCTTTAGATGTATAGGCTAAATAACAGACTTCATGGAGTCAGTAATTTTTGCAAGGCTCAGTTGCTTCTTTCCACAGGAGCATTGTCTGATCTGCAAACTGCAGAACCAAAAATTTTTCAGAATTACTGCCACCCCTCAAAAATTACATTGTGTTATCCTAAAGCCCAGCCAAGCAAAGTGCTGTGTCCATGTGTATATGGGATGATATGTTTTCACTGGAAAAAAGGAAATGTTCAATTTTTTAGACTCTTTTTGAATACCTTTTCCATTTTTCCTTCAAATAACATCAGTCCCTAAGTGTAACTCATTGGAAGGAGCACATTTTTAAATGGTCTGTGTGTGGTCCTTAACTTCTGAGAAGTGGCTACTGCCTGATCTCTGTGGCTACTGCCTTGTTTTAATTCTAAAATACTGGTTGTGACATGATACAGAGATAGCAGAAATGACCCAGAGAAGGTAGGATTCAGCTAAAACAAAGGAAAGCAAGTGCAAGGGAGCAGTAAAAGAAATTTTCTTCTATCAGTTCAAAGTCTTGTCCATCTGCTCTTAATTTACTCTCATGCAGATGTTGGATCTTTCACTGCTGTTGGGCCACACAATGAATCAAATCCTGTTTCCTAATTTCCACCATTTTAAGTTATGTTCCTAGGAAATGGAATTCTGCAGTTTCTTACCTCTCTTCATGACAGCTGGAGGAAAGGAATGAGGTGAAGAGAGGAAGCTGGCAGTGTAGACCTTTCACTTGGGACTTACCTGGGTCCCTCTCTTTGGCTTGCAAACTGTTGAGATTTTGTATCTCTTTTACAGCCTTTAGGTAGGGACTTCCTGTGGCCATTGCATTCTCTCTTTATTTGGATACAACTGTGAAGAATTTGTCTTATTTTTGCTAGATGCTATCCAATGTTTTAATGGTATTTCATAGAAATAAAGGTGAAAATGTTCTATGACTGAATAGAAAAAGAAAACCCAGATGGCTTGCTTCATGCATTGCTTAGCTGTCCTCTTCCAATAAAGTCAAAATTACATTAAAAGCTTGGAGTATCCCTTCTCAGGTTTTATTTGATGATTTCAATATGCCTGATTTCTTTATTTCAGTGATGTTGAATAAAGGGTATATATAGTCGGGAAAGAATTTTAAATAAAGTTTGGACTCAAAAAGACTCCAAACCAAGTTCATGGATTTGCTTAAAGGTTACTTGTTTTTCATAAGATGTGAGAGGAAGTTGGTATGAAGTGATGAAGTCTGGGTGTTAGGCTTGTTCTGAAGATGTGAAGCTGTAGTCACTGCTCTGTTGTGTTCTCCAAGAGTCTGTGCATCAGGATTTGCAATTGCTGCAAAATTAGAGTGCCCACACTTCATGCCCTGACTAGGCAGAGTGCAAATAAAACTAAGAAAGACATCAGATACTTCTGGATGACAGAGCAAGGGAGGTTTTGGCAGATGGTATCCAGGTCTGCTTGGAGTGCCTATGTATGGTTTGTGATGAACCCACGAAGAGTTTGTGATGCTTATGTTTCATTTCAGCCTGTAATTACATTGTGAGGTCATTATCTGATACGTTTAGTTTAAAATTGTCCATTTTAAAATATAGGTAGCTTGCTGGGCAAAATGTGGACCACATCACCCCACAGTCCAATTCCACTTGAAGCAAAATAAAGGCTGCAGAACAAGGAAAGACTTAGTACATAACTTGTGTTGTGTACTGCAGTGAAGTACCAGCTATTGTGAAATTGCCTTTACTGTGGTGAATGTCTGTAGCAGACTTCCTTTTCCCAAAAAAGCATGTTGAGAAGGTGTTGTCTCAACTCTCAGAAGAGCTTTCCAAATTAATTTTTAAAATCTAAGCAATTAATTTACCTATTATGTTACATTTATGTAAGCTGTTAAATGTAAATGATTCACTTTCAAGGGAAACCTAAATCATTTGTACATTGTAGTGTAATTGTTTTCCATCAGAATCAGAAGAGTTTCCAGCAAGGCTTTCTCCCACACTGAGTCAGTATTCAGCCCTTCTTCTTACACATCCTGGTGTGGGTTTTTCCATGAACACTTTTTGCTCTTTAGTTATTTGTTGTAATTATCAAGTTCATTTTTCTCTAATAGATGTGATTAAGTATATTTAGCACTGTGTAATGAGTTTTCTGCCTGGTTGCATTCTGGCTAATAAGGAATTCCTCAGAGTCTCTTCTGACAGCTGCTGTGGATCCCAGGTTTGTGCTGCCACAAGAGACCTCTTCCATGAATTGCTAACATTAGAGAAATTAACTCGGTTAGACTAACCATAAAATCTGGGCTGAAATTTGATTACTAATAGATCTTGTGCTAGGTTTCAGCAGCACCGATATTGTGGTGCTCTCTTGCACAGAAAAAAACCACAAAAACATCATCACAATTCAAAAAACCTTGTGCCTTCACACGTAGTGAGTGTGTAAACTTCTTTGTGGAGGCTGTACTGATTTAAAAAAAAAGATTGCAAATAATACTGCCAATAATTGTTCAGTGTTCTTGTTACAGTTGCCTTTTTTTTTTTTTTTTTAGCTTTTATGATCCATCTGCTAACTTACCGGTCTATGGATAATGGTTTTGTTATCCATACTACTTCCTATTATTATACCAGCTCCCAAATTTGTGAGGCTGAAAATGATGGGAGCAATCTGTACTTGGTGATGCAGTGCTGTGGCTGAGTTGCTTAGCAACAGTGGCTGCAGCCCCTGCACCCGCTCTCCGGAAGGGGGATACAGAGACAGGGAGATGGAATAAATACACCTTCAACGGGGCTGACTTGAGGAGGGAATGATAAAGGTTGGAAGTTGTTTTTCTGCCAAGTGCCAGTGACTGTGGGAAGTCTTCTCTAAACAGATCCTGTGAAAAAGGAAAAAAAAATGGAAAGTGGTCACTTGACTTTCTGAATTACTGGAAGAGAATGAAAATACAGCAGTAAAAGGGTTTTCTTGCTAACTGTGAGCCTGTGCTGCATTATGAGGTTTTTTCTACTGTGGTGCATAATCATTACAGAAAATGCGTAATCATAACCATGTGTCTTCTATTTATCACTACAATTGAGTACCAAATTCATGGAGAATAGGGATTGAAAATTAATGCCAAGTACCTCTTAAATTCCCTGCTGGTATGTTAATTACATAAAGACTGTTCATAATAGGGTTAGTGGTAATGTAATAAATATGGATGGGTCTACAGTTTTAAATTCTTTTGAGATCTGAACAACTCTGCATTTGGGTTCACACAGTATTAATTGCTAGGACCTAAATTTCAATCCTCTTCTGGTTTCCAGTCATATATTTTACAAAGACTTGTGTGATTACTGAAGTATCACAGTGTTATTTTCAGTTCTGTATATCCCACACCCCTGAAGCCTTTGGAAATTGTCTGTGTTTGAAGCCTCTCTGTAGAGTGAGGTATCACTTTGCTACAACATTTAGTATAAAAAGTCAGCCTTTAGGAAGCATAAAATGTAGAAGGGAGTGGGAAGTAAGTTGATGCAGATATACCCAAGTTTGTTAAAGGGCTCTTATCTGCAGTCACCAGCATCACACGGGATTTTTCCAAGTGCTGGTTATTGCTGCTAGTCAGTGCTGCTTTGCAATTAGTGTTGCACCACGTAGATAAGGTGGATATATAGGAGCTAAGAACAGATAACATAAATGCAAACAAAGAAATTTAAATCTTTTAGCCTCCTTTTTACTTTTTTATTTCTGAATTGACTCTTAAGCAAGCAAGCAAAACGGGGTTGCTTTTTTCGGTTCCTTTGGAGGAAAAATATGTCTAGAAATTTAGAGAGAACCTTATTATTTAGGAATTTGTATTGCTTCACTTCTATATTTTGCAAATGGTGCTGCACTCATCATAAGCCTGGTCCTAAAATTCATCGAAAGAAAGACACTGCTTATCATAAAAGCAGAGGTTTTGATCTAAGTGGGAGTCTGTGGGCTCATTTTTAGAAGGTCAGATTGATAGACAATATCTCACAGTCTAGATAGTGACTCTATCAAACTAATTCTTAAACACATAGTAGTACAATGAATTATTCCTGTCTTGGAAGTATGGTTTATGACCTTTCTGCCCCAGGTATTATTGCTGATTATTATCTGAGAATGGGTAGTAGCATGCTTTTTGTTTCATTGGGTTTTGTGGTTGATTTGGGGTTTTTATTTTTTTTGTATTTTAACTCAGGCTGTTTTTTAAGCAAATCTGTTTTATGAACCACTTAATACAGCAGATTTATGATAAAATAAATTTATCTTATAGCATGGCAATAAAGAAATGCCCTTCACCTTCCTTCTCTCCTAGAGGTTATTGTTTAAACTAGTATCTCAGGTTGTATAGATAAATATTTCTATGGCCTTTTGTTTTCCTTTTTTTTAATGCAAATTTGCAGAAAAGTGTGAGCATTTTAGAATATTTTGATTTATTTTGCAAAATCTACACTTGCTAATTGCCAGCTTTTCAAAAACAAAATGGTAGAATTCTTCATACGAGGCTGCATAAAAGATGGACCTATTTTGTATATAGAATATTGCCTGTCCTTTAGATCTATGTGTTTTGCTTATGGAATAAACCAAAATAGGAGAGATAAACTAATATTTTGTATAAGCTCAGCCAGACAATACACATGATAAAGATGTTTCATCTTCTTATGTATGCAGAAAATATGAAAAATTGTAGTTTACACATATTTTCTCAATTCAAGTGTAAAATTGGGCCCCCAGATTGCCCTGGGCCACGGTGGTTGTGTTAAAGAAGCACTATTTACCTAGCAGCTGAGTGAAAAATGATCAGAATATTAGACTCATCTAGGCCACATTAAGGAGCCATTGCATTTCCCGACAATTTTATGCTATCTCAATATGAAAACAGAGCAATTTCAGCTCATATCAGGTTATGATCGGCAATTACAGTTGCATAATTCACCTAGTCGTCTCTTTTCAGGGCCTTTATTTTCCCTCTTGGTGACATTCCTGAGAAAGTGCCTGATAAAAATGTCATATATCATCCTGGCTTTAAAACTCGTAAGGGGGTAATCTGCTATGCCTTGCTGAGCCTATATTCATCACTAGATTTTTGACTTGGAGGGGTCATGACACTCATAATTTCCTTTTTGATATTGTCCTCACTAGATATGACAAGGGACTGTAAAAGCTCCGTTGTAGGCTGTGGTTAAGAGCCGTTCCAGTGGGGCTCATCACCAGCAATAACAGTGCATTACTGGGGATTGTGCAGTACTTGGCCATTTCGAAGATAATTAGATTTGATGTCAACATTTCTTTATCACCTGCATCCTTTTGTGCATCTGCGTGTCAAGTTGTTATTTCCGGATTTATTAGCACCCTCAGAGCTACTATCTATCTGTCAGCCTGTGTGGTGTTTGTGTTGACAGTTGTAAAGTTAATTACTAGTACTAATGAGCATCGGGCTTTTGGTGGACATGGCATTTTGGGCATTTAAAACTGTAATTAGATTTTTTTTTTTCCTTTGTGTACAGCCACAGGAAAAATGCAGGAAAAGAAAAAGAAACTGAAAGCACCCTGACCTCAAATCTCCATCTCCAATTTGACATTGTTTGCAGTATCTCTAATTCAAAAAGCTCAAACAGGCAGCTTTGTTTGCTTTTTGCTACATTTTCTTCTCATCATGAACTCTATGAATATTTGTTTTATCATGTCATCCAAACCTAGATCTTAAGGGAAAAAAAAGTTTTGTTTTCAGATGACTTTATTAAAAACATGTTTAGATAGCGTATGTATCAGCTGTTCCTTTTTCTTTTAAAGTATTGGTATTTTAGCCCACAGACTATACAAGTATTGTGGTTAAAAATAAATTTGTAACAGCATCAAAATTAGCCCATCTTATGATCCCACTCCTTTTAATATAATCATGTATTAGACCCAGTGAACACAAAGACACTTCTTGTTTATTATACAATTGTAAATCCAGAGTAATTTCAGTAAGTGGGATTAACAGAGATGTAACAGAAAGAAGAATTTTGATACTTACTTGCCTTGCGTACATGTTAAATTTCCTATCCTGTAAATCAAATTACCAGCTCTTTTATGTGATGTTCCAAGTAACATATAACTCATAGGATTTAGAATAATGGCACTTATATATGACATATACTTTATGTAAGTATATTGTTTATTCCGATGCTGCAACTAAGAACCACTCCCTTGCTGCTTTTTCTATTTGCTTTCTATTTATCATTATCTGCCATTTTGTTAAACAACTACCCTTCCCAGACATAAATCATCTGTAAAAATGCTCTGGCTCAGAGAAAATTTCACCCTGGCACTGAAATGATGAGATAACCATTTTCATCTCTTGTTGAAGCATTGAGATTTATTGGGCTTTGATGGGCTACAGACCAGACATCATTCTCTGCTAAACAGACTCCCACTTGCATTTATTCTTATTGCATTTAGCAATTCAAAATAGAACTCCTGAAGTCCCTGCAGAGCCCCTTCCCATCTTAGGTGGGGCACAGGACGTCAGTGTTATTACCTTTATATTAGATAAGGAAGGGACACACTGAAGCGTGTGGTGATTCAGATGATTTTTTATTTCCGTTTAGCAGTGATGACAGAATGTCATAGTGAAATGACTTCAAAAGTCATTTTTCCCTCTGCCCTGGTTCTGCAGCCTTGTCCCTCGAGGGCACTTCCATTGTACAGTTATATTAATTCTGCTAACTTTCAGACTTCATTGCTGACAATAGGCCTTTTGGCTTTCTCAGACTATTACATTAAATTTCCCATCAAACCATGTCAGCCTCTGAGGTCAGGAGAAGCTTTAGATATTTTGCCTTTTGACTTCATGGGCAGGTATTTCTAAATTGCTTTTAGCTTTGTTTTTCCAGTGTCAGAAATCATATTGAACCTGTTTGAGAACTCAGACAATGAGTGTTTGTCAGGTGAAGGACAAATGGTCTGAGGGGTGAGGAGGGTGTGCACGGACACCCAAACACGTGTTTGCTGGGACACTCCTGTCCTCGCTCGTGCCAGTGTCACTGAGGGTCAGGTACCCTTGGTCCAGCTGCATTTCTCAAGGCAGCAATGCCTGACCATGCATTTCACACACACAGGCACCCTGGGTCATTCTCTAAAGGTTCATCTTCCAAACAAAAGGCTTTTGTTTTATCTCCGTGTACTTTTAATGTTGACTAGTTTTGCTACTCTGGCATTTGTTTGGCATTTTTATAGGAAAATTGAGTATAACAGTTCACAGCTGGGGAAACTGAGGCACAGAGAGATGAGCTGATATAGCAGGATGATGAAGGGACAAGAACACAGGAACTCTCCTTTACAGAGTCCTGTCCACTGTCAGTGTCTGGAAACACCTTGAGGATGTTTTGAAGAATCAAAGTACAGTAGACTTAAAGCAGAACTTACTTGCATAAAACCTTCATGTAGGAATCACTGAAATCTTAAATTGTACTATGTGACCATGAAGTAGATTTTAGATTATTGAATAAGCTTTGCTGTTGAAGCATTCTTTTTCTCTATATTTATCAAGATTCTCAGCCTTCTTCAAATAATATATAAATTGTTTTAATTTGGTGGATTTTTTTTTTCTCCTTGGAATGATTTTACATAAGTTTTTAAACCAGCAGTTGTCAAATGAGATTTTAAATTTATCACAGATAAGCACCCATTGTTGAACTGGAGAAAATGTTCTTCTAAAAAAGGTGTTACTGTATGCAAAATACAATTAAGTAAAAAATGCAACAGAATTATAGGAAAAAAACCCCAGACTTTCTTTGATAGACACAAATGAAAAAACTAAAAGCATGGATGGTGTATAGAATTCAGCAAAAATCAATGTGTGCAGATTTTTAGCCACTGTTTTGAATTTGTAATCATGGTTTCTGTATTTAGAAAACAGGAATTCTGCAATGTATTCTTCCCTCAAAACTCTATTATTTAATAAGCAAATGAACAGACTTTTCAGAGAAAAATATTTCACCTTGAAAGCAAACTCTGCTCTCTTTTTTTGGTGGTAATTTTAAAGTATCAAAATGAGAACTGTCTTAATTCTTAGCTGAGGTTTACATCCATAGAGGGGAATGTGTGCATGTGAGTGCAGAATAAGGGGTGGGTGGCAGGGCAGGAGAAAGATGAGCTGAGGAAGGCAGTGTCGATGTGTTACTACCTGCTTGCAGCCATAAGGCCGGGGAATCATTTGTGACACTCTGGGGACAATTTTGTCACCCTGACAGTAATGCTGTTATGCACCAACTTGACACACAGGAAGAATCCATAAAGACAGATAAGTAACTGTGAAAGTGGCTGGGGATCAGCCTGAGTGCTACCACTCACCTGCAGTGACAAATAGATAGTCATGAAGGATTGAAAATCCTGCCCAACACAGAGATATGTCAGTCCAAAGCCAGAACGCTGCGTGGTTACATGGAGGTTGTAGTAAAAATACACATAAGGCACATGCACAGAAGGGCCCCCAGGCGTAAGTATGAGAAGGTTAACTTCAAAGTATATTAGTTCTTCTTTGTAGCTTTTTTTTTTCCTTAAGAATACTTGATGTGTTTCACAGTTGGACCAAATTCTTACATTAATTGCTTTTGATTGGGCTAATTCCTGCAATTTTAATTGAAATGTGATGGGTATATGTTAACATTGGGGTAATGAAGATGAAAATTTTGCCAGTGTGATTTTTGTGGGAATCAATGGGTCTGTTTCCAGGTGTCATTTTTTTTTTAGTAATTATTTTATACCAATAGAGGTCCCCATTTGCAAATCCGATGAAGAAACTTGTGACTTAAGAAATACATTCTGCTTTTAAAAATACTGTGCTTTAGCTGTTGCAGTCAACCATAAGTGCTAAAAATCAGTGCCAAACTGTTTGCTGTTTGTTATGTTCAAAACTGTTATGCTCCTACTGCAAATGCATTTCTTTTTGTAAAAAAAGCAAAAGTGGCTTTCAGTTTAAAAAATACTTTATAGAAAGATAATGGTAGTTTTATTGCTTTTTGGTTTGTTTGTTTAAAACAAAGGGATTAAATCTGACCCTGAAGACCACTTCTGAATTCAGTCCCTCTTTTTTGACTTCTGTTTCATTATTCATGTTTGATAATTTGAAGTTTGTTTCTCAGGAAAGAAGTGAGTTACAACCAAAGACAGATGATGTGCTTGAGTTTCTGTTTTGTTTACTTTATAATCTCTGCTTTTCTCCTTTTCTTCTCAGTCTGGCCACTGGCTTTCACTTTTAAGGAATTTCCCTTTGTAGGCAGTCTGAAGTAATTTTGATCCCTGGAAGAGGGACTAAAAGAACCTGTAAACCTTACATTTCCTTACATCCCACATGCTCAGGATTATATTTTTTTCCATGTGTTTTCTTTTTTTCTTCCGATCTGGCAGTTCCTTGTCGTGTCCTCAGTTCCTTTCCATGGTGGCAGCTTTTGAGCAGAGTGTGCAGAGCTCTGAGGTGGTGACTGCTCCCTTCAGTGCCGAGCAGAGCTGAGCTGGAGCTCAGCAGGGTGTGACAGGACTGATTCTCAGCCCTGAGTGCCAGTCCCAGCCTCCTTGCAGAGCCCTTCCACACATCTCATGCACATCCCAATGAACTCTTCATTTCATACACTACCAGTGTCTTTTTTATTCTTTGCCTCTTTGGCATAGTGCTGGGCACAGACTGCCTGGATGGTTTGTGCAGGCTGAGTCGTGCTGCATTTGGCCTCCTCTCTGTATGATCTGCACTGGCTTCCCTCCAGTCACCCTTTTCTTGAGCTGCTCAGGCTTGACCATTTTATTCTCTTGATAATGCCCTCCTCTGGAGATGCTGAAGAATAAGAGTTTGGGTTAACTCGGGAATCAGTCCCAGTAATGACAAGTCAGTAATGACAAGTCACATAATGAGCTTTTGTGCAGTAAGATACACTGCTCAGCAGCAGCAGCACTTTCAAGCTATTTAGCAAACACATAGCTGGCTTTTCCATTGCTATATTTTATTTGAAGCACAGATAAAATTAACCTAATACACCAAAATAGCAAACTCTAATAAAGAGACTTCAAAACCTGTTTTCTCCCTTGCCCCCAGCCCCATCTCGAGTTCCTCATCACAGAATGCTTTTTAGGCCTAAGTCAAAATATCTGTACCTGCTGGATCTTCCCCCTTACATTCCTGCACTGTTTTATCCTTTCCTTCTGGTTTTGTTCTTTTCTTTCCTTTTGCCCACCCCTTGTGGTAGAGTGCCTTGTTCAGACAAGCCTGCCACTGCTTGCAGGTCTTCTCTTGTGCACTACCAGCCTGGACAATTGGTCATTTTTGTTTACATTCTTCCTTCTTGTCCAAGGCTATAACAAGTTTTTTCTTTGTTAAGAATCATGTGTAGCTGCTTTAGCCTAGCGTAAGCCTTTTTTTCTGATTTTTTTCTAGTTGTTACAGCAATTTGTAGTACCTAGAGAACAGTTTTACTGTAAGAAATGTCTCAGGAGAAAAAGGAATTTATAAATTTGAGTTAAACAAACATTAATCTCTCAACTGTTGATGAAATGGTGTCACCCCCCCTGTTCATGCTCGGCCTGACCCCCAGATATACATTCTCAGCTTCCTTAAGACTGTTGTTTCTAATGTGTTTTCAGCTTCTATTTTTGAGCAGGAAGGGTTTGTATCTCCACTACAATCTTGAACAGTAAAGCCTTTTTAAAGAAATCAAGATTTGCGTTTTATTCAAGAATAGGAATTCTTTAATAAAGATGCAGCAAATACTCTGAAATTTTTGTGGCAAGAATAAGCACAGCAGTATCTAAATTCTTATTTTATTATATTTTTGCTAACTTACAATTATTTGAGCTAATTAAAATTAAGGTCAAGTATTTCTTCACCAAAAAGTGCAATTTTTACAAAGCTAAGGCTTCCTGGGATAAATGTCTCTGTTTTACTAAAATAAAATCTGCTTAATTTTGTAGGACTGATCTAAAGTTCAGGTTTTTGATTATTCAAAAAAATTTAATTTTATGGCACTTGAAATCACGTTCTAGAAGGGTAGATCAAACTCCCATTTTGTTCAGTTTGTTCAGCTTCTTGACAAAAATACTGTATCTTTGATGTATTTTGGACTGTGTAAGATAAAGCTGTGTAATGGCCTGTAGGAGTTAAATGACTGCTGAATAAATTATGGGAGATATCAACTCATCCCACAAGGGATTTCTGCTATAGTGGGAACGTGAACATCAGGCTCACCTGCCACAAGTCCTGTCAAGCTGAACATCACCACAAAGAAAACAAACCAATGTTCTGCTGACTAAAAACCAAGTGTTTCAGCTCAGTTCTACAAATCAGAGGGAGTTTTGCAATTTGGAATTATTTGGCCATTATTTGATAAAATAAATGCAATATGTAAAAAAAAGCAATGGAAATTTCAAAATTCCCTCTGGCACGGAGATTGGTGGTTTCACTCAGCTTGTGTGTAATATGCCATTGGCAAAGCAATTCCTTTCTATAGTCAATTGCTCTTGTTAGTTGAACTGAATGCTAATGCAGGAGCTTTCATCTCATTCAAAACATATTAGTCAGAACTCAGAGAGCAAGAGGGTACTGCCAAAAGGTGTCTTGCATTGACAGCAAAACTTCCAGCTTTGGAGCTCATCTCTCCTATTTCCCTTCTAATCTTGGCTCTGATTGGGGTAAGGAAAATTCAGTTGTTTCCTGTCACAGCCTAGGAATGCATGAGAAAAAGGTTGTTCCACAATTTCCTTCTCTTTTTGTAGTGCCTCTCCCCAGAAGGTGCATAATTACTGCAGTGTTTATGGTTTGAATGGTGTTAAAGCAGTTGTGCTTTACTACCACATGGATTTGCAAAGGGTATGGGAAGATTTTTTTATACTGTATTCCATACACTCAGGAAAAAATTGAATGTAATAATTCAATGGATTGGAAATATATTGCTTAGGCAAGATGTTTTTACCACTGAAGTCTGAATCTCACTATGAATACCTCTTCAGACTGGACTGGAAATGAGTAGAATGGTGTGGTTATTTATCATCAAGAGATTGAAAATGATAGATAACCTGAAATTCAGTATGTATAGTGATTGCTACGTCTTCCTTTGTTAACTCCGATTATTTTGTATTTTCTTGGTGATTGCAAGCAGATTACTTCTACCTTTGTATTCTCTTCTTTAAAAAAAAAAAAAGGTGTATCTTCTTTTTAGCAAAGATCCACTACATCAACTCATAGGTCCAGTGCTTTGGCTGGTACACATTCTTCACAGCATAAGTTGGGAAAACAGTGCAATCCAGGAAAAGCATCTCATCTTTGGCTGACTTGATCCCAACTAGGGAATGTTTACTGTACTCCACTGCCTGCTGTGATACTCTGTGGATTTATATCATTTAATGTCATTTTGGAGGTTACTATGAAATCTAAATAGAAAAAAAAAGGTAGACTGCACACTCCCTGGAAGGGCAATGTGTTAGTAATTTTTGGCAGAACACTTACAAGACTAGATAGTTTTTCATAACACTGAACATAACACTGCCTCTGTACACAAGGAAATAATGCCTTGAGCCATTGTGCATAGTCATCTGCTGCAAAGCTCAGTATCCAAATTTTTTACTGTCCTTGCTAATCTAGGGTTCTTCCCAGAAAGGAAGAAGCATAAATTGGTAGCAGGAGAATCTGGATTGTATTTGTTCCTAAACTTGATGATCATTTGATGCTTCAAGCTGCTTTATCAACCATCCTAAGCATTTTCTAAGAGACATCTTAAATTATAATTTTTTAGTTGGATGGGTCTGTAGTCGTTGTCCACAGAAGGTACCAGTGGGGTCACAAGTGACAAGTGTAGCAGGTTTTTTTTTTGGTTTTTTTTTTGGTAAAATCAGATAATTTGATATGTTGGTCGTTATGGGCCTTTGTAGTTACTACAGGCCTTACTGTAGTTCCTGATTCGTAGTTATCTGTGAAATGTTTCTGCTAAGAATGCCCAGCCAAGGGCAGGGAATGGAAAGAAAGCTGGATTTGTGGGGATTTGATCAGAGAGACCCACGTCGCTTCCAAGCCAGTAGGACATGGGGTGGCTGGCAATTCAGGAAGAGTGCTGTGCATTAAATAAGCAATGTGGACACAAGGAATTGTTTTGCAGGAATTTTAATAGGGATTGAAGTTAGGAGACACCACACATACTCTACTGCAGAGAAGGCTGGAGTTGTGCACAGAAGCAGAAAAGTCACAGAGTTATGAGAAGGGCTCACAGAGGTCAAACCCTCCATTACAAACTGAATAGATTGTAAATAATACATGTAGGTCACAGAGATATCTCTTTTTCCAGTGATTAATTATGCAAATCTGGTATTCTGTCTCAGGTCAGATCTCTGACTATGTAGTTCGCTCCTTTTTTGTGGAAAATTTCTGAGTTCTACCCTCATCTCCCTAAAAGGAGCTACTAGTAGAGTTTCAGAACTTTCAAGCTGCATTTTTTGCTAATTTATTTCAAGCAAAGTGCCTTTTATGGGCGTATTTACTATTTTTTTGCATTAAAACACAAGCAGAACTCACCCAACTTGAACAGGTTGAATGCCACATCTGTGCAGAAGATATCAGCACACTTATTTACGGCTCAAAGAAACAGAGTCTAAATTAAAGCAGCTATTGCTATAGAATGGATAAGCGGCCATTATGAATTATCCTTAATTATAGTGATTTCCTAAACTAATAAACCTGCTAAATCTTTTTTGCAAGGGTTAGTTTACACAGTGCATATAAAATCTGCGTGTGCTACGCATCAACCACCAGCTGTCTGACAGTGTGTTGCTATTGCAGTGAGTGTTCACATAAATTTTATGTTGGTTATATTAACAGTCAGTCCATATCACTACCCACAGATGCCAGTAGACATAAAAATTGCTCTCCAGTGAGCCTAAATATCCCTAGAAGCTAGTTGTGTCTAATGTTCCATGTAGTATTTGTACGTGAAAGCAGCAGATTGAAAAGTTATTTACAGATGAATATTTCAATCCAGTTAGTTCATATTGGCCTACTTAGGCTTCTTTGCTGGTTTATTTGTATGCTAAATAATTCACTAAAGGTTCTTGTTTACTTTCAAAAGTAGTTTCTATGAAATGCAAACAACAGAGCCAACTTTAGGTGCTCTAAAGGCTAAGCAGCCCTGTTTTAAATGCAGGTCAGAGCTACAGACAGCATCTTGCAGATGGGCTGTCACTCACAGTTTTACTCTTTTAGTTGCTGGATCTTTAAAGAATTTACTGGGATTTGATGCTTTAATATAAATATTTAGCAATAATGGGTTATTTTTTCTTACTCAAACCGTTTCTATGGACAAATGTGAAGTCCTTCAGGGTCTTCCCATTAAGCAGCCAAAGCTGGCATGTTGTGGGCTAGTTGGGTGGATTCTTGACAGTGCACAGGACTAGAAAGTGCAATGTGATTCCTTCTGCTGTAGGACATAAATACTTTTTCATATGAATGTCTACGGTCTAACATTTGCATACCATTTGTTGAATACTTTGATTTCTTGATTAATCAGAGCACTGGACAAATGCAGCCATTGTCTGTTCCTTTATTGAGATCCAGGAACTTAGCAACACTCCTAACACAGCACTGTCTATATCACAGTGTTCATCTGTGTGCTAACTTTTTTATTTTATAATATTGATTTTATCATTTTTTACTGTTTGTAGTAGGAGTTGCTTTATTGATATTTACTCAACCCCTCTTTGTGCAAACACTGTGGAATACTTTGTTGCAGGTATTGACATACATTTGCTGGTTGCTTCACCAGCATCAGCTTATTTCACCCAAATGGTATTCAGATGGTGTAATTGTTTCTTGCTATTGATTTTAGATTGCCTTTATGACATGCTTCTGGAGACCATGGCACACGTGCTGAGTCTGGCTACAGCTTTAGTTCAACCTTTTCAACAAGAATGTAAATCACACTTATTAAAATTGCAACACCATAATGTTTTAAGTCTTGATTTGCTTTTCAAACAACTCTCAAGAAAGATGGAGACCAGTCAGTTCTTGATAGATTGTGAAGGAGTATCTTACTGCTTCCTAAAGAATTCTGAGCTATCAATGAATATTCCAGCATAATACCAGGGATGATGTGCTGTCAGTGCTGATCTGTTTTTGTGCAAATATGGCATTGCTCAGGCATAGGTTCACAAAGACATTTAAGAGTGAGTTATTTTGTTGCCTGCATGTCCTGCCATTTGTAAAATGAGGACTTTTGGGACAATCTTATCTTCAGCAATTACTCTGGATGGGTGTAGAGTGCAACATGCCTTCTGCAAAAGGTTCTTTAAAGAATGTGTGATTGCACTTTACTTATGCCCAGGTACCACTCAGTGTTTCCACAGAAGTCTTTATTAATAAGTTGACCTGCCAAAGTGCCATGGAGGCACAGGCCTTTAGTGGCATCACCCAGGGAATGAAAACCCTGAATACAAGTTAAAATAATTTCACTAAGAAATACCCAAGGATGAAGTAGAAGCTTATGATATGATACTACCTAAGAAAGTTAACCAGTAAACATGCATAAGATGTGTAGTGACTTTTATCTATTAAATTTTTATTTATCAGTTAGACCGCCATAGTAGAACAGAATTACAAATTTAGATAAAATCTGTAAACTTGTCGTAACCTTCTAAAAAAGTCAGAGTAAATGTAGGTGCTACAATGTATAGGAAAATTTCTTCTCTTGTACCCCTAATGTATGAGATGGCTCCTGATTTATTACTCATTTAACTGGTAGTGCATTTTGCACAGCAAGTGCTGTGTTCCCATGGTGGTATAACTTTAGGTATCTATAGAACATCTGTTTGAAGAACTGAGTAGCAGCTTTTAAAATTAATTTGCGTATTTGTTTTTGAAAAGTGAGTTGCATTTTAATAAAAAAAGGGTGGTACATTAAATGCAGTTAAAAACTGAATCCTTGGGAACGTTCATGGGGGGTTTGCACCAAAAGTACGGATTGGTACAATTGGGCAGATTTGAAAATTTCACTTGCATTAAGAAAAATTTTTAAAGGAGCATTTCATAAACATGCAAGAGTGTACATTTATGTGGAGGGAAACTTCATTACACAGGGAATTAGTTTTCCCAGAAGATGAGTTGAGTGTTGCTGGTATTGAAATACAAAACCTATTTGCCAAGATATCTGCAATCAAATGCAGTCCTCATGTGATTGCACCAAATATAAAACTTGGCCCCACTGTGTTGTCTGTGAGTAAAGACAAATCAGCAGTTCTTCTACAGCAGACAGGGAAGGAAAAAAACCATTATGAAATATTAGTGAACATGTCATGAGACATCAGTAGTTTGCAGAAGCTGTCCTGTTTGTCAGTGCTGCCCTAGTTTCTTAGAATACATGTATTTAAGAAAAAATTCTGTGTAATTTTTATACGTAAAAAACCCCAAAGTCATTCCAACTGCTCGAGAAACACAAGTGTTATGAAAGGAATTAAATTGCATGCTTTGTATTTAGATAGGAATGTATGTTTTGCAAGTGTACTAAATATTTTGAATGCAGCATTTTAGGGTGCAGAAATTGTGGCATCTTCATAGTGATTATCAGCTTTGTGCTTTTCCTGAATTCAGGGGAAGTTTCCTCTGGGCAAGGAGCTCAGGACTGGGCTCCGTCATCATCAGTTAATTGGGCAGAAATCTGAAAATGGCAGTGTTTGAAAGGAGTGTGTGTATGAAGGCAGACAGGCATCCTGCAACAACTAATTCACCCACACAGCACATCTTTGAACTGTCTAAGGCAGAGCTAACTGTTTACATGCTACCAACAAGAGTAAATACTCTGAACAGAAGGAAAAGAGAGTTGTTGTGAATAAAGAAAAAGATTACAAGACAGCCCATCTGCTAGAGAGTACCTGTCACCTCCAGTTACAAGCTGGAGGCAGCCCTACCTCAGAACAACTAGAGACCAGTTTATTATTCAAACAGGAGAGAAGGAGAAGCTAACTTAGACCTCCACTTTCTGTCTGATACAGTGTCAAAATATCAGTTTCAGGGAATTCTGTGGACAGAATAGTGAGGGTAAGTTGAGTCTAAACGCTAACAAGAAAATAGCTAAAAGAACTGCTTGAGCAGAGCTAAATGGCTCTCCTGGCTAATAGCTATGCAGGGGGTTGAACACCCTGGCTGTCAGATGTAAACAAGAATTCTGCCATGGAACGTACTGCTGGCAACAAGGACGAGAATTATATTAATTATAATAATAATAATTATAAGGTAATCTTGTTATCCTTAAGAATCCTGATTATAGTAATTTAAGAAACAATCACCTGGTTGTCATTGTACTGCAAGCCCGACAAAGGCAGTTTTAGAGAGCCTTAAATTAAGCCATTATATGTGTTTGTATACACATATAATAAAGCAGGGATTGGAATAGCTATTGTCTTTGGAAACCTATTATAGGTGTCTACAGCCAGGTCAAGTTTCCTTCCTTCCATTACCATTGTCAACACCGGGTAGGGTAGCCACAGACAGTGTTCACTGTTCTTACAATATTATATGAGGAACCAATTTAATTTTTATATTTGCTGCAACATTGTCTGATTTTGTTTCTCGAACTGTGAGTTAAGAATCCATTTTCTGAGAGCAGGTGGAAAATTACTAGAGGAGCTGTACACCACGTGCTGAGAGTCCTAAACACGTGGCACATGTGGAGGTCAGCTGGCGTGTGTCGGGGGGTGGAGACCGCCTACGCTCCAGTCTCTAAGCAGGAGCCCCTTGTGAAAATGGAGGGGAGCTCTGTCTCTGAGGAGATCTCCCATGACAGCAGTCAGGGGAGAGAAAACTGCCACCACTGGGCTGCAGGTGACTCCCTGGTGTCACCAGAGAGGTGGGGAAACTCCTTCTAGGGAACAATTTCCCTGAGTAGGCAATGGTTGTCTTCAAGGGATAGAACTGTGGGAGGGGCCTTAGTGCATAAAAAGCAATTAAATGCATCACAGCTGGGTCCCATCTGGTTTTGGGTTCACTTGCCTACTTGTTTATCCCATTTTTGCTCCTGTCCTCGCCCTCCCTGCATTCTGTCTTCCTGCAGTCCACCCTGCTTCATCCCTGCCTACCTTCCCTGCCCGCATCTGTTCTGTCTACCCTGCATCACCACTCCACAAGCCTGCCCACCACTGCCCACAGCAGCCTGCTGCTTCCCTGAAAAAACCTCTTCAATCTGTGCCACCTATGGCAGTGGGGACCTCTATCTCAGTGCCCAGATGCCTTGAGACTTAGGCCTAGGGTTAGGCTTGAGAGAGCCAAGGAGCCTACAGGTTCAGGAACACTGGGGCTGGAGAGCGTGTGCCAGGGCTATCCTGGCAGGGCCCCAACATTGCTGCTCCTCCTTCTTTCTGATATGGAAAACCCATGGTATTGGGTCTGGGTTAAGGGCCAGGGTTAAGAGAGCCAATGAGCCTAGAGCTCCAGGAACACCGGGGCTGGAAAAGGCACACTGAGGTGATCGCGCCAAGGCCCCAGCATTGCTGCTCCTGCTGCTTTCTGACCTGGGCCCCCCATAGAGGTGGGGACCTCAGCCCCAGCAGCAAGCTGCCCTCTGCCCTTAGTCCAGGCTTTAGAGAGCTGTTGAGCCTACAGCTCCAGGGACACTGGCACTGGAAAATGCATTGCAAGGGCATCACGGCAGGGTGGCATAACATTCCTGACACTGCACTGTTGTAATGTGGCCACCTGTCGTGATCAGGATCTCACCTGGAATGTCAAGCTGCCATGAGTGTTAGGGTTAGGGTTTAGGGAGTCAAAGAGCCCACAGCTCCAGGAACACTGAGGCTGGAAGAGGCATGCCACAGCAATCCCATCAGCACCCCAACATCCAGCATTTTTCTCATCTTTACCACCTGATGTCACCCAGGATTCCCTTCCAGTTCTAACCAGGATGGGTGGGACTGCCTGGTCACAAGGTTGGCAGAAGGGAATCCCAAAAAAGCTAATGAGTGGTCTCCCCATGGACATGTTTGAGAAGGTGGTACCAGAATGTGGGACAAAACGTGTGAGAAACCAAGCTCAGAGAAATGTATTATGAACCTGAGCACACGCCCTCTCAATGACCTACCCCAGGAAGAAATTGTGCTGCCACAGCTCGCAGCAGGCACCCTCTACCTGCTGCTTGGAAGGCAACAGTGCACCCTGGGATTCTGTCCCTTTCTTTCTTTTTCTCTCTTGGTCTCTCTTTCCCTCTCTCTTCTTAATTTTCTCTTCCTCTCCAATAGGGACACATGCCCTTCCTTATCAATAAATGGTTCTCAGATACAACACTTGCCTCATTTGTGCTTGATTTCATCCAAGAAATCTGTTAAAAAGAATCCCCTCCATGATTCGCTCATAGTAGAATGTGACACAATGTTTTTGTTTTACCGAGTATCCCTTGGGGAATGGACAAATTGGGTGCAGACATGTAGCAGGCCATCTTGACATTGATTTTTGAGGGTTCATTAGATAAATGCTGACATCATAGATTGATGTCTCTTTAAAACAGTGCCTGGCACAGAACCATTGGGAGAATCAAAAATATCGACTTATCATGTTTGTGCAGGAGGCCCATGGAGATCTCCTGCATTAATGGGTCTATCAATTTAGATATTCTTTAATTATTCTGATTGTACACCTTGAAGCTGGAAAGTGACTTTATTATTATTATTAAGTGACTTTATTTATTATTCTGGCTAGGTAGTCACATCTTTTAAAGAGGAGAAATAGCAGTGAATTGTCTACTTTGTCATCACCTCTTGAATTGTTCAGGGAGTTATTTAGTTTGTTTCTTTTTCTTTATTATGTGCTAATTTGCCTGTGTAATGTGGTGGTAAAAATGAATAGGGATGCAATGATGAGCCAATGCAGAGGCCAAAATGCTATGTGGTAGTTTAGAGAAATAGATGCTGGTAAAATAAAGTTGATGGCTTAGTTTGTGTTTAACCCCTCACCCTGGCACCATCAATAGATTGAAGACATCATTTGTATCTGCAAGTGTTTGTTTAATTAAGACCTCCTAAAAATCTTTGCTATTGATTCATTCCATTATCTTATTGATTAACTGCACTGGATCATGTACTTGCTCTTTAGTGGAAGGCAACAGTTTCAGCCTGCCGTCATTTACCCACAGATGTGAACAGTAAGCAATGTTCAGCATCCATGTCTGCCAAAGTGTCTTGTGTTTTAATGAAGTACTGGCTGCAATTCCCTGTATTACACGAGAAAAGCCAGTTGTCTCCTGCTGGTGGTGTGACCAAGCATAAAGGTTTTCTTCCAGTTATTCATAAAGCAGCTGCTTACCAGGGAATGGTGGAAAGTTGTGCTTTGCATTTCTATGTTAAAATCTAGAGGTTTGAGTAAGAGCAAATTAACACAGATGACCTGCATATCTCATTTTCACGATTTGTAGTTTTTTTCTGTACTGAAAAATGATGTAAACCAGGATTTTTATAATACTGTGTCATATTTGTGCCTTGCAGCTTCACCTTGTGGAGTTTTCTGCATAACCTACCATTAATACATGTGTATATGTGATAAAAGCATCCTATTACTGCCTCTCTGAAGATTTTTCTCAGGAAAATGATTCAGTAGCAATATTCTGGCTGCTCAAGAATTGCACTGTCTGGCTGCATTTGTGCAGGCACATGAGCCATTGTTTGTCAGCTCTTTGTCGCTCTCTTTTTTTTTTTTAATTAGAGATTAGTCCTTTCCTTATACCATTGTGATAGCAGTGTGGCATGTAGTACCTAATTTTACAATTCTAGAAATAGGTTTCTGTGTTGGAAGTGAGGATACAACAACTCTGACCTGCAGGGACCAGCTGCCACAAGGTCACACAAATGTGATGTCCTCGGCTGCTTGCCCACCCCAAGGTGGGCTGAGTGCTGCTCTCAGAATTGCTCATGCCACCTCTCAAATTTTTAGGGGATACCATTAGTGGCAAGAAAAGGGTGATGACTGACAGTAAAATTATTGGTAAGTCTAAAGCAAGGGAAAAACCCCCAGCCCAGCATTTTTTCTTTCTGTCCTGACATTTGAGTGACAATCCAGATTGGACCAGGGTAACAGCCAATATTTCAGTGGAAAATTTTAAGACATTATGCATGCCATATTGAAGTATTCCACAGGAAATAAGGCATATATTCTTTATTTTCACATACAGCTCACTCTTGCCATTTCCAATATACTATAGGTACTGTGGGTGGTCTCCTAGCAAATGCCAGCGGGTTCTTTGCTGCTCTTGTGAAGGAGGGGCTCAGAAACTCCCACCATGACAAAATCACTACTTTTTCCTCCCTTTTTTATGTAAAATGAAACTTCTCCACTTGAGCTGTTTTAAAATTCTAGCTCAGTTGAGACTTTTATGTTTAGTTAAGTTTATGTATCTGCTGGCATGCTTTGTTAATTTAAGCCAAACCCTCAAATTTACCTTGGCAGAGTCACTGATTTTGTTGGGTTCTCTGCACCCTGTTAAATGAGCTAGCACCAAAATAATATCCAGAGGACAGATGACTCTGTTCTGATTACTTTTCAGGGTCTTTGATGGCAGCAAGTTGGTCCTGACTCAGCCTTTTTGATACCTTAGCATGGCCGTTTTTAGTGCCTTAAGTTATTTGTAACAGCGTAAATGCTAAAATTAAATCACAAAGTACAAGTTCTTTAAGTTCTTGTTCTTTAAGCCATCTCTGAGAAAATGTCGTACAGCCATTTGTCTTTTTTTTTTTTCAGAATCCACTTATGTGCAAGTAATAGCTTCTTCTGTTTGCTATCATAAATAACTGTAATATTTATGATTTAGATATGTAATATGTATCATATATGAGACATTGCTATTCGGGTTCTGAAATTGTGCAAGACAGGGTAGAAAGGACTACCTTGTTACAGGAATTGTCTTTGTTTCCCTTCTGGTCCAGAATAATTAATTTTTTCTGTTTATTTAACCCAAATGACTGCATCAGTTTGGGGTTGCTGTTATGGGAGGTCCTGGCAATCTCTTAGGTGGCTGATAATATCCTAGGAGGCTTTGTCTCAGAGCAGATCTAGAACTGGATTTTGTATTTGGTGGGGAATCAGTAGGAACACAAATATTTACCTGACAGGCCCCCAGGAGGCTGAAGGACTAAGGCAGCAGCCTGGGGACATGGGACAGGGTAGGACTTGTTCCTTCCTTGGATAGGCCTGTCTGAACTGCATGGGCCTGGCATCTGTATGATATTCTTTCTGTGCCGTGTTTGGCTTGGATTTTTTGCTTAGTTGGAGTCTGCTGCTTTTTTTAGGTTCTGAGCACTTACTGTGATTAGAGAACGCTCAGCCAGAATGTGCTCTGTCCAGTTCTCACCAATAATTGAAATAATAGGAGAGAAGTTCCACATATCCCTTCTTATTTCATTTATGGATGGGCTGATCAGACCCAAATTGCAGTAAATTCACCTTGGTTACTTGTACTCTTGATGGCTTTAAGTGAGCCTCAGGAGGTTTTGGTGAAGCACAACTACACCAGGTCTGTCACCTTGTTGAGGGCCCAGTTTGCTTTGCCAGATGAGAGACACACACTTTATACTGGGCACTGTTAGATGCACTGCTAGGGGTATCCTGGGTAGCTCAGGGTGCTTAGGGAAATGGCATCACACCTTTGGATTGTGAATTAGACTTTATTAGCTTACATTCAAATCAGTAAAGAGCAGTAGAGTTTCAAGTGTTTTTCTGGAAAACAGAATGGTTTTGTTTCTCACTGTTCTAAAATCCAATTACTTTGTAATCTTAAGTAATTAATTTATATCTCTGCAGGGAAATGTAAATAGTAGTAATGAATAGTGATATACAGGGCAGTTATAAGTCCTGTGGAAAATGTTAGCATTTGAGACAGTTTCTATAAGAACAAAAAGTCAAATTCTTAAAAATGTACCATAATCTTCAATTCAGAAGACACTTTAGCAGAGGATAGGGAAAGTATTTTGTGTTCCAAAAATAAGTGTGACTTTTGAGAGATCTTTTGGATATATTTAGCTAAATGTAAGTTAATTGTTTCAAATATGTTAAAATGAGATTTTTTTACAAATGTAAATGTCTTTCCAAAATATCCTTGAAGCATTTAATGAATTGAAACCAACACCTTCCATCAACTTTTATGCTTTCAAGAAATTAGGATTTTCTGGGGAAAACATATTTCATTGAAAAGATCCCAGCTAAATCTATTGAAGATTTATTATTTATCATGGACCAAACCTTGCTTTCTGTACCTACATAAATAGTTAATGAAAGTGCTTCCAAGCATAAAGCATGAACTATTTGGACCAATGTTATAAAGTGCTTTGAGCTGGGAGAAATAGAAGCTGGAACATGGAAGTTACATTATAAGCAGAGTTATTTTTGTTCTGTAGAAAAACTTTTAATTGTCAAAGACTTAAAAAGAAAGTACTTTTTCCCCCCTTTTGAATCCTACAAAAGTTAACTTCAACACACGTCTAATATTATGCTGCAGTTCTCAAAAACACAATGCTACTATTTTGATTGCTGAAACATAAGTGGAGATCAACTGAACAATTAAAACCTCCAAGTAACATTTCAGGAATTGTCAAACTGATCGTGAGCTTCCAGTGGGAAGGACTTATTTTTAAAGTTGAAATTTTGGTTTATAATGTCTTTCCCGGTTTACCACATTGCTGACTGGTGTATACAAAGGTATTTCATAAAACACAATCTTGGTCTTTACTGGAGAGTGAATTTACTATATTCATATAATAGAAATCTGAAGTCATGTATCTTTATGTAACATTGATTAAAATAGGGTATTTTAGGAGAAGTAACACTTATAATTGCTGAAACTGGCACAAGTGACTGGAATACTTTGAAATCTGAATAGAAAGAAAAAAACAGTTTGAAGTAAGGTCTGCATTAAAACACAAAGGTAATCCAGCATTTTGGGGAAAGAAAATGTACAGGATTAATCTTGCTGGATTTTTCCCCAAAATTACTGTTTCATATTTAAGATAAATTAATTCTGAACGTGCTTCCTTATGTAATACTGAACACTATCAAAGTGAATGGGTGTCTTGTCTGAATGAGAACAGCAGAATAAAACTGTGTATGTTAATATGAGGCATTAGAAACTGGAAGATGTTTGAAAAAAGTAAATTAAAGCTTCATGAATCTTTCTTGTAAACTATATCCACTTGACACATACAAGACAGCTTTCTCAACAGGTGGGGACCACTGGTAGCAAATGCAATCGGGCAGAGCATGTCTGAGAACTTGAGACATCATCCTCTTCTGAGCCTTTCATTGCTGTCAGTATATTAGCAATGTCCAGGTTAACTTTCACATGGAATACTACAGAATAGAACTATCCTAAAGTATATATTTCATATTCAGGCCCTCTTTGATTTCCTATAGAACAGTTCAAATGCAAACTGTGACCATGATTGTATCTATCATGTTTGCCAAAACATGACACAGAAAACTCTTCTGCAGATAAGACAGTCAGAATTTTCACTGCTCTGGATAGATTCTTGTTAGTTGCTTGTATTTGCTTATACTATTGGTGAACTTGCCCTTCCAGCAGAGAGTTTGGTATGTCATTCCACACCAATGAGGAAAAAAGTGCACAGTGGCACAATCTAAAAGTAAATAAACAAAAGCCTCAGTGGAATTTCTGCTCCACAAAACACTATGTTGTGAAGATTTCTCTCCAACTTCCCTTCTTTCCCCTCCATCTGAGCCCAGATATATGTCCATTGGATTTCTTGGAGGCTGTAGCAGGCTAAAACAATCCTTGCTGTGATTATTAGTGCACTCATGTGATTCTGTCCCTTTTCTCCTGCAGTCACAAGTGTAGATTTTTCAGAATCTTTGGCCAGGGCTACCCTAGCAATCTTCTGTAAGTGGGAGATACTTTGGAAGAAGGATCCAAAGGTGTATAACTGCATGTTGATTTTCATGCACCCCAAAAGACTGGACCGTTTCTATTTTTCCTCCAGTCAATTACTCCATCTCTCCATAGGCAGGCAAATGAGTTCTCACCTGGAAATGGAACAATGAGCAAACTTGTATGAATTGCTTTTATTTCCTGACAACTTATTGCTGAAACACTGAAGTTTAGTTTTAATCTTGTCTATACTTCTATAGAGTCCCTAGGGAAAAGGAGCTGTTTTATGTACAGCTTAGCCTGAAGCGTTTGCGTCACTGTACAGTTTTGTACTGCTTGTTTAATAGACCACAAAAGTCAACATCTCTTTGGAAGAACAATTTGTGCTTAAAAGTAGTTGCAAATTCCAAGAGATCCTGTTGAGGCAGAATATTGTGAAAAACCCAAAGTTGGAACAAAACCTCTTCTTCCCTAATTATAATGTTAATACTTGGGAAAACTTAAGCCATTCTGTGTTGGTTTATGTCAATAAAGGTTTGGGATTTTTTTTTCTTTCTTGTCCATCCTGCTTTGGGAAGCTGGACTTAAGTCAACATTTTTACCTTCAATGTAAAAATGTTCCAGTTGCATATTATTATGGAAACAGATTACATCTTTGAAAAGAGACAATCTGCATTTAAAATATCTTTAATGAAAAGTGGTCGAAACCATTAGTTCACAGATTTATAGAATAAGTGAATTTGAAAGGGATTTCAAGAGTTGTACAGACCAACCTCTTGCTCAAAGCATTATTATCAGTGAGGTCAGGTCAGATTGCTCAGGGCATTAGCTAGTCAGAGCTTGAAAATCTTCAACGATGGGGATGGTGCAACTTCTTTGGGCAACCTGTTCTACTACTTGGCTGTCTTCATGGGAAGAAAGATTTTTCTTATGTCTGGTTAGAACTTCTCCTGTTTCAGTTTCAATTTGTTGCCTCTTTTCTTCCTCTGAAGAGCCTGGCTCCTGCATTTCCTTGCATGAATCTCCATGGTACTTTGTTGGGTTTTGTCACTCAGGTGGAATGCAAACCATTAACCTTTTTGCTCTGAGCCCTGAGTTGTCAGAGTAATTTTTGTTTTGCTTTTCTATGTGTCCATTCAACCTGGGATGACTTTTTTTTTCCTGCAGTTGTTTGTTGTAGGTGTCTGTCAGATAAATCCTGCCTTTAGACACAAGCACAAAACATTTGGTTATTTAGTGTCTTAGTTAGGGAGATGCAGCTAAGTCACTACTTATCATAGAATGTGGCATGTAGTGTATGCACTTACAAAAGTGCACAATATACATTTACACAGGAAATTAAGCACTGTAGCTAATATAAGATTGATGAGAAAAAGCTCACTGTCAGGATGGCATGGTATTACAAGCTGTATCAGATTTGTGTGCCCAGCATTACATTTAAAGAAAGCACATTAAAAGTAATGTATGGTTGCCTGGTGTCTTAAACTATCAAATACAAAGCCACACATGAGCAATTTTGAGAGCTGAATATAACCCCTTTGACAATATCAAACTCTTGAGTACTTCAGGCAGCCACTGTTGAAGCCAGCTGATTTGTGGAATAACACATTGTCCATTCCTTCAGAAAAGTGAAATTACTGTCCTCGTCTGGCCATATTGAAATTATGTAATTTGATTTCAGGAAAATCCATTTCTAATCACCTACAACTTTTTAGCAGTTTCTGTTGTGATGGATAATTTTACACATTTCACACAGCAACTAGAGCGTCTGTCCTCCTATAGAAGTCCTGAATAGTTATATGTATACACTCACATCTATATTACATATCTTTCATTCCACAAATTGCTAAACATTGCAAGCTGTGTGTAAGAGAAGGAGTAGTTCTGTTGAGACCCATGTCAGAACAGACAAGCATTCAGGTGCATGCTGAATGACTCAGAACCAGAGTATACAAAACATTATGGGATTGTTAACAGTTTATTGAGGTTGACAAAATCCTAAATATCTGGATTTTATATTAATCTTGAATTTTCAATCAAGAAATGTTTCTGCAATTGTGCTTTCACTCTTTTTGAAGGGAAAAAGGAATATCAGCTTTTAAATGGTGGCAGGACCAAGTGTCTTAATGTATAGGTACCAGTGGTCTGGCAGCTTGTCTGTTCAGCTGTTTACTCTGGAAATGTACATGTTACCATCCTCCTAGAAGATAGTAATCTGAACTACAGTTAATCTCCTAGATTTTTGCTGTAATCAATATTATTATCCTGTCTTAAAATTACATGTGTATGGTTAATCTGATTGGCATTAACCTACCATATATTTGATGATTTTTTTAACTGTCTTGTTTCTGTTGGTTTTGCATTTTTTCCTTTCCATTTTAGCATCACCATCATACAGGTTAATTTGAACATTCTACTTTGGAAGACTATCATGTATCAATTTAATATCTTCATTAAATTTATACTGTGTTTGATTTTCTCATTCTCCAGCAGAATATGTATTTTGATTAATTTAGTGCTCTGATGTTTTCTTTTTATTACTAAATAGCAGATTCTGTTTCTTGCAAGACAAGGATGTTTGCATGTAACATTTCTCCCATCATTCCCTCAGTTTTTGGGTTGTAACTGAAAAAAGAAGTGCATGTGGAGTACCACTGCATCCTAGTCCTTGTTACAGCCCAGCCCAGACAAGCTTACAGTTTGTAAAGCTAATCATGCTATATAGTTTATGTACCAAGAAACATTAATCACTAACAACTTAAAGAGAAGAAAGTACAGCACAATCCAAGGTACAATGGCTGTTTGCCTCTCAATTTTATCTTCTGAGAAATTTTAGTTTCAATAACCAAGGTAAAACAAGCTGAACTTAGGCAAAGCTAATTAAATAGAAAACAACAACAACCAAAAAAATTGTTTTCATCTGTTTGAGGCATCAACACAAATGGCAAAGGAAATTCAGCAATCCTATGGAATAAAATATTAAGGCACCTTTTTTAGCTGGACCAGAGAGTGGCTGATGTACTAAAACATAATAATGAACTGAGGGAGATTTGTAAAGAAGCAACTGTATGAACATGGAACCAAGCACATCTGAGGCCCAAAGAAGTAGCAAAAAAAGGGCAGAAAGACCAGCAAAGTCTCTTTTGGAAGCTCATTTTTTTAGACCTTGTTCTTATGCCAGACAAAGAAAACGGGGAGCAATAGTAATTGAGTTGAAGATACTTAATATGAATTACTACAATAGGCAAAATGTACCAATGATGTAAAATGGAGCAAATTACTAGTGTAGCAGAGGACCTTCAGCAGATTACTATTACTACCTCTACTACTATTATTATTATTGTTATTATTATTATTATTATTGTTGCTGTTGTTGTTGTTTTATTTATTCTGGGTTTTTCCTGTAACAACATGCAAAATTTTTATCATGCAGTAACATTTTTTTTCATCAACAATTAATTGAGTCCATTATTTACCTCATTATAGAATACATGGAAGGGGGAAATTTATGAAGGACATTATAAAAGATGTTACTTATTTGGTCATTTGAAGTTGCTGAGATCAAATTTGAAAGCAGCTTGCTCAAATTTCTAGGCTGCTGTGCCCTAGCCCCTTGAAAGGTGCCTGGTATTTCCTACCCATTTGTTATAGTATCCTGTTCTTGGCAGGATGCCTGCTATTTAAGGTTACTTTCATTAATCAGCCATAAGTTAATTTCTTTGCAGGCAGAATCTCTGATCTCATTATGTTGTCTTTAAAGCTGAAGACCTCAGGTTGTTTTATTTTTACTTTGATGTAACTGTAAAAAGATAGACTTAAGTTAAAGAACTGTGTCTCTGGGGAATCATTTGGTAGTCTTCGAAAAAGTGACAAATTGGACAATCATGAAGCAATATTCACATCTTTAGTTAAAAGTCACAAAATTCAGTGACTGATGCATTTCTGGAATGTGGATCATATCCTTAAAATAACCTGCACTCTATGGATTGCCTTGCAAAGGTACATAGAAGAATTATTCTCACAGGCTGCCTGGTGTCACAGCTAAACATGTAATTAAGTCAGTGATAACATGGGAAAATAATTTTTTCAGCCCAGTGGAATTTCTTTTTCTAGGAGTTACATGCATATTTTAGCTTGTAGCTGTGACTCTCTTTGTTGTACTTCTTTCTGAGGGTTTTTTTTAATAGCAGTCAACATGTTTAAAAGTTTATAGGCCGATCTGCGACTCCTGTGTAGTACATTTTTGCTTTGAGATGTTTCTTTTCTAACAGCCTGATCACTTTTCTTTTCTTTTTTTTTTTTTTTCAAAGATAGATGGCCATTACCAGTACATGGGAACAGCAGTCTGACTTGATATGTTGCATATACTATGAGTTTAATGTTTTTCTCCATTGCACTTCATTTCCCTAATGCTACCTGAGGTACTTCAAGGCACATGCATCCCTGTCTTCTGTCTTTGAGAGTTAACTTCAACTGGAGCAATAAAATCTGGGTGCTTTTTAGAGCATTAAATCTGGCGAGTGGATATTTGTCATGATGTCTTTCAGGACCACCAGGTGTATGTCAGGGAGTGGGAAAGTTGCTCCACAGGTAACTCAAATCTCTCTGAGCAAGCCTAGTACATGGAGAAGCCATTTGTATCCCACTGAGTCCCATAATGTTGAGAACGTTGCTGAGATTTACACGAGTCCAATCTCTGCAGCTGATAAGAAGGGTGGCTGCAGCAAGGTGGCATCCGTGTGACCTGAATCCCTGTTTCTCATGCTTCAGAGTGGCACTAGTGGGGATTGTGGGTTTTCAGTTGTTTTGGGTTGAGCTGGGTCAAAGCTGCTGTGAAGGGTGCATTTTATTAAACCAGGCAGCTGGAAAGCAGTTATGTGGGAGAGCTCAGGGAAGGGAGCCACGCTGCCTCTTGGGGGTGAAGTGGGAATGCTGGGTCAGAGGGAGGGTATTGGCAAAGGCCCTGACTGCCTGTTTCCACAGCTTACTTAGGGTTGCCCCAATGCTTTTAGACAGAATTATTGTCAATGGTATTGATCAGATGTTCTGATAATCCAGCAAGCTTCCTGATGTGTTAAATTCCCTTCTTTCACGTGGTGTTAAGTGTGGAAGAAATATATGTAACTCTCAGTGGACACCACCAATTGTGGTACACTTGCCAATTCCAATCAGTCATTTACCAGCCACATTTAGCACTTTCTAGCAATTCAGGTCCCCCTTCAAATATATTGTGTGCTTCTAGAGTTTTAATTTATGTTTTTATTAGAAGAATTACACAAAAAAATTTTATTTTCATCAGACATAGAAAATGCTGAATTAGATTTCTACTACCCATGGATTCTTAGAAGTGTATATCCAAACTAAAAAGTGGACACATAAATTATTAACTGTAGAGGAGCAAAATTTTCTGTTTAAAGCAATTTAAGTACAACAAACAGGACCAAATGTAACATTTGAATGTAAGCTAAAATTTGCAATGCATCTTAGAAGAAAACTTGACTTTGCTTAAGCTTCTGATTTCTTTTGCATAGTTGCTTAGTAGTTGTTTTATGAACAATATATAGAAAATATATAGAAAATACCAAGTTTTCAATCTACTTTAGCTTGTGCTTTGAAGCAGTTACAATGTAAGAGGAAGGGTGAGATTTTCAGGACCTCTTCCTTTTTACTTGTGTGCATGCATGTACAGTAACAGCTTCCAGGTTTCCCATTCTCCATCACCACAAGCTCAGAAGAGCTGTTAATGCAGACAAGATCAGATGTCATCACTAGTTTTGTCTAAAGGGTCTTGTGGGATGTCCCACCTAATCACCACCTCCTCCCTTGCTCTGCAGTGAAGGGCAAGAGTGCAGCCCATGAGCCTTGTGCAGCCCAAAAGGAGGCATCCAAAATTCCCCTTTAGTCAGAATGAGACTTAATACAGCAAGAAATGGGTTAATGATTGTATCTCCACTTCAGCAAATGCACAATAAAGAAGTAGATTAGGAGAGATGAAAAATTTATTGCAAAAGTGGCACAGTATTATAAAAAACAAAATTATTTCATTGAGCGGGAGTTCTGTTACCATAATCCTAACAATAAACTGTGTTACAATATAATAGGAGAAAAACTAATTGCAGCAAGGACAGGACAAATCTTTTTTAATCCTCCTTGTCATCTCAACTAAATCCAAACCTATTTGTATTAACCTTTGCTGACAGAGTCACATGATGGACATAATTTCTAGTAATTTACCAGCAGTAGATCTAACCTTTCTTCATCAAATATTCATAAAGGCATGATTCTCAATGATTTTCTGTCTCTTTTCATATTTACAGCTTGTTGTCTTCTTCCTTTTTACTATAATTTGAACACAATTGAAGTCAGATGGAATTAAAGTGGAATTTCTTTAGTGGTTACAGTGCCTGAAAGCAAGGAATAACTAATTGAAATTTCTTATAAGTCGAGATCATGCTGTACTCTGATGGGACTGCATTAAACAGTCCACGTGTCCTTGCCTTTTCAGGTGTTAAAAGCTCAACCCAGGTTAAAAGGCATCAGTTCTTGTCATTTGCATAACTGTTTATAGTGTGTGTGTCATGCATCTGCTTAAGCACACATTGAAAGTAGGAACTTCTACTGAATCCTTGGACAAGGTGCTTGAGTCATGAAAAGAAATATTGTGGGCTCAATTTTTTCTTCAGGTGTAAATAGGACTAACCCTTGAACTCCATTCAATCATGCTAGTGTAAAACTGATATAAAAGGTTGAAGATAAAGCAGTTTGAGGCAGTGTAGACATAGTATGAAACCTGGACTATGCATCTCTTTCCTTCTAGGAAGTCTGAATCTGAAATATAATTAAATATTACCTGTAGAATGATTGCGTTTCCCAGTGGATTTTGTTTCTAATTAAGAAATTAGACACTTTCAAAGCAAATATAAAGTGTAATGAAAAATATTAAACAGAGAATCATATACATAAAACATTATGTGATAAAATCTCAGAAATACTTTAGACTGGTATATTTGAATTTAGGATGATTGGACAATTGCTGTAAACATCCTTTGCACCATGCTGTGAGTAGCTCTGATAGACAATGTGGTATCACTGTGCCCATTCTCACCAGAAGAGATAGAGGATAAATTGAAACAATATAAATGATTTAAAATAAGCTAAAGAAGTGCTTTTTCAGTAAGCATAGTGTGCATAGTATTGTTGATTTTTTTTTCCCCAATTCTTTTTTTCTTCTTGACTAGTTCAAGTGCTCATTTCCCATGCACTGAGAGCATGTCGTTGTGACAGCAGCTGAGGTTTGCTGTTTGGATAGAGCAGTGATGAGGGCATAGAATGTAGTTAAATATGCCCTAAAAGGAGATGAGCTTACAGGTAAATACTATCTACTGAAGCAGTTGATATGCTTTTACTACAATATTTGGTATATTTAAAGTTAGGTATAGAGGTTTTAAAGAATTCCTTAACTGAAACTAAATGAAATGCTTTGGAAAAAAAGTGCAAGAAAGCTGTCTTGGAAATAGAAAAAGTTATTTAAAAAGGCATGGAGAAATATATAAAGCTGTTGCTTCACTTCAACTTTGCAGAGAATTAGAGCAAATAGTATGTATTTATTTCAGTTATTCCAGCCTTTGTCAAACAAAAGCCCTTTCTATATCCATAGTAATTCTGAAATAAGAGGAATTATTCCATAAATGACATACATGCATAATTGAATGTGCAAAATTACTAATTTGCAGAAATAAAACTTTTTAATTACCAAAATTAAATGCTGTCCTAATTTTCCACTGTTTTAGAATAAAATTGAAATAAGTGCCCTTTTTTGTATATAATTGGAATTTTAAATTAGTTGTATAGGGCTTTAAATAAAAGAATTTTATAGGAATGTGCAAAATTGCATTTCCTTTCAGGTGACAGCTTTAACTATTACAAATAAAATGTTTATAAACTCCATAAGTAACATTAATGGCATTTTCATGTCTGTCTCATATAGATTCAGATTGCCTGAACTCACAGGTGGTTTATCTTTAGAGATACATCCAGTGAACATTTTAAAGTGCGGACTGGTTTAAAGAACAGAAAGCCAAACAATTAAGCATAACTAACATCCTCTCATCAGTTATTGATATGGAACTATGATCTGTTCTTTACAGCTCAGAAGACTTGCAGCACCATTAAGTTAGATGAGATGCCCCAGATCATACTCAAATTTGGCAACAGAGTCAGAAGTTACACAGAAAGTCTGTAAAAGGAGATGTGTGTTCTCTTCCCATTATTCAATACTTGCTTCTTTCTCACAAATAAACCACAAAAAATCATCAAATAAACCACACTCATTCACTCACACATCATTTCTCATTGTTTGTGCCTAAATTTTTAGAATTCTACTGGAAAAATTATGGTGAAAATACATATTTTTACCATGATCAACATAGGAAGAGCTTCAAAAGACTTCTCATAGATTTATGGCAAACACAGTATCTTCAAAGTGCTTATGATAAATGCTGAAAGAACCTCATTATTCACTGGCACATGGGGTGTAATAAAGACAATCTGAAACCAAATATTGATGTGGAAGAACTCGTTACAATCTATAGATTGCCCCCCTCTCTTCCATATGACCTTATTTTGTGAGGTTCTGGCAGTCTGCAAGTTTACAGTCACCAGGTGTGGATGCAGTGAAATGGTAACCAGCAATCTAATCTAATTACTTAATCATTATGAAGATATGGAAGGAAACTCTACTGGGTTCTAATACATTTCCTATTATATATGTAATTTGTTTTCTGTAGTGAGCTAATTATGTTCTAATAAGTCAAACTGCTTGCTCTCATGGGAATCTGAGGGAGGATTCTGTACCAGGAAAACACAGAGTTGGTAATTTTGGCGCATATTGAAGGCATGGGTTTAGTCTGTGTTGTAAAGACAGTTCTTTAAAGTGTCTGCAGGTTAGCTCTGAGAACACTTCCTTCCCAGTTACTGGGCCAAAGTTCTGCTTCTCTTTAGCTCACAGAAGTCTTGACATAGACTCTTTAGAGAATTTGTGATTCTGAACACAATTACAGTGCCCGTGGTAATTCCAGCAGGCAGTGGAGAGCAGAGCAGTGTGTGTGGCTCAGTGCTCCAGGTGACTCTCAGGCTCTTCATCTCGTGCAGCTGCATCTGAAGAGGGTGACCACCAAGTCAGCAGCCTCCTGAAAAACTGATTTTCCATCAGTCCCTTGGCAAGAGCAGGAGATTACTGGGACTAATCAAGCTGGTCCTGTGGGTAGCCAGTGAGGCTTTACAGCTTCCCAGGTGACCTTGTTCCTGTACCATAAAGGACTGGCTTTCTCCATTAATAGTTTGTTTGTGAGAGCTGGAAAGGCGACTTGTAATACAGCTGCTTTTCCTGATTCTTCCATAATGACATTCTGAACAAGCAGATGATGTCCTTTGATTCAGTGTGACCTTGTATATTCGGTGATTCCATGATGTCTTTAGGGAAAATAAGAAAATTAAAATATCAGTAAACTTATATATTAATATATTTAATACCTTTCACAAATTACATCACAAATTGTAGTATTAATTAAATTTATGTGTGTGTACATACATTTTGACCAGTTCTTTTCTCAGTTAAACCTCTGTATATTAAACATTAGACTTATACTTGTCTATAACAAGTGCAAGGAAATGGGCAATATGCTGCTTCCTAAAGGTTTGCTTTTCCCCATAAGCATTTATCTCTCCACGGTGGTATTGGGTTCAAAGGCTAAACATTTTGGGGCTTTGAAAAGAGAACTCTTCTGTCTTCTTTCATTCTTCTGGAGTATTCTCTCCAATTAGAATTTATAATTTTACAGCAAGATCTATTACAAGGAGCTTTGAAAGTCTTATTTAAAGTAAGTTTGTTAAAGAATGGGTATATAAAACTTTGAGCATCATTGTATTTGAGTTTTTTATGTCAATTGTTTTGACTTCTGTCACAAGTTACTAAATTTTGTTCTTTTATACCTATGCTAGCTGTGTAATTGCATGGTTTCCATGCAGGAATCTTTTCTTGATTTGAAGATGTCAGAAATTAGGAATATTCTGTTCCTTTAACAGTGTGTCCCAGTGATTGACTTCCATGTAAAAAACAGACATATTCAGATTTCTCTGGATTCTTTTTCAAATTTCAGCCCCCACTCCTAGACAAGAGAGCTCTTCCATACAAGGTATTTCCCTTCAATCTATCACTTTTTAATCTGTTAAATGAAGCAAATTGAGTAAATAATTACTGTGTGTTTTTCACCTGTCTCCACAATCTCTTTTCTCTGTTTTCTTCAACCTACTTCTAAAAGGCCAGAAACAAGTCTATTCCATGTCATTCTCATTTTATTTGTCCAACAATATTTGTTTTCCAGAAAAAGTACACTGATTGTGATGCTTTACATGCTGATATTATCCGTCAAATGAGTCCTGCACCAGATTTTCTATTGCCTGATGATATGCTACAGAGCCTGTAGAAACCTGGAGCATTCCATCTCCCTTGTCATGACAGTGGCACTCTAACAGTCTGCAATTTCTAGAATTCAAATCAGCATTATTATAACAGTGTTCTTCAGTCTGGTCCAGGTTAATAGCACAAAATAGTGCATGACATCAACATCTCTAAGAGTCTGTGTGCCAAGTGTTGTTTGTGTGTATGTATTCTGGAACAAGTTGAGAAAAAATAGGTTTGAACACTGCTGAAAGCTTGATGTCACACCCCTAAGTGCCTTCTGCCAAGTGGGGTTTTTACATTGGTAGAAAACTATTCAATTCCTAAAACTCAGTGATGCAGAGAACACCCTTTGCTGCTGTTTAAACCCCAAAGCTGTCGTAATGCAAAGGTGTTCTTTGAAGGTATTTAAAGCCTTCTGATTAGAAAGGTCACAAATATATCAAGAAGATTGGAATCTCCTTTAAATTATGAGATAAATGTAAATGACAGTATTTTTCTTATATCTTGTCAAGAGAAACACAGAAAAAAAAAGATGAAGAAGTGCATGGAGCATTCCTCAAGGGCCTGAAAAGAACAGGTGTTTATAGTGTGATTTTACCAGTGTTTCACTCTGGCTGTGCAGACAAGCCAGCATTAAGTAAACTGGGCCTGATGAAGTCATTAAGTCTTGGAAGAGGGAGATGAAGCTGATAGCTGTTATCAGAAATAGCTAAGCCAGGCCTGTCAGTGTTTGGGCAGGGAGCAGTGTGCTCTGTGCTCTGTCGTGGTGAAATGCTGGAAAAGCTCAAGTCAAAATGCAGAGGACAAACTGTAGGAGAAGGTCTAAGTAAATTCCTCATCTTTCCAAGGAATGTCATTAACTTCCCTAGATGTTCCTACTGGCACTTAAAAAGTAAAGCAGGGTAGAGGGTGAAATTTTTATGTAGAACTCCACATATCCAAGAAATACAAACTATGGATTAATAACTCCTCAGGAGCGCTTAAGAGTGGAAAAAAGAAAAAGGAACACCTGCTGTTTGGACTGAAAAGAGGAGGATTATGTAGCTACTGCCAAAATCCTTAAAGTTTACATTAGTTTCTTGGCATTATGACAGGCTGGAGTAATAGCATTTCAGCACAGAAAAAGATGAGCACATTGCATTGTAGATTAATATGATCACAGTATTATTTGAAAAAGCAAACAACGCAGGAGGGATGTTAGGGCAGTTGCATACTCAGGGAAGCAGTGTTTCTTGTAACAGGAAGAGAAAAAATTTCATCAGCAGTTTATTGTAAGGAAGCTCAGCTGGCAACTTATAAACTAGGAAAAATGGAGTCTGAAATATAACATTCCTAGACAAAATAAAACATATAGAAGGCCAAAATCATCCACTTTTCCTGAGGTTTAAATAACTGTTCTTTAGCAGACACAGAACAAAGGAAAACAAAACAGTAGGTCTCTTGTGAGAGTAGTGAAATGGATACTTTCCATGATGTGTATCTTGATTTTCCATGAATTTGTGCAAAATATAGAGGGGTGGGCAGTTATTGGCTCCCAGCAACAGAAGATTTCTGTTTCCTTGGTGTCAAAAAATTACACCATTATCCACAGAATTTGAACCTGACAGTGTAATGTAGGTTACTTGACAGAAACCCCTGAGAAGTTCTTCTGGTAGGTTACCGAAGTCCTGCATTACTTCAGGCAAAGCAGATTTTTGCCCATGAGTTACGGAGAATGTTCAGTGCAGCACTGGGCACTAAATGCAGGGTGAGTGATTGGGGTGGGGGTAGGATGGCTGGCCTTAAGAGAAGTTGCAGATAATCCTGTGTGTGTGTCTAGCTGTGCTTTGAGCAGAGATGCAGAGATCACCTCCCAGGCCCTACACAGCAGAGCTTTTCAACCTGTGCTGAACCCAGAATATATTTGAAAGTTCCACTGGGCTAAATGAGATTTGAATGTGTGACTATGCATTTTCCTCAGAACTGTGAGAAGATTGAATCAGGTCCTTAATTAACTAATATAAGAAGTCTTTGGAATTCTGATGTGGTGTTTTAGGAGGAATTATATGATAATATGAGTAGCCTTGTGGGTCAATCAGCACAGCAGATGTTAGCTTCTTTTGTCAGCAAACTTTGGGTTTTGTTGCCATTTCATGATAAAGAATAAGTCAAGAGAAAGCACATAAATGAATTTGAATTGTGCCTTGCAAATACTAACAAAATAACCCATCTGAGCTACTCGTAAGGCATTAGCACCAAATACTTTATTATGATTGGACTGTTCCCTATAGCAATAACTTCAAGAATTTCAGGAGTAGTTGCATTATCTATTGAGAAGCAATTTTTTACTTTCTATAGAGGCAAAATAGTTTTACGAACAACTCTGAAGTTTACTCCGAAGGCCATTTCAATCGTCCATAGATCTTATGATATTTTGTTACCTTCTTTCGTTTCAAATTCACAGCATAAGAAAGAAAAAGAATGACATAAATTGGATGTTAGAGGAGTTCTGAAGATAGACATCAGAAGAATTCAAAAGTAAGAAGAAAACTCAGCATTATTTGTTATTTTCCATCCTAAAGTAAAAAGAGAACAAAGCATCAAAAGCATCAGTTGTGAGAGAAAGCTCAAAGCCAGGACTATATATCATAGCATATAAAACAAGTGAGTTGGCACCACCAAAAGGTCTAAAGTCTTAGTCTGTGGTTTAAAGTCATTGATATTGCAGTCAGAAAGATCTTTCAACTGCAGAAGTAAGATGAAGAGCTGTATGCATTTGCTGCAATAGACATTTTAGATTTTGCCTGCTAGTAGCATTTTGGTACTCACTGGGGTGAGTTTTCATGGTGCTGAGAATTCAAGTCCACCGCTAGGATGTTATAGATCAAAATCTTGCACTTTTTGTAAGTACTTCTGAATATAATGGCTGTGAATGTAGGCCAGGATCATATGCATGTACTTTATCTTGTGTTTAAACTGATTGAATGCAATCATGTTTCACAAATGAAAGCATATTCCAGTCTAGTAACTTTAAATCACCATCCAGTCTGTCCTGGAATTTTAGTTGGTTTTAAAAAATACTGCAGAATTACATTGATTCAAAAATTTTAAACTATAGTGATGTTGAACTTGAAAGTAATAAAATACATTTATTCACATTGTATTTGGGCAATGGTAATTATTTTCAACTGAAAGTAGTAAAGGATATTTTGAATCTTTATATAATGTTTGCAGTTATTTGAAATGCAAAGGGTAGTAGAAAAAATTCTGACCTCTTGCTTGGTAGTTAGAAGATCTACTCCACTTGTAGAGAAGCAGCTTGTTGAGCATATTGTTGCCATATGATTTTTATTTGTGGCTGGATGAACTGCAGCATTTCCTGGGATATCAAGTCTATTTTTCTGCCAGTGCTGGAATTTTTTTGGTGGTATATTTTCATAGTGATTATCCATAAAATATCACTGAATAAAGCAGCAGCCATGGAGAAATTCTGCAGTGGTTGAAATGTGATTAGTTACATGAGGTTTTCTTTTTTTATTCCTAAACTCCTACTTCCTCTTCTTAAGCCTCTTTGCCTTTCTTGTATCTGTTTTATCATTTCCCTATTATTTGTTCCCTCCTGTGTCTGTTTCACCTCATGTTGACCTAAAAGGAACTGTGTTTTAGCTCACAGTATTGCCTTGCTCTTACAGTGGGAGTTCCAGTATACATTATAAACATTCTGGTTGCAGGATACAGCCAAGGTGCACAACATAGGGAAGACAATGTTGTTCTGCAGCACCATAAGCCATTAGTTTTGTTTGTTTCCTAAGCCTCTTAGGAGTTCAAGGCCATAGCTCTTCATAGAAAATGTGGTATAAGCTCCTCTTATATATGTGTGTGAGTACATATATATTTATATGTATAAAGAGAGAGATGTCTGTATGTATATACATGTGTTTATGTTCTCGAGTTGCAGTGATAAGCAAGATTTTCATTTCAGTCTGCAAACAGAGAGTCTTGGAGTTGTTTGGGTCTCACATGTGGTACTTGCTACCCATCTGACGTAGCTTCCTTTTGCTTATTGAAATGTGCAAATTCACTGAAATGGAGCAAAGGAGGCAAGAGGTGCATCTCAGTAAGAGTCTGAGAGGATCCAGATGGTTTTGGGGCAGGCTCTCCATTTGGTGTTCCTCTCCCTAATAAGCCGTACATCCACAAAGGACTGTTCCGTGGAAAATCATATGTGGAGTCCTTGCACAGTGGTTACTACAAACATTTAGGGTGTGCAGTTCCCTTCAGCTCCCAAGTGCTGCCCCTTCTGGGTGACCCTTACTTTGGCCCTGATGGAAGCTGGGGGGTTTTAGGGGTGGGTTGCATTAGCAGCTGGCAGGAGTGATGCAGGAAGGATTACACTGCTTTGATGCTGAAAAGATATAGACCCCTCTCCAGTCTGATTTAAGGATCAAGTAATGCTGTTGCTGTTAGTTGCATTCAGTCATGTTCCCTTTGATTTTACCTTCTTTATATAACAGGGATTTGTTGTATAGCAGTTGATTTTTATTAACGTGAAAAGGTGCCTTATGGAAAAATACACACTCAACAAGGAAAATGTTTTAGCTTTCTTGCAGAAGGACAGAGCCTACACATCCTGAAGTTCTTTAGGTTGCTTATTTTAAATGAGGTGGCATTAAGTGGAAGGACCATCTCCCTGCCGTGTCTTTTAAAATGGTCCTATGTTCACATTTTTCCTTACCTGTATGACTTTCATGTAAAAAGAGTACAAAAGATAAAGTGAAAGAGTAAATGATTCTGAAAGCATCATTAACTTTTCAGGTGACATTCTTTTGGAAAATATAGTGTCTTTCAAAAAAATGTGCCATATGCATGGCTCAGCCCCAGATCTTCCAGCAGTGTAATACTGGCAAGGGAGGGCATCTGTAGCCCCCTGGGAAGTGGGCTGTGGGGATTTCCTTTTCTCCTCTTTGTTGGTTTTTATTTCCATTTCCTTTTCCTCTCTTTTTTTCAGTCATTTAACACTGTTCTGCACAACAGAGGGGAGCATCTGGCCCCAAGTAAACACCCAATAAAATAAGTGGGGGAAGTTCACAGCTCCCTTGGTGCTATTGCGTCTGTCTGTCTGGTTGTGGGCTCAACAAGATAACCATGCATCAAATTACATTGTCCAGGCTATCTTCACAACCAGAAGTGCTTGAAACCCTATTTTAATAGAAGCTTAGATTCTGGAGAATACTATAAAATCTCTCCAAAGGCTCCAAATCAGCAATTCCATCTGTGTTTCTGCAAATGTAGAGGAACAATGCCCCAGCTGATTATGCAAACAGAATGAAAATAGTTATTTTAAAAGTGCATAAAATCGATACTTTGGGGAAAACAAGTCAGCTGTGTTTATACTCAGCATATAGCAGACATTTTGTTTCTTTGTCTGAAAAAATCATAGGAAAGCAAGGATTGCAAGTGAAATAAAACAGCCCATCATACAGTGCAACAGAGGGGACTGGAACATCAGATGTCTCAGCAAAGGCTTAGAGAATTTTAGGTTCCTTTTGAGAGAATATAAATTATATTGAGGTTGATATATTTGTATGTTGTTTGAAGTCAAAGCCAAATATTCTTAGCACGGTGGGAATAACTCCCTTCCCATTGCTGATCATGAAAAGTATGTAACTAGATCTATGTCTGTGGTGCTGAAAATTTCCTCCTAAATGCTGTCTCTTTTGGACTAATGGGATTTTTTGCAAGTATTGGTGTGAAGGGGTGTGCATATAAATATGTATAAACGTGTTTCTCATACAGTCAGGATACATTCCTTGTATACATATTATTCTAAAAACAGGAAACAAAAGCATCTGAGAAACAGGACTTAAAGGGAACAATTTTTAGACCTGTAAGTTAAATTGGATTAAACTCCATCTTTCAGCAAATGCCATGTTATTTATTCAGTGTTTCTCCGGGGGATTTCCCTACCCCCTACACTTTATAGCGAGTACTGATGTTTCTTAATTAAAAAATCAAACAAACATGGAATTGAGGCTGCCCCACACAGACGTTCTCCTGTGGGAATAGGAGGTGCACTGATTTTCTCATGGATAGTTTCTTGGTGTGTTGGACACAAAGAAGGAGAAAAGTTATGTCTGGGGAAGTCAAATTCACATCACACATCTGATGCCAGGACTGTTCTCAGTGCTGCAGGGCCATCTCCGAAGTGTTCCCCTTTTTGGGCTGGTGGATATGGTGAGAGAGGTCACTGATAAACTCATCAGAAGTCAGGTAGATTTCTGTTTATTAATTACCCCACAGTAGAGATTACTGTCTTGGAGAAAGGAGCTTCTTGTTTTCCTCTTTTCTTTCATCCTTTTCGCCCAGAGCTGGAATATTTTTGAGGTTTTGGGGCTTTACAGTCCCTACTCTGTAGCTGAAACAAACCTTTGTCCTTCTCTTTAGTTTTCTTAGTCTGAAGTACATTTTGACAGATTTTAATTAATATTGTGGGGGGAAAGTTTTTTAAGTTCTTTACAATTAAGATAAAGCAAAATGTATTTTAAAAATGGTTTTGTGCTTTATGTATTTCTACAAATGCATGTGAAGCACATTGGTGCACCACTTGAAAAGTCTTTCAGTTGGATTCCACCAGTGCTTTGGTTGCTGTTATTTCAACATGTGAGGGGTTTTTCTCATATTTACCTGGATTACTATTTGAGTAATAATAGAAACTCTGACATTTTCAAGCTGATGCAACTGTCATTTCACCCTGTTTAGTGTCAGGTTCATTGATCTCCACACTGCCTTTCTGTGGAACAGCAAAATGCACTCTGCAGGCCACTGTTAAAGATGGATTTTGCTGTAGATTCACTTTGTCAAAGTACACACAAGGCTGGCTGTGTTCAGGCTATTCTACTTTATCACCAGTGATGCCTGAGGATATTGTAGCCACCAGCCACTGTCCTCATTTCCAATGGAATGGTTCATTTTGGAGGCTTAAAGCTCTTGAGTCAGTGACTGTAAACTTTGGTTCTGTGGTAAGGGCCAGAAGCACTAGTGACATGAGTCATTATCAGCTTTTGAAAGAAGCAGACAGAGATCATCTGATGTGCCAGCAATGTATTTGTTCTTGTGTCTTTGTGCAGCTGATACTTTTTTTTCCGAGATTAATATTTAACTGATATTGCCTCCATCCCTTTCCTAAAACTGGCATTTTCTTTTCAGGTTTCTTATCTGGAAACAAACTCATTTTGTCCCTTCTATAAATGCAATCCCAGTCTCAGCCATTATTTATGGGTGGGCAACTGTAGTTACAGCACATGAAAGAACATCAGCAATGACTTATTGTAAATCGGACAGACTTCTTGGGAATGCACTGGGGATTAGATGTCCAAAAGAATGAAGCATTGCTCTCTTTCCACCTGGCCACTTCATTTCACTGCTTGTTTGGGACTAGTACTTCTAAAATTTAGTTTGCAAAGTCAAATATTGATTTAATTTGTTTTGTTCTTAAAAGGTAGAGTAAACCTCAGAAGATTTTAGTTGTGCAGAGTCACAGGAGGGACAAGCAGGGAATGACTGAAAGAAATGCTTTCTGCCAAAGTTGGCAAATTCCTGATTGGTTAATTTTAAAAACTAAGAAAATCTTCCATTTAAAGTTTAGATTACACTCAATAACTTCCAAAATGTCAGTTTGGGCATGAAAAATTGGAATCTTGTTGGTGATACTGCCATATAAAAAATGTATATTCATATTTTCTTCATCCTCTCCTTTTTCAGTAAATACACTTTAGGATGCAAACTAAGAAAGTTAATACCAAGTGAAGGATTTTTAATTATTAGCTTCATTATGTTTTACAGAGTTTAAACAAAGAAATCAGAAAGTATTCCACCCTAACCCTGTGTCATGATGGGGTGTTAGACAACCCCCATTTTCCAAACACACTTTAAAACACTTTTGGTGAAGTTCCAGTTGAGATACTGATTCTATATAAGTTATTTCTTCTAAAACAAGCTCAATCAGATGTCAAGATTTCAACATTGTTTTAACTATAAACAAGCTTCAGCTCCCTATGTAGATCTCATGTCTTGGATTAGTTCTCCAGAAAAGGTTCTTCTAGGAGAGCACAGGGTGATTTCCTTTGGATAGGGGTGATCCAGGCTGGAGTACTGCCTATGCACGATGAGGGCACCAGTGACACAGTGGCTGTTGCAGGTTTTGCTCCCAATGGAAGAGCTGCCATTTCTTCAGCAGTGTTTGTTTCCATTGTTCTTTGGGAAGTGTGTCCATTCTCAGGAAGGGCATGGAAAGCTGTTATATACCTCCTTGGAACCATGCACTTTTGGTCAATCTGAGTTTTTACTTTGGAGTTATTCTGTTCTTTACTGAGCAAGTCAGTTTGGTAATATAGATTTTTTTCCTTTCTATGGCAACTTTGAAGTTACACAACATCACATCTTGTTACTCCATATTGTATTAACTGACTTACAATGCCTCTAATGTAGCCAACATTATAAATGGAATAAAAGGCTTGAGTATATGTTGCAAAATTTCACTTTGAGAAACTATGTCCAGCCTTTTTCATTCCTTCCATAGTTTCTTTTGGATGGTGTTTATATGCTTCATAGCTCATGTGTATTGTGAATAGTTTCTGGAAAAGTGTTTGGGTTGAAATCTTGGCCTTGTTTAAGTTGCTGAAAGTTTCAACAGTTGCTTAAGTGGTGTCAGCTTTTATTTGTGATGTTTTCAGCAACAGAAGTAAATTTGTGATACCTGTCAGTGACATACACTCTGTAGAAAAAAGGAAAAATCAAGATTAATTAATTAATTTATTTGTCCTTGTGTATGTAATCTCATCTTTTCTATGTGCTTTGTATGATTCAGATAGCTGAGAACACACTGGATCCTCTTGTATATACTCTGGCAACTACGAGTGTCATCTTGAAATTACAAGGGATTATCCATTATTAGAGTAACCACATGCAGATTGCATGATAATTTCCATGTGGAAACATCATGCATTGAGGGACAAGAATGAAAAAATCCAAACCTACAAGCAAATCTCTGTGTCCCACATACCTTATACTAGCAGGATTTGTGTTCCATAGTGGAGCTCTGTGTTGCTACATTAATAACCCTTGTTTGATCAGACCCATATGTGCGAAGTCATTGTGAGTTTTAAGGATGGAAGATGGTGTCTAAAGAATTGCTGCTGTTGCTCTTACTCAGAACAGCACCCCCCATGTTAGCAGGGTTGGGCAATTTTCGGTGATGTCAGTCGGGGTTTCAGGAATGCATTTGTCTTGGTAAAGTGATCCAAATACTTTTTTTGCCTGGGCCATTGTTTTAAAATGTTCTCTGAAGTTTTGAATAACCGTTCAGTAACACCTTTATTCCAGCATGAATGGAGGGAGAAAATAGCTCCCATATAAAACATAAAATTTCAGGAATGCTGGAGTAAGTATGCATCACTGAGTGTGTGCTTTTGTACCTGTAGGACAAACGTCCCTTCTGACCGTACTAGTACATAGGAAAAATGGCCAGACCCACTTTCCTTGTCTTGCCCAATGAATTTCCATGTTTCTCTGTTGGTCTTTGAACTGCCAGAAATAGGCAACCGAATTAGTACCATCTCAGAAGCAGGACTGTTTACATCCTCTCCTCGCCCTGTGCATGCCTGTGCAGTGCAAGCCACAGGTTGACCCCTACTGATCTGATTTGACTACACTTCTGTGGAGTAGACAAACAGCACAAGAGAATACAGGGACTCTAATTCACAGTACCTTATTTAGGTTCCTAGGTAATGATTCTTATTTGCATGAATCACATTCATCAGCAGAACCCGAGGCTGCCTCTTGCCTTATATGCATTCCTATTCCTGACAACAGAACTAAAAGGTATCTGCTCTGAAGATACCTCTGAAGGGTGTTTTAAGTACATTAACACTTGATACTTGAGAGTTGCAAACCTTAACTATTAGAAGGAAGGTGTTTTTCAAATCAATGGCTCATGCATTACTGTAAAATATATCGATTAAAAACAAAGCATAATGTTAGTCATTTACTCAGTAGAGTGATGCAATACTGAAATAAATTTATCCTTTGACTTTTGCATTAACCTTTTATTGACTGCTTGCATACTCATAATTAACACGTACTTTAGCTAGCTTGGTTAATTTTAGCATCGTGATCAGTGTCCCCTAATGTAGATGACACCCTGATCATCAAAAATCAGTGCAGCCCAGGGAACTGTAACCAGGCAAGTGTCTGTCCCAGTGAATGTGCACCTGCCCTTGGGGATGTCAGCCACCTTCCAGGGAGGCATCATGTGTTGTTATGCAAATAGTCAGTCATGCAAATGTTTGTCAGCACTTAGTTGATTATTAGTAAATATTAATGAGCAAAGTCCAATTGTCAAAAACAGACCAAAAGGTTATGAAAAATCTGAGAACTGTAGAGGGTGGAGGTAGTGAGAACATGCACTTCAACAGTAACTAAAAATGGGTTTTTTTAGTTGAAACTGTCACAAATCTTGAATGTTTTAGTAAGAAAGTAGGGACCATGGAGTTTTTTACATTCTATAAACAAACAATTCTTTCTGTAATATGTTTTGAACATTAGGTGTTGCAGCTAAATTGCTCTGAAATGTATTATGGCAGTTTTCTTGTTCTCCTGCTGCAGATAAAGTATTGAAGGCATCTGTTCCATATTTCAGAGCTTGTGTGATTCCCACTCTTAACACATCATTTACATATAATAAACACAGGTTAGCTCTATTTTCTTTTGTAGTTTTGACTCTATTAACTCAAATAAGTTTTTAATTGATATGGAATATTTTCATTAACTTAAAATATTGCAAATCTTCATACTTTCCCACTACCACCACAGCTCAATGTTTGCAGTCTTCTTTTGTTTATTTTTGTTTATCAGGAGTTATTGTTTGTAACTCATGTTAACTGTCAGAATTTTAAATAATTCTGTACAATCATTTAGGTGTCTTTGATTGTTGTGCTTCAGTTTAAAATGCTTTTGAAAGATCTTCAGCTCTGTTCCTCTGCTACAAATTAAAGACCATTGTAGGAAATATTTCTCCTGTAGAAATTTTTTCAATCAGTAATATACTCATCTGAAAAGGTCCATTTTTTGCACCCTTATTCTGAGAGAGAAAGCACGTCTTTGACTGTGTTCCAGATTGTGGGAGCTATTCAGGTGAATTCCTTATTGAACTGCCAGGTGCAGTGGTGACTGCCTATAACCAGCCCCATACCTTTGAAAAACAGAAACTTAAGCTGGCTTTTGATGTCAGCCGATCTGATAGGGGGATTGTAATTTTGGTCAAAATAAATGATTCACAAATTGTAAAAATCTATCCTTCCCTGCTGTACTTGCTAGTATGGAGCAGAGCAGTAGAAATCCACAGAAGGATGAAGGCACTATGGGATAGCTGAACTTGGAGTGTTAGGCACTGCTTTCCCTTTTTTGTGTTTTTACAGTATGTTGATACCTTTCTGTCGTCAGTCTGGCACAGCAAGTCTGAGGGCCTGACACACTTCCATTCCTTTAATCCCTTACATGGAATACACTATGGCTAAAACTTCCCAAGTGCGTGGTTGCCTGGAAGTTGAGGCACATGCTTAGTTGTGGGGAGACCTCTCAGTGATGGCTCTGCTGGTAACAAATGTAGAAATGGGAAAGTAGCAAGGATGGCTCTTGGGCTATCCAGGAACAGCATCACCATGACTGCTACCACTTTTACAGCAACACAAATGCCCAGATGTGAGGGGAAAAGTGGTCAGTCTGTGTGAGAGAGCAAAGAAAAAAAGGACATGAAAGGTAGAAAGAGGGCTCTGAAATGGTGAGGAAGCCAAAGGTTGATATATCTTTTCTCTCAGTGAAAACTCTTGTTAATAGCAGATGTGAGAGAGAGAAAATGTTGTTTATTATTATAATTATTAATTATTATTATCATAGTCATCATCAGTAGTGTTAGTAGTAGTAGTAGCTGAGTTTTGCAGATCACTTAACATGCCTGCAATATTTACTGGCTGAGCTTTGTGATTTGTCATCTGCAATAATCATGGGTAATTTATTCACTTTTAGATGGAAATGCTTAAACTGGAATGTCTTATACTACCCACCAAACTGAGTGTATTATTTTGTGCCGAGACAGAAAATAAAGCAAGATTTTTAAAGCTTTATAGAGTTATGCTGTAATTAGTTTCAGCTTCCCCTGCATATTAATTTTCTCCTGTTCCTTTATATAATTTGGAAAATGTCTTCCAAACATGATGGCACAATCAGTTAAGTACCTCTCAGAACTCACACACTAAACTGTATTTGCTCTAACAACTATTATAAAGCAGCCAGCAAAACAAATCCTCTGTTATTCTGTACAGTGCATCTTATCAATGCAAACAGTTTAATATTTATGCTAAGAGGATTGTCACAAGTAGCTTCTGTTCCTTTAATTCTTGTTTTAAATAAATAATGAGAACATTTAAACACATTACTCTTCCCAGGGCCCTGAGGTCGGCTAATCTTATTATTTATGAAGTGATGTGCTACATAATAGTACTTAGTGCATGTTAACAGATGCTATTATCAGGGGCTGATGTGGAGGGCTGAAGATATATTGGAATGCTATGTGTTAATACTGTCCTTGTAGTGTAATGTACGATGGATTGAGTGCCCAGGATGCTGGTGCAGCAATTAACCACCCACCAACATGGGTGTAAAGCTGAAGTATGTTTTCTCATGGGGATTGCACTGCTATTAATAATTCCCAGGAGAAGACATCTTCCATTTGGCAACAGTCTTTTCCAGAAGGACAAGTGAGTTGCATGTGTCAGTATTCTTAGAGTTCATTCTACTGAGATGAAAAACACATATATGTTTAAAACAACTTTAAATTTCTTACAAAAATTATATGCTTTATAGAACATGATTTGTTTAAAATGACATTCAAGAGATGAAAGTGCATTTCTGCAATTTGGTTGTTATCATTTTAAAGAGCTATGTAGACCTGCAGTATATACCAAAATAAAGGTAATTCTCAGCATTTTTCTTTGTCTTGCCCTATTGCAAACATTAACTAATTAATCAGCAATGTGTAATTTGTTTGAGGGAAGGGAAAAGAGAGGGGGAGAAATCCTCCTTGAACTGTGGCAATGTTTTTGATGCAGCATGTATTACAGTCTAATCTTTAGAGATGTGATGGTTGCCACTTATAAAAACTTTCCTCTGCAGACTGCAGTTCAGTTGAATATTATAATTAGACTTCACTAGTATTGATGAATAATCCATTTAATGAAAAACATTGTAATTTAAACATTTTCTCTGGGGACTAACGTACACTAACCTCTTAATTTAATTTTATTGAAGTTTTGCCCACCTATTCATCATTGGAAGTTGTTATTAACCTCCATTTCCATTTTTCTTTATAGAATTTTCTCTTTTTATATTGCCTTTTTCAATGCTAAGCAGGTTGATACACTTGTAAATCACTAGAATCTACAAAGCTAGTCTGGCTTCTTTAATGTTGTTTAATCTATCCCCCCTGACCTTAATGCAGTAAATTCAGTTTAATCTTTCTCAATAATCTAGTAATACATTGGAAAGTGGCAAAAATTTAAATCTGATAATGGTTTAATCACATACTTTAAATAACAGCTAAGATAATGAAAAAATAATTCACCATATAAAGGAACACTAACTGAGTTTTCTCTGTGATTGACTTTTTGAGAAATCCCTATAGAAAATACAAAGCCTACAACAGAAATCAACTTCACTGGAAATGTGCAATCCATTTGGTGTCAGAAGATGTAGTATTCTTTTTTATTACTATCTTTCTCTTTAAATTAATGCTCAAATGTATCCTTGCTGAGTATTCAGTTTCTTGATACAGTTTTACTTAAGTAGTTTATCTGCTTACCTTTCTTTTCAGATGCCAGTCAGACGCAGCAGAGAGCTTGCCAGAAGAACAGAAACCAGAATGCCATCCCTTCTGGACAGATAATGATGAATGTAATATGCCTCTGCCATATGATCTAGAAGAAGTAATTGCTTATCTACAAAATCTTGTTCAATGGATAGAATAACAAGTGACCTTCCATCCTAGAATTATTGATGTTGGTCATCCGGGGAGAAGCTTTGTAGTTATTGTAAATCTTTTCAGTTTTATGATTCTTTGTTATTTTATGTGTCAATGCAGATTTTATCAGCCTTTACACTGTAGCTTCATTACGTCTCATAATAAAAAAGACCAGCCCCCAAATTTACAGAAGTGTGTGTTTTTTAAGACCAGAAGTCCAGAGCACCAGCTTTAGTTCCCTCCTCCTCTGCTTTAATTCCTATTTACCATACAGCCCAGGGATATCTGTGTTTCACGGAATCCCAGAATGGGTCAGGCTGGAAGGGACCACAGTGGCTTTTCTCATCCAACCTCCCTGCTCAGGCAGGGCCATCCCAGAGCTCACGGCACAGGATTGTCCAGCCAGTTCTGGAATATCCCCAGTGAGGGAGACTCCACAGCCTCTGGCCTCTGTTCAGTGTTGGGCACTGCACAGCAAATGAGTTCTTGCCCAGGAGCTTCCTGGGCATGAGTTCCTGCCCGTGGCCTCTTGCCCCATTGCTGGGCTCCACAGAGCAGAGCCTGGTCCATGGTCTGACACCTCCTGCAGATACTGACAGACATCAATAACGTCCCCTTTCAGCCATCTCCTCTTGAGGCTGAACAGCACAACTCAGCCAGTGTTCTGACAGGTTCCCTCGATATCTGTGTCAGCCTCCATGAGTGCCTACAACTCTCTGGCCTGGCAGGCCTGAGCAGCCCAAGGTGTAGCTCACACTTGTGGCAAAGCAGACTTCATGATCTGGGCATCCTAATGAGAGGCCAGCTTGGGGTGAACCTGCTGGAGATCTTCAAAACAGAGCTGTGAATTCTTCATCCTGTAACACAAAGGGGCAGGAGATGGTGGAGGTGTAGTCCTTTTTGTTCAGTGGCTCCTTCATACATCATTTTTTCAGATGAGGGGTTCTAGAGGAGCATTCCAAAATAGATTCCAAGACTTTCTTACTGTTTTGCCTCGTGGCAGCTAAATACTACTAGAAGAGATTTCTGATGTGAATCTATACCTCCTGGGCTCACTGGAATTCAGAATTTAATTCCTAACCGTTGCTTTGTTTCTGCATGTTGTGAATCCTGTTCTGAGGCCAGGTTTCCTAGTGCGTTGCCTGAAGAGCTGATGGACCTAAGGCCTTCCACTTGGGTTGTTTGGTCCCCCAACAAACTAGATTTAGATTTTGTGATACTGGGTGTTGGAGCATCAAGTGAGATCTATGAGAAAAAAAACAGAAATCTATGAGAAATGAAGATGTTTGTGATGTTTTGTAGTAACATGCTAAAAAAAAGAACAATTCTATGTGGGATGATACAGGGTGCTCCTGAATGAGATAGAGAATTTTGTTTGTAAGTTGCTATTTCAACTGAACTGGTTGGACTGGTGTCCAACTTTGCCACAGAAAGCAGAAAATCATTACAGCAAAAAAGCACTCAGGCTTTGTTATCACTACAAAAGAAGCCAGTAAGATTCAGAGTTTGACGTTGCCACCAAGAAATTAATATGTCTTCTGCGTTAATCTGGTGTTTAAAGTCTCTGCTGAGGCCAGGCTCACCCAGAACACCAGCTTTCTGTACTGGCAAACTGCTGTGTCTGTGGAAGAGGCTTGTACTCCCAAAAATTGTACTTTTGACAGTATTGCATATGCCAGACCTCCCTGGAGCTAAGGAAGCTGTGCCAGTAAAAATTCCATTTTAGTGGTATAAAACTGTGTCCACACCTACCAGCTTTTGCCAGGACAATTATATCAAGTAGAGATTGTACCTCATAAGACTTTTGGTATAGATGTGCCAGAAAAAGTATAAAGACCGGAATCAAGTGTTTCCATTGTAGTCCTGGGCTTCTATGAAAACTCTTAGTTACCTTGAAGAGTGTAAAAACTCTCTGAAGGATAAATTATTACTTAAAATAGGTTTGATAATGTTACCTTGATCCACACATTTATCTATTGTCTCTTGTGCCACAAATTTCATAACATTTGGAAATGCTGTTATGGGCACAGCTTTCTCTTTCCTGCACTAGCTAAAGCTGGCTTTACCAGTGGGCAAATAGCACGTATTTGGATTAGTGCCACACTGAACACTGTTTACTTTGGAGATCACTTAGAGAAAAGCTAGCTGAAGATGTGGGAATTATGCTTTTGAAAAGGCAGTTCTCAAAAACAGATCCTACTTTGGAAATGAGCAATATGAATCAACGAGCTAATGATGTAACAATGTTAGCACAGTGTTTGAGGGGACCGTTTATTTATGCTGCTACTTTATGATTACTTTGTGTTTAATTAAGCACTACTAAAAAACATGAGGATCACAGTATTGAAAGCAATCTGACCACCACAAAGGGTGGAGAAGGTACATCAATGTTTGTAGCTGAAGTGGAGGCAAAGCTATTAAAAAAAATGATTGGCAAAGAATTATTTCCAGCAGCACTAAAAAAACCCCAAAACAAAACAATCCCAAACCTATTGGGAGACTGCTGACAGTAATAATAGAATTTTTAGAATACATGTTCCCAGGTCTTGCCTATGCTTGAAGATTTAAGGTAGTGAATTAGGTGAACTAGAACTAGTCTCAGTGCAGTCAGATAGTGCTTATCTAAGCCATGGATAGCGATAACATGGACAAATGAACACCTTTGGAATGAATAAGACCGCCAAAATACCAGTAATCAAGTGTTTGAGGGCTCTATGTGGCATTCCAGTCTTGCATAATCTAAATCAGTATAACCTGATTGGGTTCAGTTGAAATGCAGAAGTATGAGATTTCATATCTCCAAAGCCCACAGGAGTTGATAGCAATAACATGAGTAAGGTGGTGGAACTGTTTGAAGCACAAAATAATACCAAAGGGTACCCCAAAAGGAGAACACACTTAAAGGTAAGTATAGATAAAAAACTTGAGAGATCAAGTGTAAATTATTGTTGTGTTTAGATTATGTATTAGAAGCTGACAAATACTTTGAGGTTATCCTTTATTCAATTCAAGTAGTTATAATTTAGCTTGTTTCAATAATTCTTTAGCTATCCATTTATATTTCAGCATTAGATAAACCGTTTACTTTTTGGATGAGCTGGAAGACACAGCCTCTAATGAATGTCCTGTGTGTAGTAATTGTTTGCCAAGCCTGGATGCTTTAGAAGCATGAGGACCAAGGTGACGTTTTGTCAAGGAAGAGGTGAGAGCATAAATTAACTTTTGACATTAAATTCAGTGGTTCTTTTAAAATGGTGAAGTTCACGACTTTGCTTACATTTACTTTTCATCAGCCAGGACTGAATTGAGGTAAAATAGTTCACTTGCACATGTGCATCAGGCTAAATGGATTGCAGAAGATACAGATCTGTTTGCCTGTCTGCACTTGCCTTTAGACAGTATTCATCAATTTTACAAAAGCTACTGACTAAACATGGAACCAGTACAAATTAAATGCTCAGAGCAAGGGCTTTTTTTAATAAATCTGATACAGAGCTGTTTTACACTGATAGAAAGAAAATGTTGGCATGAAATGAAAAACTTCTATTGTTTCTGTAATTTGGGGGATGAAAGATACAGACTGTTTTAAAGTATTTGATAGAAAACTGCTGTGTTATGCAATGTAATTAGAAATGTTTTTATAATGCTTTGTTCATATCTCTTTATATGAAAATATTTTATCCCATAGGTCCTTTCTTCTGTTAAAAAGGTTATGTAAATAAATACAATCAATACAGTAGATTTTAAAGGTGTAATACTTATGTTCTAAGCTTTACAGCAGGTTCTGATTATGTAAAGGGTAAATAAGAGTGCTATGAGTAATCACCGACTGGCAACTGTGCAGGATGAGTAACATGCACCAATAGATATCCAAATCTGTTGTCTTATAATTTGAATATGGTTTTAGGTTCACTGGTAGTGGTGCAAAATGCACTATAAAATCATGCTGGACAAATTAATGCAGTGGGGCAGATTCAAGGATTCCATTGATGTAACAGGGAATAAAAAAATTCAGATTGTTAAAATCCATCATGAAAGTTGACTGAAATGCTGTAGTGTGCTAAGAGTTGGCATTGCTCCTTTCTCAGTTCCAGCAGTGCTGTTCCATTAGTCCTGTGCCATGCAGCACTGGGCTATTGGATATTAAACCAGGCCAGGAGCTGATGTCTAAGCTGGGCTGAGAGCAGGGCAAGAGAGATGAGGTGAGATGCACATGAGACCCAAGGGATGTGCTTTCTCAAGGCCACAACTTCATTAACTGAACTCATCTGGGAGTCATTGAGCTCAAACTAGTACAGTGCAGGTCAGGATGTCTCCCTTAATTGTTACCACCTGGTGCAAAGTTAATGTTGGCTTCCTAAACCCCTTCCTGCCCCTGACAGCCAGTCCTCAGCTTTTTGCTGGGAGCTGACCACTCTCAGCTCACACCAGGATTATATAGTTGGGAAGAGTGATTGTTCCACTGTAGCAACAGGGATGAGAAACTCTCATTTCCAGCTTCAGCCTCCACCTCCATGCTTCTGGACCTCCACAAACTGAGTACCTCCAAACATTCTGTTTCCCATTGGAGATTCAAGTTGCTGAAGCTCATCTTCTGTCCTGTCCCACCAGGACAGTGATCTGACACAGGGAAGGGTCAGACAAGAATTCTGTTTGAATGAGCTTCCTCATCAAAAATAGACACCCATTGCACTTCCCATAAGAGTGAAGAGTGCAGAACTACACTAATCTGCCTTTAGAAGGTGAAGCTGCTTGTTCTGTAGGACTCCTATCCTGCCCTGTTCTGGCTCACCCCACCTGTACAGGCAGAGGCAAACCTGAATAGAACCACTGTTCTCTTTCCTGTCCAAACTGACTCTTCACCTTCAATGGCTGGGCTTGCACCTTCATTTACGTTCCTGTGTCCTCTTCATTTTAACCTGAGGGCATTCATTGAACAAGAGAAGATAATTTATACACTTACAAAAAGACTGTACATAGAAAGGCTTCAGAACTGGCTGAATAATGTGTAAAATAAAATAACTGCTAAAATTAGCACATTAAAATGCTGATGTTTGGGCATGAACACTTCACATATGTCATGTGAATTATAGTTTCCCTTCTTGTTGCTTTGGAGATAAAATTCATAGTCCAAAAGGATGTGTTATGCTATGGTTTACGTCCTCTAAATCTCTACTGGTTTTACAGGACTTGTCCATGATGATTAAGAATTTGGTCACAAAACTTGTTCTCCTCCCCCTCCCTATCGTCAAATACTTGCTTTCATGCCAACACATCTTGGTCTGATTAGTCCCCTTGATTACAGGCTAAAGTAAAAAGTCAGGTGTATAAGATTCCCATTATCCTTTATTCCACTGCTTCTAAGAACAGGTCAGATAGAGTTATTTCAGTGAAAATGTGAACAATCAACTTCTGTTTACCATTAACCTTCAGTTTTCTTTTCTTAAAATCAAATCAGGGCTTGGTAGGCAGTTATTTTCATACATGTCCCTTGATCAGTGGAACAATCTGTCAAAAGCCATTAAAGCCTCTATTAGGTTGAATTGCATTCAAAGTTAAGCTCTACAATCATTTGAAGGTCTGTGATGATTGTTTTTAATATGGTATACATTGATTTCTCTCTTGGTATAGCAACATAACTTTGAAACTAAGTGTGTATGACTTGTTTTTGCTCTCCAGCATGTCTTGAGAAGCTTTATTTCTTGTGGAAGATGAATGTCTACATAAAAAAAAAAAAAAAAAAAAAAAAAGGAAAAAACAAATGCAGTGAAATCACCTCTTCATTGTCACAAGTTTTTCATTTTTCCTACTTCATTGTAACCCTCTAGGTGTAACACATGAAATTGGAAGAAATTTTCCAGGATCCACTTCCTAACAGCTTCACTGAAAAACTTATCTAACTGTACTGGTGTTTTAAAAGTGGCTCTTTATCTTAAAATATCAGGATGCTTTACACAGAGAAACTGAGGCAGAGGTCGAAAGTACAGCTGGGGTCTGAGTGCCAACACTGGAATGGGCATTATGTAACTCTGTCACTGGCATATCTCCATTACTTCCAGTTAATCAGCTCGGGTTACTGATTAAAGGTGCTCTCATAGAACTTGTAGTCCTACAAAGTTGTATCTGAAAGTGGAGCTGGAATCTGTCCTACTCATGTCATATTTAGTACAATATTTAATTGCATAACATATGATAATAAATCTCATATAATAGAGATCTTTCAGACCTCCTAAGGTTTGATTAAAACTTTCCAGTGAATCTTTTAGTTACCCTCCAAGTCCCTGAGCTCTAAATGGGAAACACGGATCTTATTGGAATTAAATGATTCCACGGAGAATATATAGTATATAAAAAAATAAAATACAATACTATCCTCACTCTTCTAGATATATTTTAAGTATTTCCACTGCATGCCCCATAAGGTGGTACAGCTCTTAAGAAAATACCCTGTTGGTATTTGTGCTGTTTTTACCAAGGTAAAGATGAGTTGCTGAAGCAAACTGGAATGCTGGTTATGCACCTGTTAGCACTTTGGTCTGGTACTTATTTGATAGTCTGGTAGTACTTTACTGAAAGCACTGCTTTAGTAGCTATTTTGATGAACATCCTAATAATTTATTATTCAACATAAGAGAATTCCACAATTTTTTCATTGCTGTTCTTTCTCTTCTATTGACTGATGCCACTTCTCTCCCTTTTGTCTCAGTATTTACAGTAATGTTATTAACAAGTTTTGTTCTTTGTTAGGCTGATATGACCTTAAAGTGGGAAAACTTCAGAATTATGTATCAGATATTCCCTTAAGTCCCTTTATTTTCAAACCAATTTATTAGGTTATTTTTACATCTTTTTCATTTGATACTGTTACTTTTTATTAAGACCTATTTATAAAACTCTGCAAGATATACGGTGATATGTAAGTTTGTGTTACATATTTACTAATTTACTGACATTTATCAAATAAACTGCTTAAAGAATCTGTTTGTCATTTGCCCTCCAGAAGGTGTCAGGTCTTATCTTCACCACCTCATTGTTGCAGTGCATGGAAGAAGAGCATATTTTTAAAACCAGCTACGTTCAGGTGCATAGGTGACCAAATTAGTTCCTGTAAGCTCTTTATATGCCAAATAGTGGGAGAGAAACTTCATCAAAGCAGCAAACTCAAGGATGCTGAATCTGCTTTCCAGTGGCACATTTCTTACAACCTGAACTGTGTGTCAAGTCCAAGTGCATAGTTATCTTCATCTGCCTATGCTGGCAATTTAATAATGTTAAACAGATAAAACAGTGGAGAATTTGTTTTTATTCTTGAATTGATAGGATTAAATTCTGGTTATATTGCAAAGCTTCTAGTAAGGAAGGCAGATTAATTTCTGTGCTTTTGGTAAGACTAATATCATAAATGAATATGACTGACTTCTACTCCCTGTAATAGCTTTTCCTTCAGCAAAAATTTATGCTCTACTAGGTTTAGAACACATTCTTCTGGCAGTGCAACCTCACACTTCCCATGTCTGACACAAACTGTTACATTAGGTGAATAGCAGGAACTCAGTGCCTACATCAGCCTGTTTGAATTTATAAACTGTTTGTTCCATGTTTGTTGCAGTAGAGCTTGCAATTTAAAACATATGTACTCATGTTAAACAAGGCAATGTCAAAGAAATGTGTCATTATGTAGAGTAAGAGTGAGGTTTGTGATGTCCGTTGTTTCTAAAGAGCTTCGTTTCACAGGTTTATCTACACCCACAGCAGATTTTGTGTAGGGTTCTACTATATCAAAGGAAGAGTCGTCATTAGGTGTCTCCCAATGGAAAGCTGTCCATGCTATCCCAGATTCGGGTGGCAGAGCAAGGCAAGGGCCAATGCTGCAGACTTCCTCTGATGCTCTGACAAGAGCCATTTTAGAGGACAGCAGAGTGATTTGATGTGCACATGGCCGTGTGGCTGAGGTGCACTGCAGTGTTCTGTGATTCCTGGAGGTCCCTTCAGGCCAAGGGCTGTGTGCTGAAATTATTCTGCATTAGTAGACTCCAGTCAAGAGGTGATGGAAATGTGAATAATACTGGCCAGGATAGAATGGAGTCTCGGAGTGAAAAAGTTGACAGAGACCATTATTAACACACACTCCAGCTCAGAGTGAGCAAGGCATCCAAGAGGTGAGAAATTTCATTTCTTAGCATAGAACATTCTTTTCTTGGCTTTAAAAAAAGTTTAATTGATTTAAGTAAAAGGCAGGCAACTGGATGGAGACCCACTTGCAAAACCAGGTTATCTTACAATTCACTGTGATATATCCTATACGTATCTAGAAAGACCAAGATGAGTGTCCCTGAGATCTAGAGTGCCTTAAGCTATTCCTTTTTTTCCATTTTTTTACTCTCCTTTTTTTACTTTTCTTCTCCTTAACTTTTCATAAAAATGGGTAAAACATATGGCATGAGTGACATTTCATGAAAAAAAAGATGCAATAATCAGGGCCTTTGCTGGAGGGACACAAGCACAAACAGACTAAAGAACAAGCATCTCCATTAAAGAGCAGCTGGTCTTCATTGAGGCAGAGACTAATCAGGATTTGGTGTTTGTTGAATTTTGATTTTTACCCTAATTCCATTCTTTCTATAGAAGATCTCTCTTGAGAACTTATATTCTCGTTGAGGAGACAGACTTGTAGTTGTCTTTTCACCGTAACGGCTCTTGCACCCTATTACATACAGTTACCACCCTGCAAATTAGAGTTTTGTAAGGTTATACACCCTGCTATGGCTAAAAGATAGTATTTTCATTTGGTGATGAGACTTCATTTCTGATCTAAAAGGTCTCAAGTTACATCGCTGAAGTTGCAATGTGCAATTTACCTGTCAGCCAATGTCTGTATTTTGCAGTCATACAATCAGAGTTCAAAGTGAGTTTTTGCTAAACATTTTTAAAAGTGTTGGTTTTTTTATTCCAAGATTATTCATGTAAAAGAACCATCATGTCAAACCAGAAGAATCACACTGAGTTTGTAAATAGGTAAAAAGAAGTAAAGAAATTTTGTATCACTCTGGATTCTTGCTTTTTCAGTGAATCCAGAGTACGATTTTAGAGTCTGTAACTGAATCAGCTCATCTGCTAAAAACATATGTGCAAGTTTTCATGTAATCTATATGATGCTGTCTTTGCACAGTTATATTTCATTTCAGCAGGTCTGTATGAAACTTGCTGCATAATTATCACTAAGATTTTGGAACTAACAGCACTTCATTAATTATGTTTCTGTAATCCTGTTCCTAGTTGCATGTTAATTAGAAAATAAAGGGCATTTTTCATAAGCCTTCATATATTCTGTTTACAAGTATTTTGCTAACATCTAATAAATTTAGTGACCTCTAAAAACAAGAGGAAGTGAAATCCTACTTAGCAAATTCATAGCTTTTCAATGTATCTTTTGGCTTTATGGTACATCAAACTGTAGGAATGTAAAAGTGGTTTAAGGAGCTGTTGCTGGGTTCAACTAGCAGCAGAAACTTTTAAGTTATTTTTGTTTCTCCTTTATTGCTTAACCTCAGGGGCCTAAGTTTGGGCTACTTGATAAAGCAGTCATTCAGGAACTTGAAACCATACAGGCTTTGACTTGACAGACTTAGAACAAGATCTTGTATTAAACATACATTTTAAAAACATAATTTCAAATCTGGAAATTGATTGTGGCTTGACCTGTATATATTGAAGAGCTCACTGTTCCTTACTTTCTTTGCTTTACTGATATTATTAGATCTATCATTCTTTTACCAGAACTCCCAGCTGATAGAAGAAAAATCAATGTAGAGGAAAGCATATTGGACAACAGCACTTTCATTAGAGTCAAGGCCACAACTGACTAATTAAGACTAAGTTATGACATTTCCACTTTTAAAGGTGGCAAATGCTTGTATTATGCATTTTCTGATATTCTCAGGGGCCAGAGTCAGACATGCATGAAGCAAGCTGGGAACAGAGCAGTCTTTAAAAAAAAACTCAGTATAACACACTGATGTTTTGTACACACCAATATGAGAATTATAAATCACAAGGAATTTCTCTCCAATACTTTTTTTTAAACATTGCATACATCCAAAATGACACTTCCCAGGATTTTATATTTATCTGCATACCCTTACATTCAGTCCTTTCAGGGAGCTGTTGGACATACTGATCTCTATTGCAGTGTGCAATATTTGGCACTTACCTGCTACAGAACAGGATGCAAAGGGATCTCTGAGGATGCTTCCCTTCCAAACACATCACCTGAGCTAGCTCATCTTGGATTGAAGATGCTCAGAGGTCTGTAGTTCAAACACACGTCTGCCCAGCTAATGGGGTCAGAGCATCTCCTTCCAATAATGGATTGGTTCTCTCTAGGGTAAAGTGCCTCTAAGAGAAATTGAGAGGAGATCTATCCTTAAATAAGATTTGATGCAGCCCAGGAGAATGACAATTACATCTTCTGCTAACACTGTTCCTAAGGCAAAGTCAAGCTTTGTAGGAAAGAGGATGATGGAGTACTTGGGAAGATTTTTGTAGTGTAATGACTAGTGGATTGGTCCATGCTATAGAAAAGTTCTGAGAGAGAGAAGAGGAAACTCATGTAAGTGGCTCTTCTGTTGTAGACTGTGAAGAGTATTCCTGTGTGGGTCACATTATTAAAGCTGGAGTTATTTTCTTCTTGGACTAAGTGCAACTGGTGACAGCAGCAGATATTTTTATCCAACAGATGAAAAACACAGGAGCAACTCCTAGGCTTGAAGTCCAGAGACACAGCTGAGATGGTAAAAGAGGCACTCAGAAGGGTCTGCCAAAAGCAAGTCAGAGCTGCAGTTAGAACTCATACCTGATGGTCCTTTGCTATGTCCCATGGCATAAGTCTCAGCCAAGGGGCTGCCATGAGGTTGGGCAGGGGTGATTTCATTGGAGCTGTGTCTACACCTGACCTTTCTCCCTCTCATACTCACACATATAATTTCCCCACACTGTGCAGGACTATGCACACTGCAGCAGCCAACCTGCCTCAGAGTCACCAGCACAGGAAGGCCACCATGGCTGGGTAGTAATCCCATGGCAGGGGAGATCCCAGCAGTTTGAGGGTGTTAGACCCACCACTGAGCTCTTGTGCATCTGAACAAAAATAGGGTGAGTTTGTTTGCCCCTCTGATTCCAAGATTGCTGATTTTCAGAAAGGCATTTTCAGCCATTATTTGTAAACTCAGATCCTGATTCTCATGGCAGGTCTGTGGCTGAAATATAAACTGGAGGTGGGAGCTGTAGCTGGAATTTTGCCTGTCTCTGACCACTTAATTTCCAGTTTTATAATTCCACAGCCTTCTGCACATGTCAGTTTTATGTGCAAGATGTAGCAGTTGGCTCTCCAGTCATTGATCCTGACTTAACTGATGTCAGTCATCCATTTTGGACATTTGCATGATACTCCTGGCCCAGACTCCTACATCAGCACTAGCTTGTCAGAAGTTCAAGTTACACAGCAGCACCACAACCCCTCCAGAAAGGTGGCTGCAGCCCCCTCTCTCACCTTTCTGCTGTCACCCAGCCAGGTGGGAGAGGGCACAGTTTTCCTATTACCCTCCTTGTCTCTTCCCCAGGTTTTTCATAGGTACTTGCACTCACTTCCAGCTTTGCCCCTATGGTGAGGGTCCCTTTCCTTGAAGAAACATAACTCAGTGGTAGTGATGAGACACTGGAACAGGTTGTCCAGAGAAGTCACAGATGTCCCTGTCCTGGAAGTGTTTGAGGCCAGCTTGGATGGGGTTTAGGGTAAGGTGTCCCTGCCCAGTGCAGGGGGCTTGGAATGAGCTGATCTGTAAGGTCTCTTCCAACCCCAACCATTCTGTGATTTTGGGAGTCATCTGCTTCTGCTCACTGTGACAGCTCTTCCCTGACAGCTAATGACACTTGGCTGTCTGCTCCACTGGCGTCCTGCTTGCCCCTACCTGCTCTCTGTGTGACACCTGCTGACTTCACCTATGGCCGTGTCCTGTCCCGTTTTCCCACCAGTGGGATGGTTATGGGGCTCCAGCTGGGCATGTGGTTCTGGCAGCAGGAGACCTGAGGGGCACTGGTGGGATGGGCAGGGAGGGGCAGCCAGGCACTGTTGCTGGCATGTCCCCTATACATCAGTTCAGCACTCGTCTGGCAGTAGGTGTGAAAAGGTATCTTGACATCAAGGCTGTCTTTGTAAAATGTTTGATACGACATGGTACATTGAACTGCAGATAATGTTTTATGCCTTTCTTTTTCCTCTTTGAGAACAAACATGTAGCTCCTTGTTAATGGCTAATGAACAGAACAGAAAAATCTGTCCAGCTATACATTCAAAGTCTGCATTCTGTGGCCAAGGAAGGAGTTAAATGTACAGATATCTAATGGGTTTATAAAATGGTAACAAAGAGCTGGATAAGCAAATGAATGCATATGTGGCTGTTTACCCCTCAGAACTTCAAAAGAGAACAAAAGGGGGCTGATCTGGAAGTAGTTGCAGTAGTTGCAAGTATGTTGGGATTTCAAACGTACCTGCAGAGTACCTGCCCTGCCTCTGTCCATCTGCCAGTGCCACTTGTGTTGTAGTTCTGTAGCCTCCATCCTGTGTTCCCTTTGGAGTTTCTGGGGGTAAACAGCACTGCAGCGCCAGTGTTTGATTCCCAAGGCAGCCCTCTGACTGCCCTCCAGTCACCACCTGAGCAATGGATGGGCATTGCTGGACATTATGTCACTCCTTCTTAAGTCTCATTTACTGTGCATACCTTTCAGAGCCTCACAAGGCAAAAGATAAAAGAATACAAGCTCCTGTAGTGTAAATAAAAATCCCAGGGCTAAGGAGCAATGAATATACACTTCCTGAAATGTACCACAGGATTTTCTATTATTTAGAAATGCTGTAAATCATTATTTTATGGAGAAGTAAAATATGTAAAAACATTTCTGTATAGTTCTTTTCTAAATCTAACACTGAAGCTTTCTTCCCTTTTTTTTTAAAGCAACCATTTAATAAAGTCTGACACTTAGCAGTGTTTTGAAATAATTTTTGCTGTTCTGCCAGCAGTTAGCTTTGCTGTGAATCTCTAAAGACAAATCCATCTACAGTGAATCTAGCAAAATTCAGCTCCGTGTTGTATGTCAGGGCTGAGGACTACTTGTCAGCTCTGGCACTGTCAGATTTTATCTTTAAATATGACAGGCAATTTGTTCAGGGAGCACTTCTGAATGACAAGATATAGTGGTGTTGTAAAACATGGCACCTGTGTGGTATGCCCTGCCTCTGTGGACATCAGAGGCTATTGTTTCCTTTGCTATTAGACAGCCACAGTCACACAATAAGGTGTGTAAAATGTTCACAGAAACCTTTTAAATAGAGTAGCAGGAAAGTAGATACCCTCCGGTCATTTAAGTCAGGCCATTTATCATTTTATCTTATAAAACACAACATTCACTAAAATGTGATGTAAAGAGAAAACCAAACGCTCTGCTGAGCAGTGTCAGTGCAAGCCAAGGGTTTGAGCCATGCTGTAATAAAAGAGGGTTATCTTTGAAGTGAAATACAGTAGAAAAATTAAGATTTTAACTCCTTCCCAATCAGACAGGTAGCAAGAGCCATGCAGAGGGCTCTTGTTGGCATATGGAGTGAATATGGTCCCACTGAAAAATCTTCTGTTACCACAGTGGGGCTTCCTGGAATGGGACAGTCAGAACAGATGATGAAACATTAATACACCTAATATGTTTTGTTTAAAAATAAATAAATAGAGGGTCATTTGGGATCACTTTCTTGCAAACAAATCAAATCAAACTGGGAAAATTAAAGTGGTGACATACTGTGGGCATGCCACTGACAAAGTCAAGAGGGCTTTTCCACCCTGAACAAACCATATGTTCATTGGACTTGTAAGCAGCTTTCTTCAGAACATGAGGGTAAAACTGAGTCAATCTAGCACAGTCTGGTGCTACAGAGACACTGTGTGCAGGCATATCCCAACACACTTGTGCTAATGCTCTTGCCCTGCTGATAGGGAGTGGTGTCTTTACTCTGCAAGATGTGGGAGGGGGCCAGCTCACTCTTTTAAAATTAAAATAAAATTCCCTTTATACTCTTGTGTTTGGCCTGTTTCTGTTACCAAAGAGGTGCCCAAGGTGTTGCTGACTGAAAGCCGAGTGCAACAGTGCTGTGTCTGTCCAGTGGAGCACCTCCCTTGCCTGTCCAGGACTTGTAGCCTTTGCACATGAACCAGCTCCTGGGCCCATCCCTTCCCAACCAGCACCACTGCCCTGCCCCTCGCTGCCCTTGCTTTTCTACCAGCAAGTGAAACTGCTTCACAGCTGGGGGAGGAGGTGCAGGTCTGCCCTAATGGGGGAAAGAAGGGACTTGGTCCAGGATGTGCATTTCACTTGGCCTTGGGGGCCAGGCAGAGTCTGGGCTCTGGTAGATCTGCACCGTGAGGAGTCTGGATTAAGGCCATTCGATGTAGTCTGAGAAAAGGGAAAGTGTCAAATGATAAGGGTTTGATTAGTAGAAACACTATGATAAAATCAAATAATTGTCCAATGGTCAGTTGGAAGGCATGCAACATTTGGGGCGTTTAGTAAAGCCTCAAGACCTGGAAATTAGGGATTCTGTAAGAACATTGTTTTAGCTTTCATGTAAGAAGCAAGTGTTTAGACTTCCTCTTTACAGATGAATGGAATAGAGGTGAACTCTGCAAACTCAAACACTAGGTGGCAAATACAGTGATATCAGTTAAAAACCAATATTAGCAGCCTACATTCTCCATTTTTACAGCCTGCCCCATTAATAGTATTCAGTGGTGGCAGTAGAGATATGCATGTAGCTTTGGCATGGCAGCCTGAACAAAAATAAACATAATGAAAGGTGGTGGGGTATGGGATGGGTTTGGTAGTTAGAAAGATGAAGAATATGTGCAAACAGATCCCTCATTAGGAAGGACTTGGCACAGTTTAAATATTCTTTTTTGTTTCTTATTATGAAAAGAAATTAAGAAATGTCTTTTGACGTCAGTATAACTTCTTTAAAGAAAATTCTCTAGATGAAGCAGAGGAGTAGCCTGTGCTATGTCTTATTTGGCAGACAAAACTGTCATGTTCACTCTTAGTATGATTTCCCCATTTTCAGTAGAAGAAAATAATATTTCTGTTTTTAAAGTGTCATAACTGTGTTCAGATATTTATACATTCTCCTCAGATATTTTTATGTGTTCCTTCTCTTACATACAAGGTTGCCATAATTTTAGAACCACTGGGAAAATGAAAATTCGTCTTATCTAAGCAAAGATCTTTTGATGATTAGCTCCATGTTCTGAGATGGGTTCCATAACAAAGGAATAGCAAGAAGCATCTCCAGAGAGTTAATCATCCCACCTGGATTTGGTATTTATTTTATGTTAGCATGAACTGTCTCTGAAGAAGTCTATCTCTTGTCATTGACTCTGGAGAGAGATGAAGTAACTTGTGTAACTTTCAGCTAAATTTGACTGAAGAAAGTCATCTTTAGTCACCAAAATCTGTTGACTTTCTCCCTGACATACAATCCTGGACAGATCACAAAGGTGTTTTCAAGAATGTTTCCCTTCTCCTTGTTCGCAAGCATTTGACCATCTGTGGTACAACTTCATAATGGAAGCTAATTTAAAGGGCTTTTAGAAACAAGGAGAAAGATTTTTCTGTAATTAATAGTGATGGATGACTGGTGTGGCCACACAGAGCAATATAAATCTTTGTGCCATGCCTACTTCTAAAATGCAGAAAAACTCTAGCTTAGGGAACTTGGGTACTTAACCATAGGAAAGTCCTACAGGGAAGGGCTTTAGACCTCATGCCCATTAGGAGGGCAGATAAACACCCTGTGAAATAATTTTGCCTGCCCATCACCAACTAATATACTCTGAAATGAAGTGCTGCATTTCAGTTCCACCCTCCTCAAACAGGTGGCTTTGCCAACACTTTTAGAGAGAATGTAATCAGAAGGAAAAACCCCCTCAAACAGTAATGAGGTACTACTGCATCAAAGTAACTGCCCCAAATCAGAAGCAGCTGTAAGTAATTATCAGTTATCTACCAGTGGATTTCCATGAGAAATGAGATATAAAATACTTCATATACATTCAAATGCTGCGTATTTCCTGGGGTATATGTTGTGGAACTGTATAAGAAGTACTAGCCTCAAGGAGTAAGAAGCTCTTTTATTTAAAGGTGAAATTTGAAAATTTGTATAAAGGTGAACTGACCAGCAGTGAAAAAAGAAATAGACATCTCACAAACTGTTTGCCAGTGTATAATGGTTTACTGCTACAACAATTTCTCTTCTTAAGTACTGTCATTTGAATATTGCTGTTACAGGAAATCTGAAATATGCCAGGTAGGAAGGAGTAGTTTATCATATTATGCATTCTACAAATGCTGAACATGCTTTATTAGTTTCTTCTATAGATAAAATTAAGTGATATCTGTGAACTATCTGTAGTAAAGGTATTTTGGATGATTGTTTTTTTATTTAGTGGGATCCTTCTGTCCTCAATTTGCCTCCTCTAAGCCATGAAGTTGGTTATCATGTAAGTTGGGCTTATGTAGGAATCAAAAGAATGGCATCCAATACACAGGAACAGCTATCTTTTTTAGGGGAAAATTGCAATTCATTGATGCACAAGAGTCCACCCCTCTGTGGGCCCCACAGCTGGAGTGAGTCTGAGATGATAGGAAATGGGAGCACAGGTGCAAAAACTTCATTCATTCATTCAGTTCCCAGCTGCCCAGGAGAATGTCTTGAGCCTGTGGCAGTAAAGAGAGCTAGAATCATGTTGGGGAGGAACTCAAGGAGCCTGGCAGAAGCTCATGGACATGCCTGAAAGCAGAAAGGTTTCTTCACACTCCAGACTTTACTATGGTGTTTTGCACAAAGTCTTGCCTTTGGTAGAGTAAGTAATTTATTTTTTCTGTGGTTAATAGAGGGATCAAATTCAGTCATGGACAGTTTTCAGCAGGATTTTTCCATCTGTAGGAACAAGGCTTTGGTACCCTTCTGGACTAAGCTTGACTGGGGAGCTCTGTTTGCTCTGGTGGTTTTTAACTCATTGTTAAGGCTGTTGAATTTATGGCCAACTTTAAACTAATATGAAAAAAATTCAAATCTCAGAGATTCATTTTCTGAAATTGTTTTGTGAAGTTTGGAATGTGGCAAAACAAGAGTGACAGCAGTGTCCCTTCTGAGGAGGAGCCAGCAGGAGGTGCCTATCACTGTCCCTTTGGAGCAGCCACCTGGTCAGTCAGGCACAGCAAGGGCTGTGTCCTGTAGGGAGGAAACACTAAACAACAGGGAGAGAGCAGAACTGTTGTGGTGAGGGCATAGGGGCAGGATTTTGGTGACAAAGAATTTGAATTTATGGGAAATTAGTCTTCATTAGTTCTGCTGTTCACACAGCTTCTTTCTAGTAAACTTGAGAAAACTAGGGCTTTCTCTGTTTTACACTTACAAAACTAGGGTAATGTTATTTAAAATGCTTTGGCTGTATAACAGTTTCCCATAAGCTTCCAGCAATTACCCACAATGGATGCACATTCTTAACTCATGTTTGATTTTAATAGTCTGTGTGACACTGACTAGAATTGGATTGGGCATTGAGCTTTTCAGTCCCAAACCACCAGTGCACTTGGGGATATGCTTAGATGTAAATTGCATGTGCTTTAACTGGGAAAATGTTTGGTGTTTTTCTGGATCCAGGCTGGTGCTTGGTATCTCAGTTTCATAATTTTTTGGGCAGAGATTTTTTATAAGAGTGAATTATTTCACGTGGTTTCCTAAAGAAGTGTGTTTGCAATCATGCTATGTGCTCAGACAAGTATGTCACTTCTGCACCCTAATCAACCAAGAACTGATTTAAACCAAAATTAATTGAATGACAGGTTAAGTTTCTGCTGCTTTTATGAGAATGGAAGAGAGGCATAATTAATGCTTGTAAGGAAAAGGCTGTTGTGAGAACTCAGTCCTACCAGAAATCATCTCACCTACACAGGTGTGAAATTATGAGCCAGAACTCCATAGCAAGTGGGAATTCATGGGTCTTGTGGCTTTTACTGTGATTAAGCTTTAAAAGTAAACCCAATGTTCAAAACAACTGTTCAGAATGTTTAACCCAAAATAAGGATTTTTTTTTTTTTTTTTTTTTTTTGCTGTGGGAGACGTGTGGCAGGCTGCACATTAATGCAGACCTTAGTGTTATCCAGAAGCATCACAAGTATCTCTGTGACTCTGCAGATACTGAAAGTTCATGTACCAGCTGACCACAACCTTCCTCCCCTCTAAATGCATGGAAGGGGAGCACTGAAAAGAAAGGTGACCCAAGCATGCTAACATGAGTGTTAGGATGAAGAAGAAATAGCTTGTCAAAGAGCAGTATTATCTGAGCTAATTGAAGAGTCATGGACTTATTTGGGGTGGAAATGACTTTTAGGATTGAGTCCACCATATCCCCGGTACTGTCCAGCCCACCAGTAACCCATGTTGTTAAGTTCCAAAATCTACCCAGCTTTTAAACACCTTCAGGTATGGTGACTCCCTCACTTCCCTGGGCATCCTGTTTCTCTTATTCCAACAAAAAGTTGGAAATTACATTGCAGCTTTATTTTATTTGGCTCTTCTTAAAAATCAACTGAATATCAATCTACAATCAAAAAAAGAAAGTTGCCTATAGGCAGTTTTACCTTCAAATCTACTCCATGGATCAGCTGCTGGTAATCTATACACAGTCAATAAGACAGGTTTCAAAAGAGAGGTTTTTCTCCCAAAAGGCAAAACTGCTCTAATTTACAGCTAGATATGAACTGGGCAAAGTATACATCTGAAGTAAATGTAATTTCTAATTTACAAGAAACTCTGGTGAAAGATTAGATCTGATCTTCTCTCTATGCAAGTAATCTATGGATATTTATATTATGATAACTGGAGTGCACAAATTACTTTGGTTTTTCCTTTTGGGTATCTTTTTCATTTGTTTGTTTAGCAAAACCTGCAGGGGAAACTCGAACAGCTATAATTACAGTCACAGTTACAAGTTGTGGGTTCTGTAGATAATAAGCTACAAGCCATTTTTATTGTGCTTTTTTATTATTATTTGGTTAAAGAATGCTTTTTTTCCCAAGACAATCCATCTGTATTTTGTAGGAAGGAGAATCAAAGCAATAGCTGTCAAATATCAGTGAGATAGCAGATTTACAAATTAATCCCATTGCTTTGTATTTCCACAAAGGTTGAAATCTACAGTTGGTGCTAGAAACTATAATTAACTTATTAGAAGCGCTCAGGCAGCTAGGTGTGTAAAATTGCAGCAGGTGTGTAATATCATTAGAAATACACTGTATTAAAAAAGCACCTCGGAGTTTTATCCCTTTAGTTTCATGCTACCAGCTGCCAATTTGATTGGTTAAGTAGTTTTGGGCTGTGCAATACTCTTTCTTTTGGATTGATGTGTTTATTACTTTTTATGACAGGGGATCCCAAGGCAGATGTTCAATAAAGAAACAAGCTGCTACAGACCAGAGTAAAGAGATAGGTGGTGTAGATGCAGGAAATTGGGAAAGTTATCATATGCGCTAAGTTGTTATTGAAGATTTTGCTCCCAGCATTTGTAGCAGTTGTGTTATATGCTCTTCCACAGACAGTAATCTAACAGGGAATTATTGAAAGCCAACTGCCAAGATTTCAAATTGCACTGTATGATGTGGAGCTGCTACTCAAGCAGGGAGCTGGAGCTTTGAAATGATAAAGACGTGTCCATGGCATTTTTTGGAGCTATGTGGGAACGGGGAGAGCCTCTGTGCTTGTGCAGAGCCTTTTCTCTCCGAGACACAGCTGAAGGTCTGCTTTTCCTTTGTACCTTGTGCAACCATTTACAGTGGTGAAACCATTTACATTAGCACAATGGGACTGAAAAATTGTTACTGGGAAGGAATATTGTTCAGAATTTGGATAAAGGGTGAGCAAATTATGGTTGTATCAATCTGGATCAACCAAAGCCAAATTCTGCTCAGTCTTCACCAGTAAAAATATAGGCTCATCATATTTAAGTGAAAGGGAACATACAGAGGGATACATGGGCAGAAACAAAAAAAGAGATTTTTTTAGTTCCTATAACCGTTCACTGCTTGTTTTATGTTTTGCTCAGTGCTAAGGAGTGGGGAGAAAATACAGTTTCATGGCTTTAGCAAACTTCTGAACACTCCTGTAGGGGAAGAGCAAATATTTTCTATAGAGGGTTCTTGGCATAAGCCATTTCTTTTTCAATGCTTTAAAGGGAAGCAATAGACTGTGATTGACATAAAAATCTCCTTTTTAATTGATTTAGTATATTTTGCTGGTTTTGTGACTTTAATTTAATCTATTACAACCAGATATGAGAAGAGCTAATAATTCATGAGAGATGTTATTTTCTAATTAGATTTTTATGAATGCCCCTAAAGCTTCTGCCCAGAAGCAGAAGCTGGCCAAAAAGATTGAATTATATTGAGAACAAACTGTTCTGCTCTGTCCATATTCTTTCCTTTGGTTTCTTGGTGTATTAGCATTATCCCTGAAATAATATTTTTCCCCTGTGTTTTGAAGGGATGAGCATCTCATTCCTCCTTTTACCACCTCTGAGACACTTCCTGTCCTACTCCTGTAATCTCCTCTTGACTTTCTGAGGCTCAGCTCTTCAAGCTGCCCTGGGTTCCAAGTTGCTGTCGTCCTTTCTCGTGCAGACAAGAGGATGTGACTGTTTCTCCTGCCCCCACAGACCAAGTTTTGTTGAACCAGTACACTGTGCAATCCCAAACCTTCCCACTCCTGTGTGTGTCAACAGTTACCTGAAACATCTCTTCTTTGGTTATGAGGTTGTCTTTCCATACCCTCTGCCTTTTCCTGAAGTTTGTGAATTATGACGTGGCTACAAGAGAGAAAAAGGAAATGTGTAATAGGCTCTTGCTGTCTTTTGAGAGAAAAGCTGTCCAAAATGAGACAGCCTTGAGGTCTGCAGGACTTCTCATGGCCTGAAATGGCAGATTTCATGGGCTGGGACAAGTGTTTCAGGTCATATCTCAGCTCTTCCATCCTCCTCTAAGCTAATGAAGCTTTAAGGAGGAAGGAAAAAGATGTTATAAAATTTAGGTTATTAGTCAGACCAGTCTAAGCAACAAATTCCAAGTGCTGCTGTGGAATTCTGATGGTTGCAGTTCAGTTGGCAGGGGGCACCAAGACAGGTCAGGGAAGGCTGAGGCTGTGTGGGACCAGCTGAGAGAAATGCCAGGGGTGTGTTAAATGTGTGAGGCAGAAAAGAGAGACTGTGACAATGGAGCTGTGTTAGAGCAGGGCTGAACACAGAACTCAGAGTACTTCCAGTAACAGGCTGTGTTTCATCCATGCATCTCAAAGCACAAACAAAGACAGTGAAAGAGACAATGCAGACCTTGGGAGCTGAGGAACATGGGAAAGGGCAATCATGCTAAAAAGCAATATGAGCAGTTGTGGGAAGTGACGTTTTTAAAACAAACCACAGTGGTTGCTGCATTGTACAAACCTAATAAGACATAGTGAAAAATATTGGATTTATTTTTACAAGTTAAAAGTGACCTTGTTGGCCTTATGAATGGATTCACTTCTCACAGTACCTCTTAAGGGCATTAGGGTTATGACTAACTCATAAAAATAAATCCAATATTTTCCCCTTGGCCATGTCATATCCAGTGTTGGAATTCAGCTGTGAGAACTGGTGGGGCTCTGACTTTCATTTAGTTTGACCTCCTATTATGAGAAGTACCTGGCTCTCAATCCTGGTGGGTTGCAGCATAGTTCCAACAGTGGTTAAGTCGCATACAGAGTGGAAACAGAAAATATCCAAAAAGGCCTAGGAAATAGAGGATCGTGCAACACAATATGTAACCGAAAACAACATGTGAAAGGAATAAGTATTTCAAATACAGAGAAGTTCTCTTCCTGTCCTGTTTTTCATTTGACCAGCATAACAGATCAAGTCAGGACTGTCAGTTTAGTCCTACACTATATATAGGGGAAACAGAATCCAAGCTGATGACTGAGTTCATACAGTTGTTCATTTCTTTTGGAGTCTAAGGAACTTCAAAAAATCCAGTCAAGAAAACAGCTAGAGAACAAGCGATTTAAAACTGAGTTGAGAGCTTTAAAGGGGGCAGACACACCTATCTAGTACCTATGATGGCACAAGGCCGCTCCTGAGCAATAACCTAGTCCAAAGCAGTAGGAAAAAAATAGTACAAACTGTTTGCATCACCTATGGATTCTACAGCTACAAATCTGAAGCTTTGTCGCTTCAGCTTAGTGGGCTCTGTCGATTATTGAGGGCTTGTATTGGTTCCACACATCCAGGGGGCTGCAGTGTGAGGTGGTCACCATCATGTACCAGTGAGGAAATGTTCACTTCAAGTGCATACCAGATGTGCTCTTTTTATAATTAATGTATTGTGCTTATCTGCTCTGCCTGATAACCATTTCCTCTCCAGCAGTCTCAGATGAATCTTCCTTTTGGCTGAAGAACTTTTAAAGGTCCAGAACATGCACCTGGATGTGGTCCTGGGTGACAGGCTCCAGGTGGCCCTTCTTGAGAATGGGGATTGGTTTTAGTGATTCCAGCCCCAACCATTCAGTGATACCATGATCTTAAATTCAAGCTGTGACAACACAAACATCTGTATAAGCTCATTGACCCTGTCAAGAAATGTAGAGTGGGCAGAAAAACAGTCTATGACATAGCAGTGAAGGTGCTATGGGATTAACAAGAATGTTTGCCAGGTACAATTAATTAGGCGAAGCTAAAATAGAAGCAGAATGAGATTAAATATTTGTTGCATTGTGAACTGTCTGTGCAGGGCTAAACACTTAACTAGTGTAATTTGGATTAAATATAAACTCAAGTGCAAAGAATATATAAATCAATTTATCTGTGTTTATCTGAAGCTGAGTTGGATTCCAGCTTTGGTTACTGCAAAGTTAATTTTGCCATTGTTCAGTGTTGCCTTTTGTCTCCACAAATTCTCTCCCAACAGCTTGAGCAGCATGCTGAATTATAACTGTAGAAAATCACGAATGACATGCATATGTTGTAGGCATTTTTGAGGTTGCAGGGCTAACAGTAAATATTCACACTTAAAATATTGAATTTAGGTTTATATGCCATGGAAATGTTGAGTACCTTCTTTGCTTTGTTTCCTCTGCCTCTGCTTTTCCCATGATTCTTTTATTACACTGAACGAGTTCCGTATCTGTAACATACAGAAGTTGACGAGGTCTCGTATTGCATTTCCTTATTTTCTCTGAACAAGTTTCAATGAGTATTATTTTACCTGCATCATTTTGGTGTCCAAAGTATTCCCATAGTCAGATCAATCATGGGAAAATTTTCATTCCCTAGGAACATATCGGATCCAGAGACAGGGAGTTCCCCAAGTGTGTGAGTCTCAGCCCTGCTCTGTACAGCACAGGAGCTGTTGGCTCTGCTGTGGAGCAGCTCCTGCACCCCCAGCACTGCCCCAGGCCAGGCAGCTCCTGCTCTGAGCATCATGGCCACTGCTGCAGCAGCTACCACACACTGAAAAGGTGTGTTGGCAAGTAAGCCACAACCACAGATTTAGATTTGTTTTACGAGACAGCTTTGTCAGGATTTAAAGGTGTTTTTTCCTAAACATGACAAATAAGCCTGCTGAAGCAGCTAAGAACACTTATTTATATAAACTAGCACTGATGTTACCTTGTGTAAAATATGTTTAATTTTAGCCAATGCATATTTGAGTTATAGTTTCCATAAATATTTGTGAATACATTATGATAAAATCTAAAACCTTGGCAGCAGTTAAGAGAAGAGATTGCAGATAAAAATCAACATTGCCTGCAGTATCCCAGGAGATCATACTGCTAGTGAAGTTTAAATTAGCTTTGCCCTAAAATCTAAGACATTCCTGCAGCACACTTTAAAGAATCTTAAAGTGTGAAGGAGTTAAGCTAATTACTGTAGCATTTGAAGGCAAGACATTTGTAAAATTAATGGGCTAAAGTCTGCAGTCTTTCATTCAGCAAAAAATCCTACTACAATTGTGCATTTATTGTGGAAGAGCTGCACAACTCAGTCCTCTGTTTTATAACAGTCACATCCTGACAGAAAATAGTCCAGATACTGGGGGCTGGGGGAGGTGTGTGATTTCTGGTAACAATGAGAAAAGGAGGAACAGGGACCACTTAACTTCCATCACTTGATGTTATCTGCCTGTGAGAGCAGGACCTTATCCCAATCCCCAGCAGAGGCTCTGCCTGGCACCATTTCCACTGAGAAGATTTGGTCCCCTCAGCAGTTTCTGTGTTTGTCCTTGGCTGTCCCTGGGCCCACAGGACCAAGCCTACACGAATAAAAGCCATGCAACCCGGTCAGAGCAGTGCTGCAGAGCAAAGTGTGTAGTGCTAAAGGCCCAAAGGCCACACTGTGAGTGTTTCAGGGAAGCCTATTGCAGGTCAGCTCAGGGCTGTGCCCACACGCCCAAGGGTGTGCTGGTGGCTGGAGAACATCAGATTTAGTTTCACCTGAGAGGATCCCAGTTCATTCTGTGGCTTTCTGCTCCGCACAGGAGGTGGTGATGGTCCAAAAAATCACTCCAGCAGTGAGCTCCCTGTATGTACTGACACACCAAGGCAGGTGTGTCCCAATGCACTGAAGCCACCTGCAGGGCTCCCAGTGACACTGGGGCTGTGGCTGCTCTGCAGTCATTGGAGTGTCCTCGCTCTGTAGGAATTGGCAGCATCACCTCCCTAAGAGGACAGTGAGAGTAACAGGATCCCAGGCTCTGCTGCTTCACCTCTGCAGGGGAATCTCTTCAGACGTGATGTCTGTGCCCTATGTGGAGGGAAGACTGGCAGGGCCATTGCTGCAAGGTTGCTGTGCTTCCCTGCACACAGGAGAGATGGGCAGAGTAGCTGATGAGAGGACAGAAATTATTCAGCTTTTTATTGTATTTCCAGTTTATCAGGGGGACATGAAGTGTTTGGTTTGGGCATGAACTCTATTCAGCAGCTTTGTTCTTTCTCAGCCTTCAGTGTTCTGACACAGGGACGTGACTACAGAACACAGATGTATAGAAACAGGTTCAGTTAACAGTTTCCTTTGTGAGGTGTTAGAAGGATGCAATTATCTGTTAAAGTATTTATAGGGCAAAGCACTGGTTCCCTGCAATTCACTGGAGCTATTCACTGTAAGAATCACTGATGTCTGGGCTCAGGCTTAGGAACCCAAGTGGTTTTCTATTCAGATTGATCCCAGTCTGTTTCTCCTCTAAACCAGTCCAAGTCAGTAGTGCAATTACAGAAAAGACTGAAACAACTTCCACTGCCCCCTTAATAACAAGTAGCCTTGTTCCTTCCAGGCTGCTGGGACATTTCATCTACAATTGGTTTTTAACTGAAGATTTTTTACAAGGCATTCACAAATGTGAAAAAAGAATATCATGTTATGTGTAAATTTTTCCAGCTGCCTCTTGCCAAGTTTTATGTTGGTTATTGAAACTGCTGGCTAGAAATGGATCAGTAGAACTGTAACACGCTTCTTGGCTATTGCTGTTTGACTGAGAGAGTCCAGATTTTGCTCACCTTAAAAAAAACCTTGCTTTGATTTCCTGACTGTGGTAGCATTCAGTTAGTGGAGGTTAAGAGCTGGTTTGAGGGTGAGCGGCTGGATGAGAAGATGATTGCTGCTTGAGAATTTACAGCATGCACTCTGTTGGAAAATGCTAAGGTATGTTTCAGATTTTTATCTAAATATAATTGTGTTACTGAGTGTTGCCCAGATGAAAAGAAACAGTGCACCAGATGCGATTTATACACACACACAGACACATATATGTGCCTTTGATCTTTATAGAAAAATGTTGTCCTTCCAGTAGATCCATTTTCAGATGAGTTTGCTTGTCTTTTTCCAAATCGAGGTTGTAGTCAACAACTGAAGTTAGACTGACAGAGATGGTACTGAAAATTGGTCAAGCTTATGGGAAAAGCTTATAGCTGTCATCCAATGCAGTTCTGTTTCACTGGACCAGCAACTATTAGTATTTCAATTCTTTCCAACTGTTATTTGAAGAAGGTTTTTTAAATAAAAAATTTTAAGTGTTCCTATCCTTTTGCAATATGCTTTTAAAGTTCACTGCAATATTCCAAATAACAAGTCTTTATTATTGTAAAACCAACATTAGAAATTGCTCATGTGGAGCTCTACAGCTCATCAGCTTCTTGTAGGGCACCCTCTGTGCCTGCTCACTTAGAAGTTTACTGGTTTGAACCACATTCTGAATCTGTCCTTTGCCTTTAAATTACTTTAGCATCTCTTGAAGTACCATTGACATATGAGTATTTTACCTTTTTTATTGTGTCTGACCCATGTCTCAAGCTCCTTTTTGGCATGTACTAGGAGCCTTCAAACTTACAGGCAAGCACCTGAAGGAAGCTGTAATAGCAAAGCCTGGGACCTGGAGGCCTGGCAGGCAGGACTCCTTTGTTCATCCCCAGCAGCTTCCCTTTCAGAGCAGGTTGCAGAGCTCACAGTCTCCTTGACAGACTCCAGTGTGTCCTTTCTGAATTGTTTCTTCCCTCGGGCAATCTGAAGGAATATGCCTCAGATGACCGTGTTCAAGCAAATCTCACCCTTACATTTCACTTTAGTGAATTTAAATCTCACACTTTATGCTGTAGCCAAAGCCATTAGCCCGTGTCATCCTTCACTGTAATGCAGATCTGCTCCTATCTCATTACAATGTGCATAGCTCTACCACAGGGTCTGATACACACATCCAGAGCTATACTGAATTATTAAGGGTTTCACTTAAACCAGAAAAACTGGGGAAGTTTTGAAAGGCTGTCTTTAATGTGACCTGTAAGGTTGAAGTTCTTGAGGTCTCTCTGAACAGTTGATGTTTTTAGTACGCTCTGTGTGGCACTTCAGGTCTGTATAATTACATGGATTTTGAGAAAGAGATATGTATTCTGACTTTGGACAGCCCTGGCTCTATTGCAGCTTGGCTGCAACAAAAAAACTAAAGACCTTTTCCTCTTAAGTACATAAACAATGAAATCCTTAAATCTTCCTTGTCAGATGAAAGCCTGGGCATTCCATAATAATATTTTTCATGTGCTTACAGTAGGAATTATTTTGAGTGCTCAACTTTGACTTAGTAGGTCAAAGATGATATTCTTTTTATACAGATCTTTAATATAAGCAATATTCTCTTTCACCCCTGACACATAATACAGCAGTTTTCCTTCAAAGCGTAAATTAAAGTGAAGCCACAAAAGGGTCATTAATGGACTCGGTAGAGTCAATACTGAGGGTATCATATACTGCCTGTTTAATATTAAAAGTGAAGTCAATGGAAGTATGGTCCTAATATATGTGGGGTTTGTGAATACTGAGAGAGAGCAGAAACTTTAAACTTGGGAGTGTGCAGAGAGATGAAACAGCTTGCAGTGCAACATAATGTTGGGGTTCATTTCTGAAAACCCAGGAAAATACATGCCTGCAGCTAGAGGTCAGAAACTATTAGTGAGCATTAGGATAGTGTCATCCACTGTATTTCATATAGGGATAAAAAAAAAAAAAGCTCTAATGGAGGGAAAAGATTTGTAATTCCAGAGCCACCAGTTAAGCAGTAATATCCAAATCATTGGCTAATCTCTTCCTTCAAATTAATGAATAGAAAGGCCAGAATGCCAGAGCAAAATCCCCTACAGAACATACTTTGTGAGAGAACTAATAAGACACACTGTAAAACTTTATTCTGCTTACAGTATGGGAGACATTTAAAGTACCAATTAAAAGAGACTTAAAATGCAATTAGAGTGGAAATCACTTCACAACAAGGTATTAGCCATCTCTCCCATCAGCCCTGCATTAGCAAGCCTTTAGCAAGAGATTTGCTGGTGGATAACATATTTGTGAAGCATAATAGTAGGACTGAGCCCGGGTAGCAGAGAGGAGGCTACAGCCAAACTGACCTCCAGGGAAAGGCCTGGGACTGCCTCTTCTTGCTGTACTGAGATGTAAATGGCAGCAGGTGATGGAGAAGAGAAGCAGTTTCTGAGAGATGGCTGCACTGGAGGACAGAGGGCACAACCTGTGGGAGTTCTTCACCCCTCTGATAAATGGTGCTACAGCAGGGAGCCCATCTGTTTCTACAGCTGACAGTGCAGATTTCTTATTAATACCAGTGGCTCTTTCCTTGGGAGGACACAGGTAGTATTTCCATTGCTTGGTTTTGTCCCAAGGGATCCCTCACCAGAAGTGTAGGGGAACAGACAGGCAAGGAGGTGAATTGAGACAACATTGGCCAGTGTGTGATTAGCTCTTATCCTTGAAGTGCACCTTTGTATTGGGACAAGGGGTATTTCTGATAAACTTTATGTGAGTTGGAATCTGAGCCAGGGAGACATAAAATAGAAAATTCTGCAGAAGTAAGAGGAGCTGCTTATACTAAGAAAAAGCCAATGGTGGAAAAAATATGGGGTTTGGGTTTTTTTTTTTTAAAGAACATGGTGGAAAAAATATGGGGTTTGGTTTTTTGGTTTTTTTTAAAGAATTAGCAGGTTTGTGTGTGTAAATTCAGGGGGAAAAATATAACAAATTTTCTTTGAAATAAAGTTAAAATTGCAGCCACAGAGCTGAGTTTAAGACATGGAGACCTGATCCAGGCAATGCTCCTTGCCTGCAGGAGGGACTGCTGGTGCAGGGCCCTAGGCTAAATAATGTCTAATACACTCATTAATATTAGGTGATGAATGACACAAGTGCAGCCACATCAGTAGATGAGACAAGTCATTTTAAATATGTACAGGCTGCTTGGGCAATTAAAGATAGTGTGGTGTGACCCATAGCATGGGGGCTTTTGGGTCTCCTGTGTTCAGAACCTTGCCCAGTCAGAGGTGGGGTTCTGCTGACATGGCCCTGTGGCAAACGTGTGCCTGCATAATGCAAAAGCAGTTTGAGATGTCTGCAATGTGTGGCAATGAGTCATGACAACAGACCTTTCCCAACCATCTCACACCAGAGCTGATCCCTGGACGGGTACAGCTGACCACACTTCCTCCCCAGCCCTGGCTGTGGAATGACAAACCCATTGCTGCTGCTATGGGTGAGTGGTAGAGCTGCCTGTGACAGGATTCCTGTGAAAACAGTCAAGCCATGAACCAAAAGGCTGAGTTACAAGTCTGTGTTATTTACCAAAAGACACCTTAGACAGGCAAGTGCAGGGCTTGTGCACCTCCTTTTTCCCTGAGAAATAGCTGTTAGTCTGGGCTACTGCTTGTAACTCTCAGAAATGAACATTAATAATTTATTTGTCCTTTTCCATTGCTGATTATTTTTCAGACACAACTTGAGTGTCTCTTAGCAAAATTACAGCCATGATTCATTTTCAAAATTTAATAGTGAATAATTACATTATTTTTTTAATGGAGGGAAATACCTTAAGAGGAGGAAAATCAGAAATCTGGCCATTTTATTTTAGCCACATAGCATGGACAATGAAGAATAGCTACATCATCCACGCTTTATTTAAATGAAAGAAAGGATGGGTTACTATTCCCTGCCTTGCAATGCAGCAGAGCCCTAAAAGGCCATGTGTTTAACCAAAGCACTGCAGACCCTGAGTGGTGAAGCCTCCCCACAAAGTGTGGGGCTGACATTCCGATTTAGAAGCATCACGTAAAATCTTAATCAGTGCAACCAAATTAGCAGAGCAGAGCTTTTACACCATGTTCCTTGTTTACGCTTATCATTCTTAATAAATTCTAAATGCTTTTACAGGTGTGGAAATAAGCCTATTACCAAGATAATTTTTTTAATCATAGACATCTTAGATTGAGATGTGACATTTGCCATAATTCCCTTGCTCTATCTCATAGCTTTCTGAGAGAGGTCTACATTCCCAACACCATCTCTGTGGTACGAGCCGTCTCTTGACTGATGTATGTCCAAATAAGCCTTTGAATACTTTTCCATATTGGCCTTGAAATAATTCAGATGTCAAATTACCTCTCTCCAGACTTCCTGACTCCACCAGGCCCCTTGAATATGGTTTTTAATGTATTTAGGGGGAAAATATTAAATTTTTCTAAGCTGGGTCAGAGTTCATAGAATTTGCTAATAAAGAGGCAGGCAAGGAAGATATTTACTTGGGGAAGGCTTTTGAGTATATTTTGTGTAACAGCTGCAGGTTGAGACAGCCTTTGGTTTGTGTTTCTGAGTTTGTATGCCTCCAAGCTTTTGGCATCTTTGCTTTTTTTTTTTTTTTTCTCCTGTTTTTTTTCAAGACAAATAAGGAAACAATTTCAGTCTTTTCACACCAAGCCTTTTAGCATGGTCCACATATTCAAACCTCAGGGTGAGACGTTTCTCAATTTGACAAGGAATATCCTCCAGCTTCTCATTTTGTTTTCTTTAAAATGCCTTTACAGCTGAAATGCATTGAGAGTGCAGAGCTAGGAGGGTCCCATCAGCCAGGTGTGCTACAGGCCACACCACCACAGCACTTGGGCAGTTGGTCTGTGTAACATTTGTGTGATGGAGCTAATCAGGAGAAATGAATCCTGCTGTTGTTTTGGTCAGCAGACTCAGCTGTGTCTCCGAAAGCTTTGGGATAATTTTTTGTTTGATGTTTATCCTAATTACCCATTTGTCTCTCTCAGTGGTTGTTGTTATAAATTCCCCATCACTGCTCTGCCCAAGGGCCGCGTTGTAGAATTGTACTGCCCGGGGCCAAATCTTTACTTTCAGCATGCTCCCAGGTATGTTTTGGGAGCACTTTGCAACAGTGAAGGCAAACGGCCTCTGCCTTTTTCTGTGCAGGGTAAATACAGTGCCCCTTAGCCACAGCTGGTGCCAGGGCTCTTCGTTATTGTGACTTTGCATATCCTCATCAGCTGAGTAATGTGATCTTAGGAGGGAAGAGGGGGTAACTGGCTTCCCTCTGCTGTATTAAAAACTACCTCCAGATAAAGGTGCAAGGTGAAAAAGGTTTCTATATGGAAGTTTTTACACTGGTCCTTCTGGATGGGCTCACTGTGGTCAGTTCCCATCTGAACCCAACAAAGGTGTGGGGGTTTTCTCCTGCAGTGCCTGGCAGAGAGCATGGCTTTCCCTCATTGTTGTCCAGGAAATTGTCTCAAAATGCTCCACCTTTTGGGGTTTTGTTATTATTGTGTGATAAAAAACTGATGAAACAAATAAGCATCACCAAGGATGTTCTCCAGCTCGGTGGTGTTTCTGCTGAAACCTTGCAAGTGGGCAGGTAAGCCGGGGGTAGGAAATGCAAATTGAATTCAACCCTGGTTTCATCTTGTCTGTATTAAGATCATGGCATCATAAATACTAGCAAATAAAACTTTATCAGAAGCTTAATTACTTAGAATTAGCCATTTCCAGAAAGATATCAACAAGGTTGCTAATTGATTAAATATTTCAAGTTGGGTAAGATAGTTTGAGGTCCAAGACAACAACATGCAACTGACCTATGATATACTCAGATGGAAGCTGATGCCTATATTTTTAATGAAATGAAAAAATAAAAATACCTGGGGTTTATTTTCTTTAAATAATGCACTCGGAATGCTAAACAGAAACAAAGGTAACATTAAGGTAGTTGTGTGGAGTAGGGTAAAAAATTTTTTTAATTTTCCTGATTTTAATAATCTGCAGTGTAATTATGCACGTGTAAGGAAATGTGTTTATTTGCTATCTCCATTACTAAATTTGATGTCCCCATATTCAGGCGCTTTATCCAGTTTGTTCTCTGTGTTTCACTTCTACCACTTAAAAAAGGGGTTAATTGCAACTTATCACTATTAAGAATGCATTTGCTGCAAGCATGTGGTATTTGTCAGGTGGTACAGAATTTGTTCAGAACCATTGACCTAAAATGCCCACAAGTATTGTTTCCTTTAAAATATTAGCCTTATCTTGCAGTGTAGACTCAAGCAATCTGAAAGGTAAATAATCAAAGAAAAGCTATTACCCAAGACTGCTTACAGTTCTTTAAATCAAGCATCTATGCAATGGTAGAGATGTTGTAGTTAATTTCAGAAACAGGCATGTGACAGCAGTCACACTCACAAAAATGTTTAAATTCAATGATTATAATCAAAAAGTAATTATACACGACATTTAAAAGAGACAGTTCAATGCATCTCAGATATCAGTTACACCCAAAATCTGTGAACAGGAGTGAGCTTGTATGACTGTCACGCAAAACCCTACCAAATTACTATTCACTTCGATTAACTTTCAGTGACCATGTCTATAGGCTGCTTGGTTAATGGTTTTCTGTCAATACTGTAAAAATGCTAACCTGTCTTTACATCTAATCAATTTTGAAATGGCTCTTTACATAAGGGGTCTATTCCTTTACTTCATTAAAAAAAACCAAACCAGAAGCAATCAAGTAGGATTGAACTGAACAAGCATTTGTAAAAAAAAATACAATAATTAATTTTAAGTCTCTGTATTTTGAAGTAGTTGTCCTTGAGTATTTTCTTCATCACCATTTTTTAAAGGGCATTGAAAATCAATGTTTCACTTTACTATCATCCATCTTTATATAGTAATAAATTAAGTGGAAAGTATTGATATTTTTGACTGAGCTTTTAAAATTTACATACTAATGACAATTGTACCCTTGTGACTTTTTATTTGTGTTGCTGTTTACTGACACTGACTAGTGGGAAATTTCAGCCCTCTGGGGACCATATTTCCTCTGAAGGAATAAGACTGTGTCATGTCTCTGGTTTTATATTATGCTTGAGATCTTAGCCATAGTATCTCTTGCTGGATTTCTTTTCAAAAAACAGTGTAGGCAGCAGAAATGGTGGAAATGCTTATCGTGTCACTCTGTGTGTTGCAGCTACAGGGATGTACACTGCAAGCACAGCTAATGCACCCACAGGAAAACCAGGTTGTGTGGCAGGGAAATGAAAACAAATGCTGGTGACAAAGTAGAGATGCCTTCATGTGCATTTGGAAATGCAGCTGGTCTGGGAGGAACAGGACCCTGTCCTGGTGTGTGTTTGGATGAAGGATGAGGAAAATGAAGCTAGTCAAATCTTATCCTTTCTGGCTAGTTTTCCTTCGTATGCCAGACTCATAAGCAATGTCTGGGTTGTATGATAGCCAAAAAACCCCTATATCCAATTTATAAAGGCAGGAAGCCTTTGTGGATTCTATGATCCTTTTAAAATTTATTATTTAGAGTACAGCTTATGATTAGAGCAAGAAGTTCAGAGGGGTTATTTTTAGCTATGTGTGAATACTTGCAAAAATTATTTGTGATATTTCAAGTGAAGGCTGCAAGTGACTTTGACAGTATTTGCTCCATCTTTGTTCACCTCCTGGGAACATTGAGCTCTTTTCTATGAATCAAAACATTTGCAGACAGAACTCATGATTGTAAATTACTGGTGTCAAAAGTATGTGGTTTTCTGGTGTGTTCTTTGCTGTCATGGGAATCTGCTAACCCCATACAGCAGGGAGAGAGAGCAAATACTGCCTGACTCAGGTGAGGAAGTGCTGAGCACAAGTAGTTGATGGCACTAAGGACATATATTCAAAGTAATAGTTGTGGAAAGAGACCTGCCAGCAAAGCCCTGGCAGCAGTTTGCTGACATGATCCATTTTCTGAGCAATTCTAGATATCAAACAGATGCAGAAGCTCATGTTCTTTTTGGGGATAGTTTGCAAACAGGGAGTCACATTTTTTAATAACTTGTTCATTGCACATATCTTGCTAATAGTAATTTTCTACTCTTTATTCCCTATAAAATAAATTCTATGACATTTATTCTGCCTACCATGTGATTTGTTTAGGCAGTAAGGATTTATTTTCACTTTTGATTATCTTCTAATTAATGTGATGAGTATCAATTCTTAGTTTATTGACTGCTATTGTCCATTGATGTGTTAGCCCTCCCTTTTAATAACATACAGGTAGAAAACAAACAATTTTGCACGGTAGGATAAAACCAAATATTGACAGGGCAGCCTTGCTGGATTTTCTGCAGTGAAAATCCACCTACTTCTGGATATTTGTAGGTGTGTTCATGTAAAAGTGTGCAAATACTGGAATATGTTAAGCGAATACAGAAGTTTAATGACAAATAGCATACCAAAGGCCAAATTCTGAAATGCTTTAGCATTAATCTTATTCCAAAAATCTGTCTTACCAAGGTAAAAGGCTTTCCTGTGAGTAACCCATGAAGGGTTTGTAATTTGGGTAGGAAAGGGTCTCAGGAGGTCTCTTGTCCAACATCCTGCTGAAAGCAGTCAGTTGTGGACTTTGAAGTAGTTATTCAGGGCTTTCTCTTGTTGAATCTTGAAAACCTTTAAGGTCAGAGACTGTATAACCTCCCTGGACAACCTGCATCCCTGCTTACTTCTCCTCATTTCCAGTCCTTGTGTCACATCTTGCCTGCAGTGCCTCATTTTCCCTCTATATACCACCGTGGCCTAGCTCAGGCTCCATCTCTTTGCTAACCCCATAGGTTCTGGGGGCTGCTGTCTCATCCCCCAAGGAGTTCTCTTCCTCAGGCCAGGTGAGTGCAGCTGCCCAAGCCAGCTCTTGCAGGGCAAGCATTCCATCCCCACTTGTCTGCTGGACCTCCCCTCCAGACTGCCAGAGCTTGGGCAGCCAATGGGGCAGGAGCAGAGCCCTGCTGTGCCTGCTGCTCTGGGGTGTGTCAAGCACCAAAAGCACCTGCTGAGCCCCCGCAGTGGCACAGCAGCACCTCTGCCACTGCTTGTTTGGCAGTGAGTTGGCTCCTCTAGCCCAGGGGATGGGTACAGGCTCCAGGGCAAAATCCAAAGCGATTAATTCTGAGTCCTTCACAGTGCTGAGTGTCTGATTCTGGTGCCACTCCTCCCTCAGATGGGTGCTAAACCCTCGGGAAGGGAGCCCTGGGACACAAGCTAGCTAGTGCTCACAGCACTGGTTTGGTAGCTGCACTGTATTCACACCAGCTTTTTTTTTTTCCCTGTGAGCAAACAGTGGCTCAGTCATAAAGGCTAATTTTCACAGTAATATTGATTGCCTGCAACACGCTCAATTCTAGTTTAGATTCCACAGGATAAAGACGCAGCAGCACTGATGTGTTTTTTCCCTCTGGAACTTGAAGGGTACTGGAAAAGACAAATACAAAAGAAATTGTGCACCAAGGTACAGACAAACCATATGTTAGCTGCAGCTCTCCCCAGGGCAAGGTGCTAAGTTTTGTTTACATTTTGCCAAGACAGCAATAAAATTGTTTGTTTACAGATGACAGGGAGAAATGGAATGTCCTTAAAAACAAGCTATGCATGGGGATGCAAACAGCACACAGAGGCACAGCTTGGTGCAAAGTGCAATTAATGCTCCCTTCCTGAACAGCCCCCAGCTCACTCCATTTTGAGGGTTGGCCAGTCCTGTGGGTCATTATCCAGGATTATAAAAATATTAAGGCTGATGAAAGTTTTCCTTCTCCAGTTTCCCAAGGAACGATGTATTGCGCTATTAGATCCCACTGACCAGGATGTGCCTCGCAGCTCTGTCTGTGTGCAGAGGACAGAAAATATGAGAGGTGTGGAGAAGGACTCACTTTCATCAAAGTATCAGTTTCCAGGATAGTTTGGAAGCCCACAGCATTATTGTATTACACATTGCACAGAAGCGTGCCTTGTTCAATTTTTTTAGTGTTTTAGAAATAAAAGACTTTTCTTCTAAATTGCGCTGGGAGGCAAATTCTTCAACAGTGTAATAGAAAATGTTAGACAATATTCCTTACTGGAGCTATTGACATTTTTGGTAGTCGTGACACTTTGATTTTTCTCAAAACATATGGATCAAGCCCGAGTGCCTTATTGGACAGGAAGACCTGATGAAAGGCCTTCCTTTATCTTTCTCTGTATTTTTTTCCCCCTCTGTTTGTTCATGGCTTTCTCTCTGAATATAATAGCGGTTTTCTTATGCTGCCCAGGGAGTCGTTATTGCCTTACTAAATATTTTATAGTGCACAGTGCACCATACCTGCCAACTGGTTATTATTTGTTATATGAAAAAAACAGCGGTAGCATCTGAAAAGGAGTGTGTGGTAAAATTTCAAAACTACACACAGAATAATTTTAAACCCTTAAATTGGATGACAGGCTGGGTTCAGGTTTGGTTCGGATATTTTTTGTTTGCTTGAAAAAAGATCTGTATAGTTTTTGGGGAGGTTCCCTTCTTTTGGCAAGTGTGCCTCTCTGATTGCAAGCACTTGCTTCCTCACAGTTTCACTTCCTATTTGTTCAAAAGGGAAAAGTTCAAAGCCACTCTGGCAGCTGAGGGAAAAGCTTGCTGAATGCTAACCCTCCAGTGTCTGTCTTGTCCTGACCTTGAGAAAGTAGCAGTAAACTGTTCTATTGCAAACACCACATGTGTGTTTTGTTAGACCAGGTTAGGAGGGGTCAGAGCTCACCTGAGGCTTGGACTGCAGATTTAGACTACTTTTCAGCAGCATAATGTATTTTTAAAAAGGGACATTCTCGCCTTTGTATGGGCCTAATATAGGCTCTGTTTAAAAACCTGTCAAAATCCCAAACACACACTCCATAAAATACAAATAAGTACTTACTGTTTGCAGATGTTGCTTGTTTTTCATAATGTTTGCATTTGAAGTCCTGAATCCCCGCTTCCTGTGAGAGCCAGCCCTGTTGCTTTAGTCCATTTATTTCTGAAGGAAAGAGAAGAACTTCAAAATGCAATTTCTCAATGAAGACACTTTCTGTCAGACCTGTCAGCATTCGCAGCACAATTACCTTTTTTCAGACCAAGGCTGGCGTTTATGGCTTTGACTGCATGCACAACCTCTCTTCCCCCCAGCTCAGCTAAAGCAGTTGCTGTTTTTTAGACTCCCACTTGCCATAAATTGTGCCTTTAGGTTCTTTCAAAGCAACAGGATAACTTAGCAGACCTTTCTCCTATTTGCATGTTTTAATTCCTTTGATAATGGATATGAAGTATATCGTGGGGAACAATTCTGTCCTGGGAAAAGGGATAGATCAGATTTTTTTTATGTGCAATCTATCAAGCATCTCCCTCGGTAAGGTGAGCTCTCTCGAGCCATTTCTCAAAAGAGGAGAAAAAAGACGGGAAAAAGAATTGTTTCAGAAACAGGGTGACCAGCTTGTCTCAAAAGAAAAACAGCATTTCCTGACCTACTATCTTTCTGAAGGGTAGGTATAGATCAATTTTAGGGGACCATCAAAATTGCACTTAGTCCCAAGAGAATTTTCTCAGATTTGGATTGAGATTCTGTTCCACTCACAAGATAAGAAGTAGTTCTTTAGATGGTTAGTTTATCTGGGATTATTTGAGATATTATTTGTGTTATTTCTCATACCAAAAATTCAAATCATCTGGCTAGAGGACTTCAGAAGTATTATGCTCAAACCTTTTTGTGTAAGGGGATGTTTTCCACATGTGATGGGCATGTATGGGCTGATATGAACAGCCTGACAGGTAATTCCTGGGCATCCCACTGCTCAGCCCCCCTCCAGAACCCCACAGCACGAGGACTGTGTCTTATTTGCAATGTGTATTTCCCCAGTCAGTGAGGAAACCTTACCTTCATGTGCCTGCTTTAGCCACCATTTTTTTCCTCTTAAGTTCCTTTCTCTAAGTGCCTCCTCTCTCGGGTTAACCTCTCCTCCAGCAGCAGGCTCTTTAGTGTGCAATGCCACCACACTGCTGGCAAGGAGAGGGGGAAAAGAAAAGCCTCTCCTTTGTATTACAAATTCAAAGGGTCATTATTCCATCGTTCCCTATGGACGAATGTGTGAAGATTATTGTGGGAAGTTAGTATTTATTCTGAAGCCCTAATATGATCCTCTTGAACATTTTAATAATGCATTCTCTGGGGTCCGTGCTGCAAGTGTTTAAAAGGAAGCAATATGCGTTAGCACTGGATGGCTGCTGCTTTGCTGGAATAGTCTGAGTTGTGGGGTTGCTTTTGATCAGTCCCTGCTTTAAAAAAAAAAAAAAAGCAGAAGTCTCTTTGCCCCCTTCCTCACCAGCCTAGAGTTCTTTTATCAGTTACATTGATCTAGAAGCAAGAACAAGGCCACGGTATTATATGTCCACATTTGTTACGCTGATTTACGAGTTTCTTAATTCTAAGACCCTTACCTTATCAATGGCCTCAGGAAGTGCTAAATCCCAGATATTAAGCAGAGAAAGAAAACATTTAAAATCAGAATAGGTGGGATTTTTTTTTTTCTTGGAGACAAATACAGGATAAACAGTGTTCACTTGCAATTTGCTGCTTTCCCTGTAATTTTAAAGCTTCCCTAATGTGCGTTGTTTCTGTAGGGTCTGATTATAAACATATGCGTGGGACAATGCACATGCACACTCAGATCAGGTCAGTGGAGTTTTCTTCATCTTTAAAGCTCAAAAACCATAAATCAAGATGAAAATACTCCAGCCAGGAGCTTTACCAATTGATACAATTTTAAAATAGGCCGCTGCTAAGGCTTGGGGGAAAGCTGACATGATGACTTTTATAATAGCAGAACGTTTAAGGTTATAGAAATAAAAGGAAGAGGATGAAATCAGTCGCGTTGATCTTAGCCTGCAGGCTCTCTCAGCTAACTCGAAGCTCCAGCAATTATTTCTGCTCTGGCTTTTCCCCCTTTTTTTCAGCAGTCTGTTTGAAATGAAGCAGAACCAGGCATGGCAAGCTTATCAGTGTCGTTAGCTGACAGGGAGCACATCACACCTGCTTTTACTTGCTAGTTTTTCAGGCACTTTATGCCACAGAAGAATGTTGATTTTGTTCTTATAATGTGTAAAGATTCATTTATTTCACCTTTTGAACTTGGCAGAGCCACTCAGTTTTGTTTTCAACCTGGCGTTTGGAAAACCCTGGCAATTACTGGCCTGTGGCCCAAGGCTACCTTGATAAAATAAAGAGATGATCAAACCCAACAGACTATGGCTCTGGCCCAGCTGAAGTACCCAGCCCACTGAGAGCCCGTGGGACTAAGGCTGAGGCTCAGATGTGCCAGTGTCACCTTGGTCATGGTACAGCTGTTCCCACGGGCACTCACCAGAGCATCAGGACGTGGTCAGGGCTCAGAGCCCTGCAGGACCAGTGGAAGAGTCCTGGGTAGAAATGACAGCAAAGATAGGGCCAGGAAGTTTCTCTTCATCCTTGTCACCTTTGGGAGATTTAGTCTTACCTGAGTTTTCTAATTTCTCCTTAGAGAAAACCTTGAATGGTACAGCTGTTGCCTGATGTTCAGTTATTTTAGCAGCTTCTGCTCAGTTTGTTATGGAATAGTGTAAGATTAGGAGGATCATAATCCATGATAAGAGGTCTAAGTCATCTTTTCCAAAAACCTGTTCTCATTTGTGGTACAGATAGGTTGTTCTTTCTGTGCTTTGCAGTCAGGTCCATCTAATCACACTGCTCAAGGAGCAAAGGAATTTATTCACCCAAAGGGTCCCATTACAAGATACTCTGTCATCTCCATTTTAAACCTGTGAAAGCCTTATTTTGAGTGTCACTGCCAAATGTGATAACAGGAGTCTTGCACTGCTGAAGAGAGCTCAAGTATCTGGGATCAGTGCTATGTAATTGTTCTTACACAGACCTACTTTCAGTTGCACAATGATGCTCACAGGATTTGAGCTTGTAGCATTGAAAGCAGTAGGATCCTCTCTGTTGACTTTTAATGAGAACAGCTCAGACCTTCACTAAAGCTGGCACTTGGGAAAAGATTTCAAATGTTTCTTGCAGCTATTATTTTCTAGCCAAACAACCTACTAGTGACAATTTTGGAACTATCAAATACTTGCAGATAACAGGCTAATAGACAGACAGGCCATGTCTAAATTCCAGGTGTTCTTTCAAAGCTGGTACCGTGTCAGAGCCCTCCTTTCCAGATGCAGGCAGCCAGGTTCTGAGCATATTCTTACTGGCGTGATCCCTTTACATTTGGTCTTTGGGAGCGAATCTCCCTGAAGAAATTCAGAATAAATCTGGACCATGAGACTATAATGTGAACATACCCAGTCACATTCTCTACATGGTGAGAAAAAAAAGCCAGGGCAAGTGCCAGATGTAGAAGCATTTCTGGTGATTGTTTGCTTAGAGAACAGCTGAATATTCATATACATATGAAATAATTAGGTGTGCCTGAGATGGAACCCTTGGCACAATATAATCTATTTTAATAAATTCGTGCAGTCAAATCTAAATTACAAAACAAAGTGCTCAGGTTGTTTATAGCAGTGAGTGGAACTGATCAAGGGCTGAGATGTGCCGTGACCTGGCAGCTCTGTGTTGCCTGGGGTGCAGACAGGGGGGAGCCTGGCTCCCTAAATCATCTTTTCCTTCCTCCAGCCCTCTGTGATAGACCCTGTCTGAAGGTATATTCTTCATAGCCCTTGTGGGCTATAGAGGAAAGAGGGAGAAGCCTGAAGCTGTAGGAACCCTTACACTCTCTCCAGCTTTACTACATGGGACATAATGCCTGTCCTCCCAGGCAAGGATGGAGAGAAAAGGAAGGGCTGAAACTTTTATTTTGAGCTACGTTTGTGGAACCCAAGAAAATATTGCTGAGAATGACCTCAGGGAGGTGTCTGTTGAAAAACCTGGGCTTTGGGAAGGGCTGTGGTCTGTGTGGGCAGGATTTCACTCTTTGTCTTAATTTGAGGAGTGTCTGTGACTCCACTTAATGCTTATTTTCCTGAGTGCAGTGATAAATACCTCAAAGGACTCTATGATAGGCACGCAGCAGAAACAATTTAAGTGTTGCTTATAGTGTCATGAAACAAAACCAGATTCTCTGCCAGCTGCTTCCTTTATCAGCTGTTCTGGCAAGATTTTCCTGTGTTTTGAAATAGATGGCTGTTTCTTAAAGTGCCAAGTAAGGGTTTTTAATGGACCTGGATAAATTACTGGGTTTTTGGTTAATTGTCATGATCAAAATTATATTTAAAAACCCTCAAACCCAAAAATACTTATTTTAGCAGGTGATAATTCAGCAGTATTACTTAATACATTATTTTTCTGTTTGTAAGGTATTTTAAATCTGAAATAGTCAATCTGTGAATGTCTGAAATTGCACCATTAAAGACATTATTATGGATGAAATGAAGTTTGTAAACGGGAATTCCAAGGTCGATTATTTTCTGGACCTTTTCTCATCCTCCTTAAAGAATGCCTTGTGAAAAGGACTGGGCTGAAAATGCACAATATTTACTCCTTCCTTTCCCCACCATTTACAAGTGTTCAGGTTTTCTGTACTGTGTATAAGGGATAAAGAGACTGTAAATATGCCAGGAAGCTTTATAAGTGCTACCATTCCACGATCAGCTGTAACTGTCCAGCATAATACGTTACACAGAGGCATAAAACACACTCCTCTGTGCCTTTATAGACTGTCTTGATGAATATTTATTATATCTCATTATTGCAAAATGTTCCTGTGAAAGCATCTGATTGACAATTAGTTTATTGCTTTTTAGTATCATTCTTGCTTCGGCAGAGTCTTAAAAACTGACAAGCATTTTATTATCTATATTTGGCTTTGGAAAGATTCTGAAAATTGGTTGAAAATGTATACATTTTTTAAAAAAAAATTACCCAGAGCTAAGTAATCTTTGCTTGACCCTAGGTTATGTTTTGTGGTATCCTAATACCACCTCCATTATTCTCTTTAGTTTAAACTAATGGGCTGATATTATGCTGGGCAACTTTAATTAGGGTGCCTATTGCTTAGTAGGCACCATTTTTGCTTTCAGGCAAATATGACATTTTGTACAGTAGAGACTTAATTCCTGTTTAGGAATTAACCATAATATATCTCAGTTGCCAAATGCATTGTAAGCAACCACTCTTAGGGAAAAAAAAAAATTGAAAAAGGTATTCTCTCCTAGATACAAAACACCCATAATCCCATTAATGTAAATGAGTGATTACACATGTGCATATCACTGGGAGGATACATTGTCAGGAGATAGCAGAATTTTAGATGAGATAGAAATAGCACATGGTATATCATTTAATGAAGAACCCAAATATTCCCAAGAAGAAAGTTCTGTGTTACTATCAAGGCTGAATCTCTGGATTTTTATTTTTATTGTCTCATTAGAATTATAAGAGAAATAATCTCTAAGGCTCTACTTCTATATTAATATTTTTTTATCTTCAGCTTCCCTTTCATAGCTTTTTAGATTTGCCTTGCAAATGCACACTCACATTTACCAGAGATGACTTTAATGAAAGGTGAGTTTGTTAGATGACATTGTGGGTGCACATATAATTCTGGAGATATTTTGTTGAAATGTTACAGTCCCTAGGACACATCATACAATTCAATATCAGTGTTACTGACATATCTGTGAAAACAATCACAAAGATAAAGAAGGTGCTCCATCATGTGTTCATTTCCATCAAATTAATAATACATGAAGTTCACATAGTACAAAATGTCAATTATTTATTTTTTTGTATATGCAAAAACCAAAAAGAACTGTGCAGGAAGAAATTTTGTTGTCAGAAAAAGAATATGAATTTAAAAGATCAATGGTAATTGTTCCATTTTAAAGTAAAAATTGTTATTTTTGAAATACACTAAGATGCTATAAAAATGTTTATGCTATATTCTGTTGGACATTCTGTGAAAGCAGACAGAGATTTATACTTCAGTCCTTTCAGAATATGTGCTATAAAAAAATTAAGGTATACATTGCTATATTTCTAACCTTTTATATGAAAGGAATAAGGATGGAATATTTCAGTAAAAATAGTCAGTGATTTTTAAGTTATAGTAAGACATTAAGACTGGGAAAACTCAGGTGAAAAGAAAAACATCGTAAACATAATGAAGTTATTGATTTTAATTTTCTGCCTTTCCCATTGAAGAATGAAGCATCTGTGTAGGATAGCTGATAGAGAAAAGTGAAGGAATTGGAAATCTAGAGCAGATCTAGTGGGGGGGCTTCAATAGCTTTAAGATAAATAAATTTCATTTTTTCCATATGCTTGACTAGTAACAAAAAAACACTGAACAGTAGCATTAACTTAGTTGTGTCTCCACAAGTATACATGTTTGGACATATCTCTCATTGGTATTCAAGCACATCTATGTCAGTCAGTTTAGACCATTTACCAATAAAATGTTATTCTGAAAATACAGACTCATTTCCCTGTTCACAAATGAAAACGACCACGAAAAAAGCTCAGTCCTACAGAAGGGTGGGGGTTTAGTGTGAATTCAGTGACCATGCCCTAGATTCCTATCTGATCCTAATCTCACAAGTTATTTAGTACCTTTATGCCAGTAAAATAACAAATAATTTCTTGCCTATGAATAGACTTGTTGTAGAGTTGGTTTTACTGAAGAAGTCATTATTTCTTACAAAGAAGTCATCAGCAAAATCACATTTTGCTTTGGTAGCTGTGTTGCCAAAATTGTTATATGGAAAATGCTGACCAAAATGGTTTCTTTTGGATTGTAATATGATTTTCTGTGGAAGTTTAGCATTCTGTGCAGTTGGAAATAAACAGTTTTTTATAATATTGAAAAGTTTCAGTACTGATACCTTAAAAATCTATAAAGAAATTTAAACCAGAATTCATAGCAAAAAATCCTGAGCTGCAATGAAGACATTTGAGCATCAAGGAACTGGAAATTCTGGGATGTTTTTTTCCATTTTTCATTTTGACCTAAATAGTGATTTTCTCTATCTCTCTGCTTTTGTCTTCTATCTCTGCAACAGTGCTGTGAAGATTAATCCATTAGTGATTGTAAAGGGCTCGTATTAGTAGTGGTGGTGTAGTCGTGATAGCCTTAGAATAAAAGTGAGGCAAGATATTTAGGGAAGATTCAATATCTCTTACTAGTTATAAGCATCATAGACATTAGAGTTATATTAGACATACTTTTGGAGAAACAGATAAAAAATTGGCATGCAAGCCCACTTTTCAGGTCTGAAATACAAGCAGCAACCTTGATACATTCAGATGATATGTTCTGGAACTCACGGAGCTCTCCCCTGCCCAGTCAGCCCCCAGCTCCCCTGTCAGCCTTGAAGGGCCAGGTGTGCTGAGGAAAGCTGTGGGAATGCACAGCTTTGCTGCTACCAGAACCTTCAGAGCATTGGTGTAATAGTCCTGCTTGCTGACAAGCCAGAAAAAGGTCGTGGGCAGCATGTTAGGGGTCTTGTGTTACAGATTCCTGTTGGAGTGAGAAGTTAGAGACCCACCTGCTAAGGACAGTCAGTGGAAAGCATGCAGGAGGTACTGCTGCCTGTGCTGACAGGTATTTAAAACCATTAATTTCCAGCAAAAAAGGGATGACTACATGAAGTGTGTGTACACTCGCATTTGTAGGGGAATCCACTGTCAAACTTTTTTGAGAAAAATACCAAATCTGGATGCTCATAAGTAAGACAATGTCCTCAAATGAAGATCACTTTCTTCTGTTAAAATGAAGGAATGATATTTAGTGACCCTTTGACAAAAGGAGTAGAGAGGCCATCATGTTTTATTTACATAATTCTGGTGCTGAGGAGCTGTAGTTACAGACTCAAGGGTTTCCCTGGGTTCAAGTACATTGTTGTGCTCGGTGCTGTACAAGCACAGCTCAGGTCAGTCCTGTGAGCCAGGAATCCAGAAATACACAAACACTGAGGGTCAGAGTGACAAGAAGAAGTTTTTGCACAGATAAGCTACTCGGTTGTGACACTCTGTATAGGTGCAACAGCGAAGGAGTTTGATAGACACCTCCCATATCTTTTTCTTCTGAGGGTCATTTGTGTTGTGGCTGAGGCATTTTTGGGAAGTGCTTAGTGCTGCATGGTTGATGAGGTGCATTTGGGGCGGGGGTTTACACACAAGGGTCTGGTGACAAAGGCACAGCATCTGCAGGGACAGGAAAGGGGGGACAAACTGCAGGACAGCTGGCAAACATAGGGCAGGAAGAATGCCACTTAGAGCCCCCACCCCAGCTTTTCTGCCAAGGTCAGTTTGGGTTCTGGTGGATAAAGGAGCTGATTATATAGGGAAGTGATGGCTCTTTAGGTACCACAAGAACTAAGATAACTCATGGTAATTTAAGTACAGTCAGAGGCTTCAATCCTGCAATCCTTCCTGACACAGCTAATCAGGGCTCTGTCCAGGGGGTTGCAGCTGTGTGCAGGGCCACAGTCTGGCTGGTCACTAGCTGGTTGAGCATTTAGTGTTTTTCATCTGTTTTTTGTGTGAAGCCACATGGCACAATAACTCTGGGGATATATATAATGCAGAGACAGGGTCACTGGGTCTGCTCAGCTTCTTTGAGGTTAGACATCTTGGGAAGCTGTGAAGCACCCTGAAAATAGGATTCATAAAGTCATGATGGCATTTGAAATGGCCAAAGAGATTTCTGTTGCTGTTCTTGTGTAGAGACTCCAAGCACAATATATCAGTGATGTGGAGCCCTTGTTAGGATGCAGCAGTGCAGCTTCATGGTAGGCACTGCATGGGGCAGAGCTGCTGGGTGAGGCAGAGCCCTCCTGCAGCATCAGCACTGTCTGTCATCAATGAAACAGGATTTCAGTGAGATGTGCAGCATCCCCAGAGACCTCTTTTTCATTATGTAGTGACTCTCATTTCCCTTCTTAAGTACCTTAACTTGGCTGGAGCTCTATGACTGCACTGTGGTTAAGGGAAGAAGACCAGATTTAATTCCTTACTCCACTTGTGATGGATTTTCTATCTACTCATTCCATTCTTATGCTCATGTGTTGCCACCGATTTCAGTGAGTTTCTTCTGAATTGTACTATTGGAAAAAGAGAAACAAATCTATAAGCTGATACATCTGGAAGAGTTTTAAAGGAACACCTATGAAGCTTATCTGTATAAATTCTGAAAATCTGTGTTCCTAGATTCTCAGATTAATTTAAATTAATTTATGAAAAATTTCTAGACTTCTAGTTACTTCACTTAAAAAAATCCAACTCTTCTCACAAACATTGTTATTAAGGACAAAACTGAAAATATAGTTGTTATCTTCGACAAAATTTTGCATGAAACTACAGGACTGAGAAAACTACCATTACTTTCCCCCGTCTCCCCTTTCTCTTTCCTTGATCCTTGATACAAATTATGAGGGTCCATGATCTCTCAGAATGCTGTTTTGATCCAAAGCAGCCCCATCTGAAGAACTGTAGTAGGCTGGCACAGAGGCAACTCAGCAACCAGCTGGAATGGACCCTCCAGGCTTCCAGGAGTGGACCTCAGGCACTCACTGTGACAAACATCTCAGCACAAGCACTTGTGATGATTTCCCAGTGCCTCCATCTAGGAAAAGGTTTTGTGCATCACTTATTATTAACACTTCAGAGACACCACTCTGTCTCAAAAAAAAGTATAATTTTTAAATCAAACTTTCATCTATACAAAATTGCCATTTTTCAGCAGGATATGGACCTGCAAAGTTATTGATGGTTTTATGAGGGGCATAAAAATTATTGACAAGGAACAAAATATAAATTTTTTTATATACCTTTGCTTTTCAAGTCTCTAAGGTCACATTTGCAAGCTCTTTTATTTTATGTGTTTGGACAAGCAATAGTCCAGTCAGATCATCAGATAATTTACTCTTTTTCAGCTGCAGAGTTCAAATCTGGAAATATTTTTTCTTAAATGAAAAGTTAAAATTCTCACACAATTCTCTGGCTCCAGAAGTTCAAGTACAAGAACAACAAACATTGTAAGACCCTTGATAAAATGTTAACATTTGCATTATCAGCTTAATTTCCTTGTTTGCAGATGTAGCCTGGCGTGGCTGTTCAGGGCAGGCGCCTGCTCTGGACGCAGAGCTGTGGTGAAGGTGATGGCAGAGCAGCCCAGCCCTCCAGGCTCAGCAAGGACTGATGCAGCCAGGGTAGGGATGGGCAGCTGTAACCTGGAGCAGGCCTGCTGATGGAGGGGGAGGGCAGCAGCAAGCTCAGGGGCTCCTGTTTCTGTCCCGGCTTCCCTGGAGTGAGATGTGTGCTCTGTGCAGCACCGACGGTCTGGGCATTGGCACGAGACCTCCGCACGCTCCCTGCGCACCCAGTGCTGGACACTTGTGCTGGACACTTGAGCCATTCTTGCTCAGGAGCCATTGGCTTGGCATTTCTGGATGTCCATCAGCCTGGAAGTAGTTAATTATGTCTGGGTTGACAGAAACCCTGGAACAGTGTCCAATGTGTTTATGTTCAGCCCAGGCAAAATTTCCAGGTGAAAAAAAGAGGACAAGACCATGGCAATACCATTGTAGCCTGACATAAAAGTCCCTTACACCTGGAAAATGTTCATGCTTTTAATATATTATTCATTTTATGGAGTCAACCCCTCCCCTCAATTAATTTTGCAAAGATAACTTCCTATGTGAAAGGTAAGCAACTTTTTATTCTGAAGTAACCAGGTAGAGCAATTGTATTTATGCATTACCTGCTCTCACGGCACAGTGTGCCAGGCACTGATGCATGCTCCACTCCAAGCACAGCTCGACCAGTGATCTGGGGTCCCTTACTTGAGAGATTGTACTTACTGCACAGCCCATCCAAAAAAAAAAAAAAAATTTCCTGTTATTTTGACGGGATCCTTTCAATCCAAACTGAATGGGTCCTTCTGTAATACCACTAAATTGCCTCTGAGTGTCTCTACAGTTCATCTCCTTCTAGGAGCAGCCAAGCAGGAATAATGCAAGAGAAATGAGTCACTGAAATTTATTGGTGTCAGCTTTGGTTTTGTATTCATAACATCTTTTACTGTTATTTTTAAGGATATTGCAGATTGAAACAAGGGAGGATCAAGTGTCCCAGTTGTGTTTAAAGGAAGTAAATCTTTAAGAAATTATTGTGAAACAGATGTTAAATAAATGATTTTGAGTTCAGATCTGTGACAGAGCAGTGTACCTGGGGAGACTCTTTAATAGCACAACTTGCAGTGATTTAGACCTATGGCTGATAAAGGGAGCTCAAATTTTTACTATTATAACTACATAATGCAGTAATTTAACACACAAGTGGAAAAATTGAGTCTCTTACATGAATATTATTTTAATCCAACGATTGCTTATTTTAAGAGACCATGCTAGTATCTGTAATGTTAAGGATTCCAGGTGGGATTTCAGTGATTTTTGGCCATGCTCAGCACTGAGATAGGTGTGTTGGTAAAAGTGGGTAGAATTGGGAAGAGTGTGTACCTTTATCAGAGTGGAAATCAGACTTTGGGAACAAGAATCTTGAGAAGATTGTAAGAAGAACTTGCTAGGTGATTGTTGATGAGACTTTAATATGCATGATATCTATACAAAAAAGAAAATATTGTGCACATATGAAATTTTTAGGAATCACCTATACATATGATTGTTCAGTAGCACATAATTGGAGTAAATGTCCTAATGAATAACCAAACCCCTTTTCACAAGGGGAAAAACCCAAGCACATTAAGTGGACAAGTCATACCAGGTTTTGTCTCAGAGCTGCAGTAGTTGCAGATGCAGCTTTCTGCTCCAAGGTACTGACATCCACATGCATGTAAGGGTTTACAGATTTGAAACTGAAGTCTTCTTGATCACTCTTATTCAGACAAGTTTATCAAGAAGACATTTCATGACTCTATTTCTTCAGGACATTTCAGTTACATTGTGAGCCTTACAACTGAACTGGCCATTCACAGGCACAGCAGAAAATCTTTTGTTTGAAGAGGCAACCGAGGTATTAACAAAATGGAATTTCTTTCTGTTGAGATGTAATGTTGCTGCTGTATTACATATTGACTCACTTTTGTGTCATAAATTGTATGCAAAGATCACTATGGAGAGAAATGAAAGCTGAATTTGTGCTCCTTGGTCTGATGTTTACAGTAGAAATATTTCTCAACCTCAAATGTGAAGCTTCTCATGACCATGAAGAACAATTGATGCATTCAGTCAAACCTTGAGAATGTAGACATTTGTGTTGTTACAACTCAATGAATAGTGTTATAGAATAGAGGGAAATACAGACATCTACCTTTTGCATGGAAACAACACTGGTGCAATATATACAAAAAGGGAGGGCAAAAGCTTGTCTCACTCTAATGATGAAGGTTCAGGATTTTGAGATTATATGACAGAATAGAAAATAATTTTTAAATAAAACACTACATATTCATCTCTCTCTAGCAAACTTATACACCCTTCAGTGGGGGAATTTATTTGGTCTGTCGTGTATAAAAAGATATCTTGTTCTATTCTCTTTGAAAGAGCTCTTATGCTCATTGTTTGAAGCAGGGATGTGTTCCTTCCACTGAAAATAAGTATTATGCATTGATAGTAAGTTTGACAAGGTTAGATTCATGCTAAGAGTTTTACATTCTTCTCAGAATAAGAATAACAATATGGCTGAAGAAAATGAGATTTTAGAGGCCCAGGCCTTAGAAAATGATTTTTTTTTTCCTTTCCTGCACCCTGTACATCACTGCTTGTGTGAGAACTTTGTGGAGTTCTCAGTGATCTCTGATCACACATCTGTCTTGGCAATGGTCTCTCTGTCCCCAGCATCAGCTATTTGTACCTGGAGAAGAGGAGCCTGAGACCAGAAAGGGGGCTCTGCAGCAGGCTTTTAACAGGCACAGTTTGAATAATTGTCCACTTCACTGCTGAGGTGTGCCTGTGTGTTTTCTGTGGCTGGTAGAGTGCTCCATCCTGGTCATCTTCATCTCTGCTACTGAGGGACATCTGGGCAAAACTCTTCTTGCCCTGGGAAGAGCTCCCTGCCAATCTTAGACTGCAGAAACAGCCAGGGCTGTACTACAGCCTGGCAGATGGGGACTTGCAGAACAGAAGCAATCTTCAGCATGGATCTGTTGGAAGTATCAAATGACAGCACAGCAAAACTGAGTGTTGTAAGAGAGCGTGCATTTGAGCTTTCCCAAACGTCGCTGTGTGTGCTGGAACAGCTCCCCACACGCATCCTCTGCGGCGCCGTTTGCGCAATGGAACCTGCACTTTGCACATGACCAACCTCTTACTCACCTGCACTCTGACAAAGGTGCTGTGTGTGCTCTTAGGTTGTGCAAGGCAGGTACAAAACATTGTGACTCAAGCATGGAATTGAAAAGGTGGAAAGTGAATTAAGAGTACCAGATGATAACTGCTTGTATGTGTCCATTGGAAAAGACTTCCCCGTGTTTTCAGAAGCTGATCCACTCTGCTTAAAATCTGTGCTACGTATTTCTGAGACAGATTTGTACTGAGCACTAAACTTCTCCCACTGGAGTTGAACACCATTCTTTAAATTATACTTTTGTGGGAGATCTTCACAAGTGCAAACCCTGGCATGCAAGCTCACTGGTGGTAGTTGTGAGAACCAAGCGAGACTTTGGATGTTCAACCCCTCGAGATGCCCGTGTGACTCCATGGCCCTGTCTTGCACGGTGCAGGGAAGGACCCTTAGGTTCCAGCTTGCATTGTTGTTGAAAGCAATGGGAAATGTAAAGGATAAGGGGCTTGGCACATCAAAAGACGTGGCCTAATGTGTGCACACAATGGCAGTCATCCAAATATTAAGCAAATGTGTCAGATAAAATTTGCAAGACGCAAATTATAAAATTGGAGAAAGAAATTCTTAGAGCACTCATATATTCTACAATGTGAAACAAAAAAAGAAATTCAGACAGACTAAAAAATGTGTGGCATAGTAATTTATATTCTACTACATTATGATGCAATCTATCTTTTTCTAAAAATGAAAAAAACCATACAAAATAAATCTGCTGAAGGAATTAATTACTTGTCAAATTTCAGGTTTGAAACACAAATCATTTGATTTCAAAAGAGCATTTCAAGCCACTAATGTATGCTACTTGCTTTGCCTTTGCGTAATTTAAGAACCCAATTGACATGTCTTAATTTGGTACTTTATGAAATTCCCTCTAGGGCCAAGCCCTTTCTTTCCAGATTTCCTCCAAGTACAAATTTTTCTATGGAAATTTTTAAGCTCTTGACACAGGTTTAACAATAGCAATACAAATATGTTACTATAAGGTTCCCATTCCCCTTAATTTTTTCCCCTTTCATCACATTACAAGCACAGAGAGAATACATGAGCTTCTCCATATGGAATTTTAAAGAGGCAAAGATGGAGCCATGTCAGTTGAGATGCTGCTGAGAAATGAGGCACTGGGAAATCTCAGGGCAAGCATATGCCACAGCTGTTTTAAAAAAGCACATTAAACCTATAAATTGTAAGTTTTGACTTTGTTCCTCAGATTTCTCCTTTTGATCTGAGCAAAAGGTGACTAAGGAGGAACAACAGACAATAATTGTATGATTGTATGAAAAAATAGAGTGAATTTTATTTGTTAGCAATATTGTGACTGTCATTGGGATATTTTTAATTATTTGGGCTTTGACAAATGAGTTCTGGAGAAATGGGTCTGTCTGAACAGAGACAGAAAGGATGTGCCTAAAACTGAGACTTGCAAATGAGTGAGACTTTTACCTAGTTACCTGCAGCTGGCTCTGCCATTGCCTGTCTTCATCATTTAATGTGCATGCACCATCTCACTTAGCTGAAATTAGTATGCGAGAAAAGATGCATCAAAGTCAGCAATTAAAGTGACTTCATCTGACTTGTTGAGACAATTGAGTAGCTGTGTTTGATTTTGCTTAGGAAATCATTAGCACTTTAACAGAAGGCAGGAAACTTTGATCAAGATGTGATAGATGCAGATCAATATAATGTATAAAGATTTTATTTGGCTCTGGTATTGACACTTGGTAAAAGAATGGGCTTATGGACTGTTCTCTTGGAAAGTTTACCTAATTGTTCAATGCTGGCCTAGTGTTTTACATGGGAAATGACAAAAGCAGTACTCATATTACAGTTTATATTACTTCTTTTTATTCCTGCAAAGACTGTTTATCTGTATTTAAAGAGATTATTTATGAGTAGGTACATAACCTGCTCCAGTCAGTGAGATATTCCAGTGGGGATATAACTGGCCAGACACACTTGGCACAGGAAGATGGAAACAGCCAAGCTGTGAAATTGGGGGACACAGCTGGGCCGAGCCAGCTGTGCCATCCTGTGTGAGCTGAGCGGGGTTGGGAGGTTCAGGAACCTCACACACACATTTGCCTTAATAAAGGTCACTGTCTGTCATATCTCCTGGCACAAGGGTGCACATTTCTCAGTTGTACTTTGTAAGGATTATCTGCTTTAATTTAATTTTATTTTCCTAAGTCAATGGTTCTGAGAGCAGATGAGGGATCAGCCAGTGGGCTCAGTGGAGGTGAGCACTGCAGGGGAACACCAGGGCTTCTTTGAGACCATCTGTAAGCAGCCTGGGGGCAATAAGCAGGAATTTTCTTCCTTTCAGAATGGAGCACCTCTGTGCTGGTCTGGTTTGGGGTCCAGAGGGTGGTTTGGGGTGCACAGGGTGCAGTCCTGGGTGAATACCTGTGCTCAGCAGTGTTGAGCCCAGCCACCTGCATGCACCCAGATGTGTCTTCTAGCTCTGCACACCTGGCTTTGCTTTTACCCCCTGATGGAACTCCATGTGCACATATTTTGATAGATGTAGAGGGGCTCAGCTCTCTGGAGCATAGTAGTAGCAGTCTCCATCACAAAAAAACCATTGTAAGCCATGTTCATAATTTTATTGTATTTTAGCTTTCTCTTTTCTGCTACCTGAAGCTGTGAGCAGTTAGGAAAGGTCCTGCAGCACTACCTTATTCCTCAATTCATAGACCTCACTTGTGGGGTACTTCCATACCAAAACACTGAAAGTGTTTGTTCACCTCCAGGGTGATGAAGGGAATTTTCTTTTTTAAATGCACTTAAGAATTTTTAGGATGTTTGAGAAGGGACAGGGGACTCTTGACTAGCTTCTTGTTTTGTCCTATCTGTATTTCTTTAAGCTGCTCTCTATTATCAGGATCCTGTTAATGTAGTTCCCTGGCTGTGATGGATCTGTACAGCATTTCCTTTGGAAGACAGCGTTTGCAATTCTTTATTTAAGTTAAAGATACGGTCACGTAAGAGTGTTTAGTGTTCTCAAGGGAAGGAAAGCTTAAATAGAGGGTTGATTTATGTGAATAATCAGGTTGGCATGAATAATTATGGTATTTAATAGAAGAGAAACTTTAAACACCTTAGCAAATGTGTCACTGTGTGAAGTTATACAGCAGTTTGATGACTTGTTCAGGTTTGAATTTATGTTGGACTCAGCTCTGCAGAGCATTGCAAGGGAGTGAAATTCCAGGCTGCCTGCAGTCAGCAGGAATTGAGGACAGCAGTGCTTGGCTCAGTAGTACTCAAATCTCTTTCTGGATTTAGCCCTTCCCACTATGTGAAGATAATACTATTTACTGAAGTCGATATTGCAGTGATTATTTAACATTTGCAATGCATTTTTAGGATGAAGATTCCATCTTTGTCAACTTCTATGAGTTTCTTTTTGCCTTATGATAGATGAGGTTCATTGGACCCCAGCTTTAAGATTTCATATCAAATACATGCAAAAATTTGTAACCTACCTGATTATGGAAAAAAAACCAAAATAATTTAAGTGTAACAAAGTTAGCATTGGAGAAAAGGGAACAAAATCCAGGCTGATTTTATTTTTTCAGAATTTTCTATGGCAACGATTAAAGGGAGGATTGTGGTGTTGACACCAACAGAACCGGATACTACAATGAGTATTCCTTAATAGAGGGAATCCATACATCCATATACTTAGGGACTAGCTAATACTTATTTTGAAACCATGCTCAAAGGAGCCAGAAAGTTCAATAATCCAGTGAGCCTGACACCTTGGAGAGGCTAGGAATGGGCTGAATTTCTTTTTATATATAGTGTAATATATACTATATAAATATAGTATGATATAGTAACTATATATAACTAAAGGAGGGCTTATATGTACGTATACTGCATCTTTGCAAAGGATATCCCAGCTCAGCTATGATGTGAGCAGGCTGACCCCTGAAGAGGAGATAAGGATGCATCTATACCTCCTACAGGAGGGATGATAACAAATCCCCTCCTGCAGCCCAAAACAGGAGGACTTCCAAAGCAAGAGAGGAGAGAACTGTTACTCCAAATCCAGTGTCCTAATAATGAGTTTACTGGCACTGAAAGTGAGAATAGCCCCATCACTTTTAAATCTGTGTATTTTGGCTTTTCAACCTGAGTAAGATCCAAGTCTCAGATGGAATGAGTTCAAGAATGAAAGAAGACGAGAAGTACATTAATAACACGCACACATATACACAACTTTTTCTCCAGTTCCTGGTTCCCATCCTTTGAAGTATTCTACTTTTTCTCCCTTCTTAGAAAAAGCACTGGGGACAAAAAAAGACCAGTAAAATATTTCCAAATAACCCCTCACAGCTACAAATTATAAATATTTCATATTTTGAGCTATTTCTCTTTCATGTGCTCCCAAATAGCATTTAATTTCTTCCTCTCTTCCCGCCTCTAGCTTAAATTAAGTCTCATCCCTTGCCTGTCAAACCTTGATGCCCCCTTTGTAACAGCTTGCTTTCAGGTGAGTTTTCCTGGGCTAATTCAGCCCTTGTTCTGTGTTTTCAGAGATTCATGGTAAAATTCTCTCTGAGCCCAGCTAAGACCAAGTGACTGACAAGGAATGTCCACTTGCTTCTCCCTGACTCAAAAAATTGAGCTGGTACAGAATAAAGCAAAATAAATAAGAAGCAATTCAAATAATTCAGAACAGGAATCTCAGTTTGTCTCAAGAGTCATCTGCCTCATATCTGCTATGAAAATGGTAGGTCTAAATTCCAGCTTTAATGTGCAGACTGCCCACACACCAGATTTTATTTCTCTGCACACATCTGCCATTTGGCAACAGGTTCATCTTGAGTGCTGAGCTCACTCCTTGAGCTGGAGCTGCATGTGATCAGTGTCTCCCCAGCTGGTTGGTGCCCAGGGTTGTGGGCCAGGGTGCCTTCAGCTGCTTTGCTCTCTCTGGAAACTTTCCACTCTTCTTTGTAAAGGGACTTTGAATTTGCAGTGCTTTGAATGACGATACAAATCAATAATTTGTACTCATCTCAGAATATTAATTTAATTATCTGTCAGAAGTCATTTAATAGAATGACAACTGAATTTCTACTCTCTATATTCTGCAGTAAAGAGCCAAATTTTTCTAATTTAGTAGCTACTCCCATTCATGAGCTATCTCTATGGAATGTCTTTGGGGTCAGGTCCCCGATGGTGTCAGTGTTATCTCAGAGGCAGGACAGATGCAACTGCACATATGAAATACAGAGCTTTGAATTACAGCAAGACAGAAAAATTGCTATACATAAAAATACAGGATTTTGCACTGTAATTTTAATTGTACTCCAATTTGAAGTCCTTCTGTAATCCTGGCTGGGTATTCCTGTTTCATGCTGCTTGCACCCAGTCTGGTCGCTGTGCTGCAGCACACGAGTGCTGCACATCTCCTTGCTGTCTTAAAAACTTATTTAATATACATCAGCCCATTCAGACTTGTTGAAGGAAGATCCCAGTTTGTGATCTCATAGCTGTATGAAGAGTGTGGGAGCAGGGGAAGAACGTACAAGGGATGGAAAGTGTTGACTAAAATTCCTTTTCTCTCTCTCCATATGTTTCAATCAGCTGGGGTTCAGCAATGCCTCATGTTCAGAGCTCATATTGGGCACAGTCTCCCCTTAAAAGATTAATGTCACAAGTGGCTCATGGAGGTAAAAGCTGTTATGAACAGACTGACTGGCATTTTCTCCATGCTCTGTTTCTTCAGGCCTCCACAGGCGATGCTACACATAACAGTCTGGTGAAGTGAACACAACTTTCACTCAAATATATTTTTCTCAAATATTAATATTTTACTCTGTTTTTACAAATCATGTTCTGAGCAAGCCTGTCCAGGCTGAAAAAGTGTGTAGGTTTGGGCTAAAAAAGGAGCAATCCATGATGGGCTAGAGTGAATATTTTTAGGAGTGGTATTATTTATATGCCTCACTGTTCTATATTGTGTTTATGTTACATGTTAAGACTTCTCAGTATCTTTTTGTTGAAAACCACCCCAATGTTTTTTCCTGATTAAGAGCTGATGCTCTTCATCACAAGCTCTTTGTACCACTAATAAAGCCTGCTTTCTCCCAGGCAATCTCGAGGCATGCTGGGACCATGCAGACGGCTGTGTCCTCTCACTCCAGTGCTGGCCTATGACCTTACAAGTAGGGTCAGTCAACATGCTACAAAGCTTTCCTTGCCATTTATCAAATAACAAAGCAAACCAAATTACATAGTTTCTATAGCAGGCCACTACAGTATGTAAACTGCAGAGAGGGCTTACACTGCTCGCTCATTCTGAGGTGCCGACAACATGAAAGGCCCTTTCGTTCCAGTGCCCAGAGCCTGTATTTGTCTATCTCACCTATTACCAGGAAACAAAGGGGCTGCAGAGGTTGAGCAAGCAAATGGAAAATGAAAATGGAAGAAAAAACAACCGCCTGGCTTGGAAGAACTGTTTGTCTAAAATGTATGCAGACATGACTCGGGCAGTTTATAGGTGCTGAGGGCCCCTTTCTCTGAGAGCTGCTCTCCTTCTGCAGTAATAGAGTCAAAGAAAGGTTGAGGCAATGTCTCCTTTAACTGTATAATGTATTTATCCTCCCAACTGGTGAAATGCTCAATAGCTGTCATGATTAATCAATTGTATTAGAATTTCATCTCAGACAGTCCCAGTCTTGCGTGTCACTACAGATGTGTTTTCAGAGATGCACAGCAGCATTGCCAGTGCTGCCAAAATCAGCTTTCCTAGTCTGGGAGCAGTGAGAACATATCATATCATCAGGTGAAATTCATCATTATTCAGAAAGTCTACTCAAAGCTGTGAATGAATAAAGCTGTGGAGAGACCTCCCCTTCAAAATCTATCTGCTTCACTGAGAGAAACTACTGCTCTAGGGTATGGATTTCCATTCCCTCTCCACTGTCAGGCTTTACTGCCTTTGCTGCTCTGCCAGAGAGCTTAGTTCATGTCAGGTGAGCATGGCTGGATGGGCACAGACTGGTCATGTAAAGGGTGTAAATAAGTCCTCTTTATTTTGTCTGAGCTCTATCGAGTGTCTGTACCCTCCGCAAGGGAAGGGGTCAGAGGTATTTAAGGTTAGTCATCTGCCTGCTGGTGGAGATGCACTTGGAAGGAAATGTGTGCTGCAGTTCAGGACCTGGCTAGCTGCTGACTTTTGTGAAGGACAAACTTATTTCACAAATGGTGATAAGGGCATGTGTTCCCCCTCTGCTCAGCAGTGGTGAGGCCACATCTGCATGATGTGGCCTGATGTGGGCACAGAAGTAATAGTACAGCACAAATGGATGTGTAGAAACGAGCCCAGAAAAAACTGAAAATATGATGAGGGGTTTGGAGCATTTGTTGTGTGAGGAGAGGCTGAGAGATCTGGGATTTTCCAGGCTTGAGAAGAAAAGGCTCAGGGAGGCCTCATAATTGTGAACAAATACCTGATGGCATGGGGAATAAAGAAGATGGAGAGTCAGGATCTTCATGGCAGTGCTCAGTGGAAGGACTGGAGACAAGGGGCATGACTGAAGTAAGTTTGGTTTAAAAGTAAGATCTATTTTACCATAAGGATGATTGAACACTAGGTCAAGTTTCCCAGGGAGGTTGTGGAGTCTTCACCCTCAGAGATGTTCAGAAGCCCACTTAACACAGTCCTGGGCACCCTGCTTCAGCGGACCCTGCTCAAGTGGGGGTGGGATGAGATGATTTACAGAGGTCTCTTCCCACTTCGTCTATTCTGGGTGATTCTATGGTTTAGTGTTCTGCTGTGAGCATGGAACCTGCTCTGAATATGAATTTCACTGCTGTTGAAGAGCTTCCAAAGATGGGAAGGATGGAATGCACATGTGGAGGGCAAGCTTTGAAAAGGAGCTAATATGTATCGGTATAAGGATATCTGCATACATCCACAGAGAAACTTTTCCAACTTTTTTTTTTAATCAGCAAAACAGTTTTTTTAATGAAAGAAGCTTATCTAGGCAGAAAGTAGGAAAGAGAAGCAAGGGATGAGTGCAGTGGGATGAATGGTGATTGCACAAGAGTTGGCAAATGTAACTATTTCCAAATATAATGGCATTAAGTGTTCATTGTGAAATTAGATCAGCTTTTTAAGAGCTGCAGGGTGAAAAAACACTGTATTCAGCTAATTAGACAAAGTAAAAAGATAATGTTAAATTCTTTCCCTTCAAAAAGTATTTGTCTGCACTACCATGAATTTTAAAATAGAACTGCTTGAGATGGCAGCATTATCAAATGATCTGCCATTAAAAGAATTATAATTCAGGTCTTTTTAATTCCCTATTGTGGAAATCTTTAAATTAGAATATATCTAAACTGTACAAATCTGTAGTTCTCCTAGAACAATGCTGACACAGTTCTCTGATGCTCATTAAAAAATTTTATGCCTTGATTTCTATATAATGGAACATGAGGAAATTTAACTACACTTATTGGGTTTTGTGCCCAATCCAGCTAATTACTAAAGCATCTGCCCAACTTTCAACATGTAAGTAGTTTAATCGAAGTTGGTAAGACTACTGACATGTTTAAATGAACTGAAACTGCAGTTGCCATTCTTCATTTTAAGTGTCATGAGTCAAAGGCTATCACTTTTAAGAGTACAAGTCACAGGATCACAGAATATGCTGAGTTGGAAGGGGCCCACAAGGATCATCAAGTCCAGCTCCTGGCCCTGCACAGGACACTTTAAGAGTCACACCATGTGCTGGAGAGCAGTCAAACACTTCTTGAACTCTGTCAGGCTGCTGCTGTGACCACTGCCCTGCACAGTCTGTTCCAGTGCCCAACTGCCCTCTGAGTGAAGCACTTTTTCCTAAGTAAAGAAGTTGAACATCAAAGGTATATCAAGTTGAGAATATTAGAACTGACATCAAATGAGTTTACTTTTGATAACTTACATCTGTACATTTAAAACCACATTACTCTTGTATGTGTTTATTGGCAGCTAAAAGTGCTTTGCTCAGAAGCTTTGAGGTTCTTTAATAGACCCTAGCAGCAAGAAAGCTTGGTGATCAAGCTCCTTGAAAATTAAAATTTGAAAAATCATATTTATCAGAGACAAAATTGTCCTGTGCTTTCAATGGATACTTTATAATCTTTCATTAACAAAGCAATTTGACAATTTTTTTTTTTTCCTTCACCCAAGGAATATAACATTAACTACTGGAACACATATAATGTTACTAAGTATATACTTCCATTCTGTTTGGCTTTTAACTTTTTTCTATCGTTCTTTTGTTGCTAAAGCGCTTTGAGATTGAAAGGGTTGATGCAGGATTGGGGCATAATTTGAAACAGGCATTTGGTTAGTCTTGGAAGTTTATTGTCTAGGGAGTTTTTTTGAGTTGGATGAGATTTGCTGTCCTTCTCCTAGAGATATGTATCCAAATTACTTATTTTGCTCTTCTTATCCCAGATACAAAAAATTTAATGATGCACTTGTCCTTAGGCATCTGCTTACAAATACCCTTGTGTGGAGGAAGGCCTTTGTAAGGATGTGAGTGTGTATTGGTGTAGCCTGCTGAATTAAGGGTCAGAAGCACACAGTAATTTGATTATAAAATGTACTTCTGTCCCTGAGGGCCCATGGGCATGCTTTTGGTAGTTAGTCCTGAATGAATTAGTCCAGACATAAGTAATATTACTAGTCAACAGTAACCCAAGCCAATTGTTTGTCAATAGTTTTGTATAATTCTGTAACTCAGAACAACTGCACACTAATTTTGTAATGTTTACATATCCGATTTTTAAAAGTGATTGAGGATAACGCTTTCTTTATGTTTTGGTTTTTTTTTTTTTTACATTAATCAGATCATCTCTAAGGGAATGATAAAATATTTTCTGAAGGAAAAAACCCCAAATATATCCTGGAAAAATGGTACTTGCTTTGGGACTATTTTTGTTGTTATTAAAATAGCAAATAATTAGAATCAGTGGTCCATGAAATTTCAGCTGGAAACAAAAGACATCATAAGAATTTGCCTGTTTACTAGATTCTCTCCAATTAGAAATGGTTTCTAATAGTGTGAGAACAGCATAATGTAAACTTGCACAGTGTGTAAATAACACTTCATTAAGTTCCTTTTTCCTTCTCGGAGTATCTTGTCTTGGACAGAAGGGCATGTTCTGCCAAGTGGAACTGCTTTCACCTTTGCATGATAGGGATGTAATTGAAAGCAGCCCTAGGTGTTCTTCTTGTGCTATTTATTTAAAGCATTTATACAAGAATAAAAACCATTGAGATGAAACCTCACATATCTAGAGTAGTCTGTCTGCAGTAAGGATAATATTGATTGCTATGGCAGAAAACTCTGAAGCCAGGTCACCTTCCAGCCATTGATTGTCTTCTTTCAGACTGCCAATGATGGCATTAATTGTGTTGCTGAACTTAGCAATTTCTTATGTGTTTTTTTTAATTATACCTCTATCCATTTTCCTAAAATGATTGAAATGTGGTAGTCATAAAAAAGACTTGAAATAGAAGCTAGAGGGGTTTTAAAGAATAATATTTTTTGAATGTTAATCAACAACATTAAGTAAAATCATTGTCTTTACATTTCCATTGGCAAGACATAATCTAATTTGAGAATATGGACAAAAAAAAAAAAAACAGGAAGGAACGTACTGGGCTGCTAGGGAAAGGTTCCTGGAACACGGCAAAAAAAAGAGGAGTTGGTCTGCAGCCCCATGTTGAATGTTTTAATCTGTTAGTCCATTTTGTTTAAGGTAGGGTTTGCTGACATTTATTTGTCTTTATTGCAAAAGTATTTACATGCTTGCACCTCTTTTAGCTGTTTTTCTTCACATGTATGTGTAGCCCTACACACAGGTAAAATGGATGACACAATTTGTGACTGAAAGATGATTTTTGTTCAGTTCCATAAATAATAATGATAAATTAAAAACTTCATATTCTTTCACAGTTTGCAACAGAGCAGCTTTGCAGCCAGGAGATATGGCTGGGGTTCTTAGAATCTGATGGTAGTCAAATTTTGTTAGTGTTTCTTTAAAATTCATATTTTAAATACAGGGCAATTCAGAATCCCCAGTCTTAGACCCTCTAATGGGTTTTAACTTTGGGTTATAAGAGCTGAGCACGAGTGTCAGCATGGAGAATGGTTTTCCAAATATTTGTAATGAAGAAGGTCTCCCAGATCTTCCTCAAGGTTTGCTCAGCTGTCCAAGGATTTATGTCCTATCCTCAAACCTTTTTCATGAATTGCAACTGCAACCATGGGCAAGAGGAAAGGGAAGGAAAAGGTAACTCAAGTCTTTTCAGCAGTACAGCCCATGAATTCACAAAGCTCTCCAAACACAGGTGTAGATTATATGTGTGGGGAGCACTGCAGAGCAGAAACCTCTCCTCAAAGTGGGAGACTGCCATGGAGGAAAAGGGTTGAGTTTTTAAGAAGAAAAACCTGGAACACAGCAAGGCTTCAGGACACCTTGGAAAAGATCTTTTCACTCTTTTGCCATTCTTACTCCTAAAGTTGGCAGTTTATATCCCCAAATCAAGATATTTCTCTGGGTCCGTACTTTTAAAGCCTGAACAAGCCACAGCTAACCAGTTTATAGCCATTTTCTGTTAACCTTCTCCAGCTTGCCTGTGGTGCTGCAATTGTTCCACTGTCCTCAAGTGAACATTGCATCCCCAAGGAGACCTGGAAACTACACCTTTGACTTTTTTCCCCTCTTTTAAATTGTCAGCTGATTTCAGCTGCAATAAAAGCTGGTTCCCAAATTAAAGAAGTACCATTAATTGCCAGCAACATTAACAAAGTGTCACATTTGGCATTTATGAGTCCATGCAGCAAAATAAAATCATGAGTTTCTTTAGCTATCAAGTTTATTGAATTAGGTAAAATAAATCACTGATGTTGCTTTTTACTCAATATCCTAATTTAGGAGCACTTGACATAAATTTTTCATACTAATGTATTTATATGTTCATTAGATTCTTAATAAAGAGGATAAAAAATATTAATTTTTCTTTTATATGAACTCTTATATAGAGGTCAGGCAAGATTTTAAAGAGCTTGCTGTGATAACAATGTAAGTCTAGGCAGCTTACACAGAAAAAGAACATCTGTAAGTGCTGTTATGGGGGGCAGATGTGCCATGAAGTTTCAAAGATTTGGAGAGGCACGTGGAAGCTGCCTCAGATAATGCACAGCTGACAAATTAACAGTTTCTGGTATGAGGCTCTTTTTAAAGGCTTTTTTTTAATTAACACGTGTGGAGAAAGTATAGTTAAAGAACTGATAATTTGGGTTGTTGCAATAACAGTTCCCGTACCCAATGAAAGGCCACTTCCCCTTTAAATGGCTTGGAATGCAATATATTTCATAAATATAGTGGGAAAAAAACAACTCTCCTCACCCCTTCCTTTGCCTAGGTGAAATATTCTTTAGGGAAATGTGCCCAGTGAGACTGATTTCCAGGCTGGTGCTACTCAACAGATATGCCTGGTAAATTCATTTCTTTTCTTTTCCATTGTCTTTGTACATTGATCATAAACCAAATGCGAGTCCCTTTGTATCCATCCCTCTTACAGAGAGCTGCAGCTTTGGTTTGGTGTCTTGTTCAGGAACAGCTGCCCAAGTGTCACCATTTGCCTATTCCTTCAAATCATACACACTCTACTTAGAAACCATTCCTTTTGTTTGGTTGGTTGGTTGGTTTGTTTTGTTTTGTTGGGGGTTTTCTGTTGTTTTGTTTGGGGTTTTTTTGACAGAGGATTTATTAAATAAACATGAGGATAGTAGTATTGTTATCTGAGAAGATCAGATGTGTCATGTAAGCTGTAGAGTCAGGCACCTGCATCCATCAAATATTTAAGAAAACATCTTAGGATAAAATGTATCACAATTCTTTAATTTTAAAATGTCTTCCCAAGGTACAAAACCTATTCTCATAGATACTTAGTTTCTAAAGGAAAGAAGACTTTAAATGATATTTCATAATCAAATCTCTCCGCCCCCATCCTTGCTCTTTAAATCTATATTTTAAAATAAGAGTACTTTTCCCCAAACTTCAGTCAGTTTTTTACCTTTGTAAGATGTTTCTTTCAACACAACCACTCTCTTGCTTGAATTTTTTACAGCCAACAATTTTATATGTGGATAAAGGACTAAAGTGCTGCTCTAGTGTTACACATAGTGTTCCATGGAAACATAAATCCAGAATTAACATCACACTGAAGATTAGCTGAAGACATTTTATGAAATGTCCCAAATTACTTCAGTGTCTACTAGCCTGACAGAAACAAAAAGTACACATATTGTAAGATGCTATGAACCTTTCTATCAAAAATAATAAATGAAGATGTTTGCTAAGGTTGTTGGGTTACAGTTTGAGTCAAAACACTGTAAAAGATGTTAGATTGGGGGGAACATTTTCAATAGTCCTGTTCAATAACATCTATCTACTAATTTCAGCCAGTTAGGAAAAAGTAAAAGATCCAGCTCTGTTTCATCTGAGTTTGTAAATGAACCAAAAGTGGTGGTGCATGATTTTGATATGGAAGGACATCTGTAAATGACAAGAGCTTTACCGAAGTATTTCATTTCAGTAGCAGTAAAAAGAGCCTACTGCTCAAATCATTAAGTGGCTAAAAACCTAGCATTCTTTTGGAAGACTTTGCAAGTTTGCATTAAGCATGCTTTCAGTTGTCAGGCTCCTGTTGTGACATATTGTTTGAGTCAGACTTCATCAATCTACAAAGCATTACTTGAGGTCTGATGGCATGTGCCTACACCCAATATACTATGTACAAATGGAAGTGATACAGGATTCTGTAATTACTACATTTCTTTTTAACCCATAAATATTTGGTGCATTAAATTTCTGCCCTGAATTTTTCAGAAAGCAATTAGTTGGTTGCTTTATCTGCACAAAGTAGATAAAATATTGTGGTATTGATGATTTTTCATGTGCAGATGTTTTGATTTTAGCACATCTGTATGCAATAAATCTATTTTCTGTGTAGAAATCGTATTTTATTATCTGATTTAGTATGGAATGTTGAATAAATAATTTAAATTGAAATTCTTTCTTTGGGGCCACACCAAAATTATTTGCAATAGCTGATCATACCACATATATCCTTTCCTGCACATAAATATATTAGCCAATTGCTTTTAAAAAAGCACCAGTTTTGCTAATATTACTTTACACACAGATGGATAAATGTCAAAAATGGTCTTATGTGTAGTCTGCCTGGATTTTTAGCTGTTTCTTATGTTTCTCTCATTATAAATGTTCTAGCCTAGCAGACTGAGTTTGCAGCTAGATTGTGGTGTTGGTTGTAAATAATAGAAATGAGTGCACGGAGGGAAGAGTGGAAATGTTGGCTTCCTTCTGTCTGTCCTTCTGTTGGTCACCTGTGAGCCAGAGCAGGGCTTTGCAAATGCAAAGTAAAGTCTCCTGTACTATAAAGTCTATGTAAATTAGCCTCTAAGGATAAATTTTATACATGGGGAGTGGAGTGAGCAGTGTGTGCCCCAGTCCTGGCAGAGCACTTGGCTGTAACCCACAACCTGAGAGTTCAGCCATGAGTAACCAAGAGTGGGTTTTGATTAGTTTTTCACTGCAATTGTAAGTACCAAATACAGTGAGATTAAATCATTAGGCCAATGCAAGGGTTGAGATGTGGGAGCAGCACAGGAAGGCACCATGACCAGTTCCTCTGTGGGGTCTCACAGGGCAGAAGGTTTTGGAGAACAGAACTCCTGCAACTTTTATGTTTCTGCTCCCAGAACCATTTCCCAAAGGTGTTGAAGCAGCTGCATGAGGAACCTCCCTCAGCTGTAAAATCACAGGGTCTGTTACCTGCTTTTCCTCATTGAAAAGATAGCTGCTCTTTCTGGTGAGGAAGTGGTTGTAGCAATGGATCCACATGAAAGAAGACACTTCTCATCTGACAGTCCTTGCAGTTGTGTCCATAGGAAAGCAGGGTATGTGAACAGCAAGTATTTTTGTTTCTTCAGTGGTTGGTTCCATGTTAAATAGCAAAATGGACAATATAGGGTTTCTTATACATATATGTATAGTCTGTGGATAGCAAATTGCTTCCTGACCATATAACTGTCCTACAGGTAATTACATTACTCTTGTGCAGGAGTTATTTTGGTTTTGTCACTTTTTCTGTCATCAGATCCTAAATCTCAGCAGCCAGTAGTTTATTTTATTACCAAGCAGAACACTTTTAAGTTACTATGGATAGTTCACAGACTTTGTCACTTGTTTCTCCTGCTAGTCCATCCAAACTTGAGGATTGTTGGGCCATTGTGCAAAGGTTTTCTCTCCTTTGTTTTTCTGTGAGAGGTCGTTGTTTGTTGGCTACATATATAAATATATGCATATATGTATGCATGCATTCAGATCTGAAGCAAATCTATTCAGACCTGTTTGCTGGAAGTTTATTTCTGCTAATACCAGGGGTCAGGTGTTTTATAAAATATTTTATACATAGTGCCTCTGTCCTGATGCAGCCATGTTAAGCGCATATATCACAAATATCTATTTGTAGAGAGCATTCCAAATTTTTAAGTAATGCCCTAAAACCTTTTAAACTGATTTCTCATAACATATTCAGTAGTAACCCTAAGCATAAAATTATTTTCTTTAAATATCTCTGGTTTAAAGTAAAAACATGTGCTGCTTTCCAAATGTATGGTATTACCTAGTGCTCCTGACTTTTATTCTGTATGCCATGAATCTGTGTATCTGTGTGTACGTCCTGCCTAGCCTGACATGTGCTCTCTGTGACTCTGACTACTTCCTCAGCTGAGCTACAGTGAAAAGCAAGTGATATCTGTGGTCAGGGCTGAGTGATGTTAGGGCCAGTGCAATGTATTCCAGGGCCAGAGCACAGAAACCTTTGGTAGCAGTCATACTTCCAGCACTGAAAGCAGGGGGTTTGTGGCATTTGGTTGTTTTGGAGTTGGTTTTTTGTTTGTTTTTTTTTTTTTTTGTTTGTTTGGTTTTGTTTTGGGTTTTTTTTTTTTTTTTTCATTCTATCTCCAGTTTTTGACCCTATGACCAGAGTGGGACTGAGCAATAGAAACTGGGAACATGATTTTAGGAACCTTCACTCAGCAGGAGTGGCCTTGGGAGGTCTTGGAATCCCATGCATAGAAGGAAATTTCAGTGGGTTTGCAGAAGATTGCATTTGCCAGTATCAAGCACAGGAGAAACTTTAAACTCTTTTAAGAGCGATATAATGGTGTGGTAGGTAAGGAGCAAGGTAAGTCAGCATCCTTGGTTTCTATCCCTGCCTCTGCCAGCTGCTTGCTGTGTGACCTTGGGTGAAAGACTTATTCTCTCAGTGTCTCAGTTTACACATTAGTGAAATGAGAGTAATGATACTTACCTATCTCATTGGGGCTTTTTGAGGCTTAATTAATTGATGTTTGTAAATCACTTTGTGATCCTCTAGTGAAAGTTGTTAGAGATCTGCCAAGTATTTATCCTCTCAGGCTTTTTTTTTCCCCCTGCTAGTCTGCACTCATCCATCTAATATCTAAAAGCATGCTCACAGCTAGCAACAGATAGTAGCCAAATTGCTCTTAACAGGAGATGTATAGAAGCTTTCACAAAATTACTTTTGCAAATTACCACGCTTTTTGAAGTACCATGTGCAGGGATGTAATGGAACACTCTGTAGACAAGTGTCTATGCTACAGCTGAACTGACTGTGGCTGTGATTTCTCTTGTATCTTTCAATGATCCCAGACATAGTTTGGAATTTCAGATATGCCTTTCTTGTAACTAATTTCACTTTGGAAAATTCTCTGGCACTCCTGAATTTTTGGTTTTTTTTATGTTTTTGATTTCATGTAGACTTGTCAGTAATTGGGATGCATATCTTTTCATCTGGGATGGCAGAGGAAATACAAGTTCATTGTTATTACCTATTTTGCAGTTTCTTCTCAACCTTAGAGTAGGTTACAGACCCTGTCCTGCCAGAGGTTTCAGGTGGGCAGACACTTCAATTGTTAGAAAGCCTGGTGGAAGTACAAGGCTACATCCTTAGCAATACCATATTGCCATAAATTCAAATCCTCGTTTGCTTTGAAACTGTAAAGGAACTACATTTCATCCTGGGGAGCACAGCTGAAAATGCAAACATGAGGAAGCCCAACCGCCCCCCAATCAAAACTGCCTTTTCAGAAGGAGGAGGAGAGTTTCTCCACTGCTGCTCTGAGTGGGCTGTACTGTGTCTGGAGACCTGGAAGAGTGCAAGTCTGAGCACATGGGCAAAAGATTAACCCTGGATATGAGAAACTGCTGCTCAGAGTGGTGGAACTGGGCATCAGAAAGTACATTTGAGAAATTTGAATATGAGATGTTGCAATAAGATGGGAAGGGATCTAATTTGAACATAAATTAAACTTCTCAGACATCATACTTCTTGCAGACATCAGTGCCAATGTTAAGGGAGGTTGTAATTCTAGAAATACTGTGCTTGTTTAACAAAAGAAAGTGTACGTGGGGCTGCATTATGTTGATGATGTACATTCCTTTTTGGAAGTATAAGGACAGGCTCAAACAGGTCCCTCCATGTCAGTGAAGAACTCCCAACTCCTCGGTTTGTCATTTCCTGAGAAGAATTTAAAGGATTGTCTCGCCTCAGGAGATGCTCGTTTCCTGCACTGGACCTGGTCCTTTGTGAATCCAGGACAAATTTCAGTACTTTGCAAAGAGAAAGGCTTTGTGTGTGCATACATGTTTGCACACAAAGTCCTGCTGAATACTCTGTAAAACTTCCCACAAAGCTCTCAAAAAGGGTATCCCAAGGTATTCAATGTAATGGCAATATTTTGCATCAGATTTGATAGTCAGGAAAAGTCTGTGAGGGAAGAGCCAAGATAAGAGTATACAGTGAATTAGGCTTAGCCACAAATAGACCATGAACTATTACATAAATAAGAGACCCCTTCTCTTGAGATTTTGCTTTTCCCCGAGTATTTCTGCATCTTGATACTCTGCTCACAGAAAAGTCATGAGGGCATCTGAGCTCAAGGACCTGACAGCAGGACTGACACCCAGACTTAGCCAGGGCCAGTCAGGTACTCATCAAAAATCTCTTGTAACCATATCTGGCCCAGTATCTGGTTAGAACGTATTAAAAACAAACACTCTCTGAGAAATGAAACGGGATTTTTATCTGTTGAAATTTGTGAAGCAAACAGCAAATGTGTGGGTGTTTCTGCTTCACCAAAGAGCACTGCTTAATTGACTGTTTGCAAATTGGATAGCTATTGGGAATTCATTTGGAAGTAGGCATAAAATACAATTACCTTGCTGTGCAAAAGTCATCATAACACCTTGGACGCTTCTTGATTGACAGAGATTGCAGGGGGGAAGTAGTGAAATTATAAAATAAATCTACAGGCCAACTTTGAGTGTTCATTTAAGAGAGGACATTCAACTACAGCTCCAAAATTAGTTGCAGTATACACCACCAAAGTGCTTGAGCTATATTTATGAGGTCCTAAATGAGATAAGCATGGCAATTTAATTATCAGATAACTTTAAGATATGCTTAAAAGGATTCCAACTTGATAAGAATTGTGATAATGTTTTCTACTCAGGGAAAATATCAACATCTAAATATTTAATACAGTCACAGGAAATTTAAATGAAGTAAATTTTCAGAGAAAAATGAGGCAAATGCTTCCTACAGCAATATGGTTCAGACAGGGCTTCCTTTTAATTTTTGATGAGTATTTGTTCTTCTGAGGGTTACATAAGCCATATCACAAATTCTAAGCCCTCTTTTTCTCCTTCCCGTATACAACTAAAGGCACATTTAGCTTGCATGTTAATTCAGAAATGTGCCTGATAGCTCTGCTTAACAAAACTGTGCTTCAACTTTGTGATGGGAGCTAATCTGTGAGCTGAGCATCCTCTCTTCGTTTTGCTCATGAAATCCAGCCGTACTTTATATGAGAATGCAGAGAAGAAAGACAAATAGTTTATCCTCTAAGCCACCCAGCATCCTGTTCTTGATATTTCAGTAACATATGCTAACATATGCTTTCCTCAAGAACTTCAAAAACATGCTTTTAGCAGCAATGAAAATAGTATCATACATCGAATTCAACTTTAAACCTCATAGTTTACCTCTAATACCATTACCTCATGTATAGAAGAAAATGTAAATCTAAAATATGCTGGTGATTATACCTTTCTTCCTGACAGACACTGCAATATAAATGCACATAAATTGAATTTCTTCTTTAAAGAAATTTGAATACCTTTGGAGCATTTTAGCAAATCATCTCCAGCCCTTATGGCACAACTTCAATGGACTGTGGAAAAGTGCTCTCCCTATGGCATGACTCCTGCAATAGAAGGACACAGCAAGGCAGAGAAATGCCAAGAAAAATAGAATGTACTCCATTGATATTCAAAATTTATTTTATTAAACTTGCACAAAAGACCAAAAAAATGGAAGCTGGTTTTATTAGAAAAGGCATTCAAATATTAACTCTGTGAGTGCCATTTGCATTGCTTGTCTGGAAAAAATAGGAATCGAAGATACATAGTTTGACTTTGCTCCCTAGAAGAGCTTTTTGATTCTGCATGTTAACCATTAAATAAGAAAATGTGAGAGTGGGTAAGTCATGAATAGGAGATTCTGATGCATCAGATGAGAATTCTTCAGAGGGGTTCTCCATTGAGGGAGAAATTAGTGTATTTGAGCAATTTTGTACTAATTAGTAAATATGCCAATTGGTGGATAACAGCCATATTTCAGAATTCTATTTCTAGGGGAACATATGGCAATGTTCCTGAATACCATCAGCTGTCAGTGTTTATCTTAGAATACGGATGGGATATGAAGATGCCAAAAAAAGTATTTTTCAGAGCGGCAAATACTAATATTTCCATAATATGTTGGAAGGATAAACTAACTGAAGGTTTGTAAGTGTTTGGTTGAGTGGAAAATGGCCAAGTTTGCTCTAAATTGGTTGGATCAGTTTCCTGTTAATCCAAACAAGGCAGGTGTTTACTTTAGCAAGGTGAGATGCTTCAGCAGATTACAGATTTCTACCTCTGCACAGTGCAGTGTGAATAATTTATGGTAATCTTGGGGATTGAAAAATATGCTCGTTGATGTAGTCTCACCACATGATATATCTCAAGATGATCTACTGCCAGGTAAATTCATGGGTTAGGATAGTTACCTCAGTGGTGAAATATTGCCCTTAGCCTTTGGCTCCACATGTGGTACAGACTTTCCAACTTCAAAAAATTAGAAATTGGTAAATGCTGTAACTTTTCAATAAATATGAAATGTGTGTGTATGTGTCAACACTGTCCCAGTCTGTCATTACAGGTAATCATCTGGATTGTTTTCATTCCTACTAAAACCACTTATTTTCAGAATTTTATAATTTATGCAAAAAAAACTTCCTCGTGACAAAGATCTAGGATGTGACATTAGCAAAAATTTTGTTTTTTTTTTTTTTAAACCAAACTTGTTTTTACACAAGATTTATGAGTAGAAAGATATTCTTTGAATTCTGAAGAAATAACTTTTTACAGAAAAATTATGAGTAAGGACTCCATTTAGTCAATTTTCTGGGTGAGAATGTGTAAGCATCTGAGATTTATGTGAAGTGAACTGTTGTGCTGGACAACCCTGGTGTTCCTTTACAACCTTTACCTTTTTGCATTTAAGCAGAATCTAATTTTTCTTTATGAAATATATCACCTCTTCATTTTTCTGTTCTAGTTAGAAAATGGGGTGGGTAAAAATTTCAAAGCTCCTCCATGGCTTAGGACCAGATGAGAGTTAAGACTCTAAATGTCATTTAAAACCTGGTCATTAGTATCTTCTCAATAAAGCAACGAAGGCGCTGAAGAGCCTGAGTCTCACTGAGGGTCACTGGGATTTAGGATACTATAGACTAGAATTAAAGATTAAAATAGTCAATTAAATTGGTTTTTGAATGCATGTAGACATTTCCCTGCTCTTCAGCTTTGGGAATCTGGCCCTGAGTCATGTCTGGATGCCCTTTGCCCAAAATGCAAAGTCATCTGGAGCAAGGCATTGTCTATGCCAGCAATTTAAAGTAAAGCTCGTCAGAGTTTTTGATGTGGCTGTTTAAATTTATATTAAATCCCCATCAGAACTATAGCAAGGATGGCAGGAGATTTAATGCAAACACTTCAAGGCAATGCTCTGCTTCAGTTGCTGCAAGGAGATTGCTGGGGGAGGCCCAGCAGCAGCGCTGCTGTAAGGGTGTGCCTTCAGTGCAGGCAGGGAAATGCCCTGCTGGGGACGAGCTCCTGGAGCCTTTGTGCCATCCTGCAGTGGCCAGGGGAGCAGGGATGCTCAGGGCTCTGAGCTGCCTGTGATGCCAGGACCATGGAGGAGACTAGCACAGAACCTGGCTGGGCAAAACCTGCCTGGAAGATTTTCTTGGTTTCCTGACCCTTCTGCATCAGTCTGTGGTAGAAACTAAATGCATCCAACTAATGAAATTCCCTAGTCTAGGGCCCAATGATTGTTTTATTCTAATAAAGTGCAGCAGCTGTTGCAGGGCCAGGGGGACAAGAAGCTTTCAGAGCTCCAAAACTGCACTGCAAGTGCTGCCTCACAAGTCATACTGGCCCAAAAGAAAGCTCAGCCAGCCAGGAGTGCTTCTAGAAAGAAATTCATAGTCTTTGGAAATACAGACTAGAACATTTTCCAAGTGGCTACTCTTTTTCTTCTGACAGGTATAAAAAACACAGAATAGAAAACTAGAATGTAGTATAATACAGGGCTGGAAAAGTTCTTGCCTTTATCATGACTCTTACTTATGTAGGTCTATCTCCTGAATTCTAAGGATGGGGAATTCTTTAGTTAGGAAATGTGTAGCCCATACAATGCCAAGAAAAGCCAGATAATGTTGAAGTTGATATCTTCAAAAAATGCAAGGAATATAAAATGATCTCTAAGTTTGTAATCTTGAGGTCGTGTGATTTTAAGGAAAGCTTCTAATTTTGGGACCCAGGTTATAATATGTGAATGTTTGGGGTTGATGGTAATGTACAGAATAATAAAGTCATTTGAACATCTGTCAATTCTCATGTTTGAAAGATCAGTTCCTCTTGGAAGAATACTTGCTCCCTGCCTGTATTGATATATTGATTAGACTGCTGTGTCATTGGCAGCTTGTTGTTTCTTTTGGAAATCTGAAATATGTTTTAAAAATAAATACAAAATCTCCCCTCCCCCTGACCCCTGTAAAGATGGTCATCTGGACATAATTTCTAATCACAACTACAGGCTGTGAAACTGGGGGTTGTCATAGAAATGCCAACAAAATTTTAACTGTGCCGTAATACAACAGTTATGTAAAACAGTACATAATGCACTTAATATGCTGATCTCTGAATATCAGGAAGAAAAATCTCTCTGGACCAGAACTCAGCTATGGCAATGCAGCCTTTTGCTTACAGAAAAATAGAATCAGTTGCAGAGCCTGGAAGGGTGAGCTGGTTCTTCTGGTTAGCCCTAGCATTTCTGGGAGAATGAACAGCGCTTCTTAATTTTCACTTCAACCACTAGCTGCATTTTTTAATGGTATGTCTTGCCAGTTAGGCTTGAATCTGCCATGTTCTTGATGATTTATTTTTGTTTGACAATAATGTAAAATAAAAACCATCTGATGCTAAGTTTTAGCTCTATTAGCTAGGAACCACAAACTTATGCCATGTCACTTTTTCTTTTTATAGTGCTGTTTCAAACTTACTGGCATAACTGGTCGATCTTTTTCTTTGTCTGGATTAAATGATGGTTTTGGCTAGTGTTTCAAACCACAATGCCAAATTTTCTTACTCTTATGACTGCCATCTCCATGTTGCACAGGACTAACTATATAATATTCAAATGGCTCATTTGTAAACACACAATTATGTACACAAAGAGTGCTTCTTAATGTTTCCCCAATTTGGCTCTGCTGTTACACTAGTGATGGCTGCTGGCATGCAGACCAGCTAATTTGTGCCATGCTAGCACTCCAAAAGCTGAATTAAATTGAGCCTGGATAATGTACAAATACTGCAACCTAATGCTTTTTAAAAGTCAGTCCCTGAAGATCATACATACAGATGGGTTTCTGTTCAATGTGTGTATCTGTGCACACACCTCTCATGCCAATATATGGATTTTAGTGAGGATCCAGTCAACAGATGCATGCTGGCACATTACTCCTGAAGCAATTCTTCCATTACGTAATGAGGATGCCTGGACATAACCAAAACAGCCCTCCTCAGACTTGCTGGACAGAGGGATCACAGCCAGCCCTTACCCTCTGCTGGAGGTGCTGCAGAGACACAAAAGAACAGCCTGATGTGTGCAGTGGATCCATGTCCCACCCACAGAGCCACAAAAAGATGGAGCCATGGAAAGATGTTTTGCTGGAGCCCAGGAGCAGGGTGGGCTGGGGGAGCCAGGGGCCATGCACAGGACTGGAACTGCTCTACAAGCGCAAGTTTGCAAACATGCACCTTTTGGCTGCAGTAACCAATTTGCTTGTCTTTGAAGATAAAGAGAGAATTTCAATTTGTGAAAATTTCTTACAAAGGCACTTCTTACCTTGACATAGGTGGTTTCTCAATAACTACCTTAATAAAGTGATAGAACCTTTTTTGAAGGACAGTAACAGGTTTTACCCTAGTGAACCTCAGTATTAAAGTCTCATCAGCCACAAGCCAGTTCACATCCCAGAGTGTGAAGCACTAATAAGGCACAGTGGCTCAGCAAGGGTTTCTTGTGTAAGCAAAGTGTCCTGAGCCCACCAGAGTATGTCATGCAATAGAAACACTTTCAGTCTTTGCAGAAGTGATGTTGTCAGTAAGTTTGTGGTGTTTAACGCTCCCAGGTGTTTCAGTCTGGCTCCCCTCAAAATATAGGAGATACCAGAGGTGTGGCTCTGTCCAATTGTCTTAGTCCGGGTAGTGTTTATTCTTTTTTTTTGGATCTATGCAAGTAGAAAATAAAATATCTGAGTGTGCAGCAGAAATAGAATGAAATTACACTGTGGAAAACCTTTTTCATGTTTTAAACCTTTTCTGCACACCTGTAGGCTGTTGGGATGTGCTAATCACCTAATAGTTGCTGCTTTGGAAAATAATAGGATGAATAGAAGATATGGAGGGGATGCAGAATGAAAATCTGATTATTTTAAACTTGACAGGTTTCTGAAGAGAGTTTTTAGTGGAGGAGGTGTTGGAAGTGGTTGCTGTCACCACGTATTTGGGGGAGGAAGGCCACTGCTAGTGTTTGTGGAGAACTTGGAGAGCCTGTTCAGTTTGTGCAGGGTTGCAGATTTTGGCTATTTCACAAAGCAAAAAGTAAAATCAAATGGAAATATCATTTCCTCAACTACAAGATATTAATATCCTGTTCAATTTAATTTCTACCTTTTGTTATTGTGAACCCTTTAATATGTAGTGTCAGCTTGGCAAGGATTTTCCAACAGTATCAAAAGAGAATTTACCCCTGATATATTGTCACAGGAATTGCTGCAGCTCTCAATAACAGAGAAGCAGCCATGGAGTTGGCTGCTGCAAGGAGAATAAATCCCCCCTGAGCAAAGTACTGGCCAAAGTCCCCAAGAGTCTAATAATAATTTCTGAGACAAATTAATATAATCAGGATGCTGCAAGTTCCTCACTGTGTGGATATAGCTCAGGTATGAGGCTGACCAGGGTGCACACAGCCAGGGGGAGAGCTGGGCTGGGCACTGCTGGTTTGGGGCTGCAAAACCCTCCTGCACCCCGTGTGCTGGGACAGCTTGGCCTGGGACAAGGAGGCACAACTGCCCTGCAAGGGGGCTGCTCATGCAATGCACAAATGCATTCCTTTGTGCTAGGAGGTGAGGCAGCTTTGTGCTGGAGAGCCACAAGTGCCCTGTGCAAATCTCTCATGCTATTATCTCAAAGATAAATATTCTCCTTTTTCCACATATATTGATTTTTCTGATTAAAGAAAAAGGGCATTTTCACAAATATACTTCCTGCCTTTAAAATATCGTAGAACTCAAGTTAAATTGCCCAGCACTTTTTTCATGATATATTGCTGTTACTGTGTGTTTGCTCCTACTCAGATGAACCACAGATGGAATTTGCCTACTTTCAGTCTTACATTAGTCATAAAACCACCAAAAAGATTTATTAAACTGAGACTTGAAAACAGTGCTGAATTCTTCTTTTCTTTAGTTTTCAGGTTCTGAGTTTTGGATTATTGCTGGTTTATTTGCAGGACTATAAAGCCTGCAGGAATTGCTGCCTTCTCAACAATTACCTATCAAGACAAATGATAAAGCAAAGCATCTCAGTGCTTATTAACATTAATTTAATGAATATTTTCTAAATTGTTCTCCCAGTGTTGAAAAACAGGACAAAAATAGAAGAAATTTAGAATAGATAAAGTTGATAATTCTTATCTAGTTCACAAACCATTTAACTTGAGTATGAAATGTATCTTTCCATTTGAATCCTGGAAAATTAACTGAATCATTGTTCCATGAAAACCTCTGTTCCCCCTGCTTTATTAAGATATTGGCCCACAGTGGCCCTTTTTCCTTATATCATTAAAATGCTTCCTTTGGAATTATCTCAATTCCATATATGACCTGTGGCCTCAAGTCACCAATTAAATGACTTCAGCAATACCCTGTTTCCACTGAAGAGCAGCTGAAATATGATGTACCTTTATTCTTTACCAAGATGCACAACTCAGGTATTTAGGGTTGACTGAACAGCAGGACTAATTACCCGTCCATTCACCCTCCACCCCTTTTTTTTAAAGAAAAAAAAAAATTGTCTGGGCTCTGTCATCACAGTGGCCAAACCATTTTAGTATCTGTTATTGTTTCCCTGCAATGAGTTTACAGGATGTTGCAAAATATGAAGATGTGGTTTACAGTGCTCCAGTTTCATGCTGTATGTGAATAGTGTTATACAAGTCATGTGGCAGCTCAAACATGTGTTTTGAGGTTTTTGGTGTGTCACTCAAGGCCCTTGGCCCCGTGTCCTTTGTATGGCTGGATGATGAATTTTATACTGGCAGAATATGATGTTTGTGGAAAATAGATTTTTGTGTGTAGGAGCTGCCAACATATTTCCTTAGACTGACATCAAAGTACAACAAATGCTGTCAGGGAAGCCTTGTTCTAAAACGCATGGATTTGTGTATTGGTGTCTGTGGGAATCTGTGTATGTATTCAGGGCTTCTCTTATATTTAATAATAATAAAGTACCAGACATATGTATCTGTAACTCGGCACTCTCTCTCTGCCCCTTCTACTGCCATCACCTTAGGATCTTTTATCTCAAGCTAATGACAGTTGTGCCTTCAGCAGTCAACAGTCCCTGACAAAATCCTGGAGTTGGCCAAGAAGACACAAACCAGAACTCCTAGAAATACTAATATGCTTCTTACTTTTGGCATTATCATCACAGAAATTGTTCATTTTAAGTTCTGTTTGACGTATCTGAGACCTTAAGATCATCTGACAGGATCAGGTTCAGTGTGAGTGTTCTCTTAATTCCAAAACCATCCAGCTTTCAGTCAGTTTCACATTTTAAACCTCAAAACAAGTATATACCCTCGTTGATTCTCACTTGTCATATGACTGTGCAGAAGCTTGTTTAATTACTCTGTGCAATTAGATATAGTTACATATAAACACTGTAGACAAAATGAGTGAAATTTGCATAAATGGCACTCTGTGCTGAACAATCTTTACTTTGCTTCAATATTTTATCATTTAAAAATATAAATTGTAGGGGTCCTCCTACACTACTGTCTTTGGAAAATATAAAATCAATGCCTTCTTTATTTCTGACTTTTATTAGCCTAAGAGTGAGAAAGTAAAACATTTTAAAATACGTACAACCTATTTTTGTCTTTGGGCTGTTTGCTTTGCTTTTGCCCAGAGACATAGGAAACAGTGATGGATAGTCAGAGTGGGAAACACATCTCTTTTATTCCCACTGTGCTCTATAATTTTTAATCTTTATTGTGTCTAAAGCTAAATCTGAGGCATTCCAGAGCCTTGAGGCTGCATGCAGCAAGGTCCCGTCAACAGCACTCTGAGCTAGGAGGCAAAAGTCCTGGTGCCAGAGGTCAGGGACTAAATGGGGAGCTGGAGCCCAGAGATCAGTCCTCTGTGGTCTGGAGCTTGTGCAGAGCTCTGCACCAGAAGAAATGGAGTATAAAATGCTGCCAAGGCAAACAAAAGCCTCTTGCTTTGCTTTTGCACTGGTAAGAAGTGCAGCACCGACAGCAGTCAAACTCTTCTCATTGAGACCATGCAGTCGTTCCACTGCGCTGTTTTCCCAGCAGCCAGGTATTTATAATGATGCTTTTCCATACTCGAGATCTGGGGCTGAAAATTTAAGTGACTTGTAAGTGATGTTTCTCAGCTTTTGGATCCCGCATAAATAATATATTGATAATGGTTTGTTATTTTGCTTTGGTTTCCTTTCAAGCATTGTCAAACTGTAGTTCTAAAGTACATTAAAAAGGAGAAGGATTATTTTGCAGTCAGGTATGGCTCTGTTAGAGAGAGGTAATAGGGAGAAACAAGCTTCAACAGATAGGCAGGCAGTTGTCTTGATCGTACATATGTTTTAACTTGTGAAAAGACAAAAATAGTCTTCATGCCAGAGATGTCTAGAGTCTCACTGAGTTGTCATCTCAATAAACTAACAGTCAGGACCTTTGTCATTTTGTTACTGTCTGTCGTGTGGTTTTATTCACCTTTCTCTGCACTTTATAGTAAAAAAAGTCAAAAAAGTCCTAGATGTCTTTTTTTTATTATTTTATTTTATTTCCACAGAGCCTTAATCTGTTTTACATCTGTATGTGACTGCAGAAAGGCAAGAAAGGGTGAAAATTGATCAATCCACAGTAAAGCAGTGGGAGAGCTACTTAGTACTGTTGAAATAACTCCTGTCCTATCCTGACAGATCTCAGTGCTGCAGCTTCAAAACCACTAGCAATCCTAGGGAGTGTTTTTTAAGTGAAGTGCTAGTATTCCCTTTTGGTACATTTCTGAAACTATACATATGTAGGTTTGTTAGAAATATTTAGGAGAAACAGCTGGACGTTACAAGAAAGCTGTCTTTTATACTTAATCTTTTTTATATGACCCAGTTCATATTTATAGCGTATTTTCCTTCAGCTTTCCTGCTCCTAGCCCCCATCTCCTTAATCTTCTGTGTCTTACATTTGTGTCTGAGCATACTTTCAAATGAGAGGTCAGAGAAGATTGAGCACAGTTTTGTCAGTGCTAAGAGCCTGATTCTGCACCCCTGATTGATGTCAGGAGTGTAATAATCAAAACTATCAGGAGGCTCACGCTGTTGCCTGGATGAAGAATCAGTCTGGCATCACTGCTCTGGGAGAAACCCCTGTTCTTCTGCCCTGTCATTTTATACTTGCTTTTACAGAGATAAGGTATGAAAACCTGCAGCTGCCTCATTTGTATCCACAAATGTGTTTGCAACCATCTTCAAATTACCACTTCTGCAGCATTCCTGAATGCCTGCTATGAATAGCCTCCTTCAGGATAAAGTTACAAGCACAACATGGTCCAACAGAACATCAGTGAAATGCCACGTTACCTCTGAGTCACTTAACTGGGCTCAGAGCAGATAAAAATATATCCCCAAAGTCACTGCTGTTATTAGATCATTGTCTAGCCAAAGCATGGAGAATATGGAGAGTCCAAGGAGGCTTTTTTTCCCGTATTCTCTATTTAAATCTTTGGGGCTGAATAGTTGATTCTAGACTTGAACTGAACTGAACCTTTCAAAAATTTGTATTTTAATCAAAATCAGATGTATATGTGTGTGTATATCTTCCTGCAACCAGCCCAGAAGATTTTTCTTTAGGGTATTTCAAAATCACAATGCTTAATGCGTGATGTGGTGCCTCCTGATATTCTGAGACAATATTTATCTTCATTACAACAAAATTATGTCATCATTGTTTTGCTCTAAACGTTATAAAGTAATCAAGTAATAGTTTGCTACGGGACAGCTGTTAGAATTATCAAGATTATAAGGATAATAATGTCCGTATTTTTTTCAAAAAAAATGTGTACAATAAAAAAAAATCTCTCATCCACATTTTTAAGAATTCACTGCTTCTGTCAGCAGTTATGATTTTCTGAAGTTATGGTTTTCTTCTGAAGAATGGGCTGAAGAAAGTTGTTCAGCCAAGCCTGAGCACTTAAATTTTCATATTTGCTTGAATATGAAAATTACATCACTATCTTTTGTGATGACTGTAGCCATACACGTGTGATATTATGAGATCAAATTAATTACCTTTTGCCAAAGCAGCCTTTTCAAATGGGACTGACCTAACCCCATCAAGCCAAGGGGTCAGCATCTGCAGTTACTGTTTCCCTTTCACTATGATGCAGAAAGTTTTGGGATTTCTGAGGGGAAAGCACCCAGCCCAGCTGCCTAGGACTCACCAGTCACAAGCCTGCAGCTTAATTAGCAAGTTTCTAGTCCAAAGGATTCTGAAGAGCAGATTAGTATGATATGCTCTCTTTTGTTTCTCTGGGTTAGAAGATGGAAGTGTATTTTCCTGGAGAATGTGTTACATGGCTCAGTTTATGACAATCCAACCTGACAATATTGAAGACGTGAATGTGGGGCTGTTATCCCAACAGGAGAATCCGGAGTGCAGAGATTGCTTCTGCTGTAGTGCTCAGTACCAAAGATGGATTCAGGAGGAGCCAAGAGCAGCATAATATTTTAACAGTCCTGGAGAAGGAGCCCTGCATGTGAAGGGCAGCCCATGTGCTGCTTCTTCATTCCAGTGTTTTCTCCTTTCAGCCAGTATTGGCTTGTCAGGATGTGTTTTAAGCCAGTTGTTCTTCATCCAGATTCCAGCCTCCCTCATGCACCCAGAGGTCTGGAAGACAGTGCTGGCTGTGCAGGATGAAAAGGATATGTCTTGGCATATTGCTGGGCTATTAGTCTGTATCACTGCATGGTGATCCCTGGAGATGGCTCTGGAAAGGGACAAATGAACTGGACAGTATTTAGCAAGTTAGAACATACTGGGACTGGCCAGTAGCTAGGCAGGTCTTTGGCATGGGATGCAGGTTTCCTGATGATGAATCAGGCTACCTTGGTCACAGAGCTTGTGTGCTTGCCTTCACAACCTGCTGTTCCAAATCAAATAGATTTTTTTCCCCTTCTTTTCTGGCATAAATAAATCATACAATTAGAAGAAAAATCAAGCTGCATACAAATTCTATGAGCCAACAAAGTGAAAAATTCTGACAGAGAAAACACATCTATTTACTTTTCATTTTTAAGAGTAGCAGGACTTTCCCCTCACAATTACAGTTAATCCACTGGCCTTTGTCTTTTCAACACAGAAAACTGGTAATGTATCTCTCTTAAGATGAGAAAAAATTTCTTTAGTTACTTTTGCCTGCTGATGTCAAATCCCACCACAGCAGGCTTTGTGTGGCTGTGAAGAAGTTTCCCAGAAGAATTCCCCTGCCACAAACCCACCCTGCAGCTGTACAGCATACAGGAGTGGGATGGAGACATGTATTCCTGCTCTTTAAAGGGGAAAAAGTCTCCACATCACAGGTTGCAAATGCAAAGGTGAGATTTGGAAGGACTGGAGCTAGAATAGTCTGTTCATTGACATCTCTAATCAGCTTAGGACAAGAGAAGGCCAGCCTGGCACCTTTGAAGCTCCCTTTCATGGGAATGCCTTTGGGAGCTCTCTGCTTGACACTTATCCTCCCAGACTAGGTGGTGGCACGAGTGCCACAAGTTAGCTCTTGGATAACGTATAGCTCGTGTCTAAGATGCTATTAGATTCAGAAAACAGAATCATTTGCCAAAGCCCAGAGGGAGCAGAAGGGGAAGCAAAAGGGAATGGTTCTTAAAAAGTCTTATGTTTCTCTTTGGAAGAAAATTACCATCATCTATCTTTCCTTTCTTGCAAGCTCCTGGAACCTACTAGTAGTGCCCTGCTGCTGGATTTTCAGACTTCTATTTTGCTGAAGAATATCTCTCTGATGCAGGTGCCAGTGTCATTTATCAGAGGATGATGTCAACATTCCTGTGTCATACATGACAAATGACAGCAGAAAGGAGTGCCCCTTGAATTCTCTAACTTTCACTAGGCTCTTTCCTTTCTCCAGTTAAATGACATTTTATTTCCTACAGTGTTTCAGTTTAGACTTCTGCTGCCTCTAGAGAGTGTACATTCAAATTGATTCAGAATGAGTGATTAGTACCAGGGACTGAGCTCCAAATTCAGTATTAGTGTAATACAGTTGCACGGCAATGGACATAAACTTTGCTTTCATGCTTTTGGGGAAAATTCTGCCTTGTCTTACACCTCAGAAAATGCCAGAGACCTTTTCTTATATTTCTCAGCAGCAGAGCTGGCTGGCTGTTGGGAATATCTGCCTCATCCTCTGTTTCTAATGCTTTTAAGGAGATGTAACGTTTTGAGTTGGTTACAACTACCATATTCAGAAGAGTTTGCTTTGTAAAACATTTACCTGTTCTTGTACCAGTGGGCACCTGGCTCCAGAAATTCATGCCCTGACCATGTTCTGTAGGTGGGCCTGGTTTGAAAGGTCATAGAGAAATTAATTAGGTTGGCATCCAGCGGCACACTCGTTAAGTGGAGCAAAGCAAAATAAAATCTTTGTAAGTAAACAGGCAGGATAGAGCACATATGCTGCTTCTAATCCTCTTTTTCTGCTGCTTCTTTCTATTCCTCTTGCTGGAAGAAGGGATTTGGACTCTTCTCTCTTAAGCCATGCATGTACAAAAAGGACTTTATTTTTAACTCGTGTTAAAATCCTTTCTTGGACTAGGCAGCATCAGTTTTAACATGCTAGCTGACTGTGACAACCCAGAGGAGGGAGCTTAGGGTTTATCTTGACCAGTAAATGCCTGTTAGACCTGCTACTGCTTTGACTAACACTTGATAAAATATCAGTATGGACAACATGTGTTTTTAAAACCACACACCTGTACTCCTAAAGACAGCAAGGCCTTGGGGGAGGAAGTGATTCACAGGACTGCTGCTCCCTGCACTTTCCACCCACTCACCATTTCTTTGTGGTGTACTTTCCTCTGTTCATGCATGCACAGGTCTGCCAACCCTCTGATTTTTCTGGTACCAGTCTTTTAAGCTAACCAGCAGCATGGCTTCCCTTTGTTCAGCACCCAAGGAAAGGGCTGGATTTTCACAAGAGCTCAGTATTCGGCAGCAGCCAGGGCACCGTGTGACGTGTGTTTAAGCAGCATCCCAAAAAATAAACTTTTTTCCATCCTGCTGTTTTCTCCCTCTGCACTACTCCAAACACTAACACAGATAAATAAGGACTTAGAGAAACTAATCCAACTGAAGAGGACCATAAATTTTTCACTAGTACTGCCATTTAGTTGTTGTATTTCACACCTTCTATCTAAAACCAATAGAATCAGCAAAGCCACTTGTGGACTTTGAGATGTTTCTGGATCTTTTCTTGGAACAGAACTGATTTTTCTTTTTTTTTAACTCAGTTGTCTTGTAGACATTTCAAACAACCTCTCCCTGAAAGGACAGGCTTTTTCCCAAGATCAGAGGGAGATAAGATAGTGACAGCAGCAATTTAGAGGAACCTCATTCATTATATGCTGGATTTAAAGTTTTTGCCCAAGTTTGTATCAGAAAAAATACTCTTATAGCAACTTTAACAGGAGAATAATATCTGCATCATGACTTGCACTGGCTAACTAAGCAGAGCATAATTCCTGGCAGAAACTGGGAGTAGAACAGCCCTTCCTGGTATTACTGGTGGGAGTAGAGGGGATCACTCATTCATGGATGTAAAAGAGACTCAAAAGTTTTCATATATTTATATTTTCAAAGGTTTCTTCAGAAGGAATAGATTTAGCAACATACCTCTACTTTCTTTTTAATATGTGGACAGAACTATTTTTCTTCTCTATACTTCTAATGTTTCCCCAAAGCAGGGGTCCGTTAGCTCCAGGCTCCAACAGCCCCAAGGGCTGTGATCTTATCTTAGGCTGCCAAAGATCATTATACTCATCACTGTCATGTTGCTATGTTGTTGGTGGAGCTTTTTTTCTTTCCTTCTGTTTCATTTTATTTGTTTTTTACAGAGGTAAAAAAAAGGTAGTAGGGTTTTTCTAACCCTTAGACATGTAACCCAGGACAAAAGGCCTCAATTTCTAGCACCCTTCCAACTCTACCAGCTGAAGTTCTATTTTTCACAGGATGAATTGCAGATATTCTTACTTACACAAACTAAGGGCAGCAACTGAGTCTTCCAGTCTGTAACTGTCTTAACTCAGACAGTACAGACATTAATATTCCTAATGGTAAAGCTTTCATTTCGGTTTCTATTCCATAGTCTAATATAGATTTCTCATTCTCTAGTTACTGAAATATTTCTGATGTGCCCAGCAGGTAACTTCTAGGTGTCACGGTAGGTCAAGCTTACTTTGAAAAAAGGAGGAAGGGTAAAAGCTGGAAAGGATAAAAACTATGAATTTCTTATATCGTGTGGTCTTGACTTTATTCTGTTTTTCTGAGTGGGGTTTTTGGACCCACACTAGTAAAACCTGTTTATCAAAACTGCTACTAGTTTTCTTTGCTATTTTATGTGGCTCAGAAGTGACACAGAAGTTTTATAATTAATATGTCTTAGTGATTTAGGGTATATATCCTCTATCTCGATTCCTTTTGGTAGCTTTCACAGCTCTGCCAAAGTTCCAAAGTAATAGTGTCTGAGACACGAGCTATACGTTATCCAAAGGAGGCACATGGTGCTGCTGGTGGTGACAGGGGTGATAGTGAGGATGTGGCTAATCCTCCTCCAGGTTACAGACTGTATACCAAAATTTTCCAACACCTGAGAAGCACGGGGTATGTACCTGCCTTAGAGACAGAGGGAGAACCTTGCAGGTGTGACATGGTAGAACTGCCCAGAGGAATCTCAGTTTTGCACACAGGCTGGAATGGGCACACAATTGCATCCCAGTGTAGCCTGGAATATCATTTTTAGCAGTTCTTGAAGACTTACAGCATTCCATAGCTGAAGATCTGAATCAGCCAGAGGGTTTTCCAACCACACAGTTCTGGTGCCAGACATGATGTGTTTTAGCACAGGAGCTGAACATAATCTTCTCATCAATGTCATGAGGCTCAAGTGTCACAGGTTGGTCATTCCATGGAGGATGGGATTGGCTTTCTTACCTTGTTCCTTGTATAACACCTCTGCTGAGGCCATGCCTGAGCTTGTCTTCCTGTTAAGACAAGGGTGTAAGAGGGATTCAGCCAAGTCAGCTGTCTGAGGCAATTGGGAGTAGGAGTCACAGAAGCCAGCATGCTAAGGAGAATTTAGGAGGTTCTAGAGAGAGCCCTGCTGGAGTTGTGCCCTTCTTGTGTGACTGTGTGCCTAATGGAGATCCTAAACTGGAGTGGGATTTAAATCTTCCAAGCTTGAGGCCCAAAGTAGCAGAGCAGGGTCAATCCTCCAGTCTTGGATGAGATACACTGATCATTCAAGTGCTTTTCTGGGGTGGACAAGGTGTGAATTTGAGCACTTTCAGCCAAGCAGAGGCCGCATCTTGAGACTTCCTTAACTAGCAGCTATATCTTATTCTAGTCTGAGTACACTTAATTCCTTGTCTTCAGCACAGTGCTGAGGGAAAGGAGTGAAAGACAAAGAATGGCTCACCTTAATTTAGCCTGGATTGCTGATACAATTTGCTTTGGCTCTCCAGTTTAGAGAGTTTGTGCTCTTCATCTAAGTCTCTTAATATGAAAAATAACTCTATTATTTAATGTAAATTAGACTTCCTGCAGTGAGCAGAAAAGACTAAAGAGGTCTGTTTTCACACCTGTACTCCCACTAAGGCATGACTGCTTCTCTAACCCCTAACTTATAGCTAAAATCCATGATGATGTGCTGTAGGTGTGGTTGTGCTGATGCTGGTGTACCTCCTGGGGTGGAGTGAGGGCTGGGAATGTCAGTAACATCCACTTCTCACCACTATTTTTATTATTTTTAAAAGTTCCTAGCAGCTTCATCTGAGATCAGGGCCTCAACATGTCAGACGAAAAGGTAACTAGAGGTTGGCTTCTTGTATGAAGAACCTGTGCTCTAAAAAAGCAAGACAGGCAAAAGTAAGAAGAGAAACAGAACAGTGGAATGATTTATCCGGGGTCACGGGGCGGGTCAGTGGCAGAGCTAAGATCAGAGTCTGTGTCTCTTGGTTTCTGCCAAGACATCACGTAGAACATGTCCACACAAAGGAATGTTTTAGATGTACATGTTGAAATTGCAGGAGTTCACTAGTATTGGAAATATTTCCATTTAGAACAGGAGTGTTAAAGATTAACTTCCTTTTCTGCTGTCATTCAATTCCTGCCTCAGTATCGTTGAAAACCTTGTACAATCCACCAGCTCTTCATGTTGGGGCTTTCCTCTGCTTGTTAATGATACTGGGGCTTCCACGGGGTAGCAACCTCTTATGACAGCAACCTTGTATTTGCCCACATCTTCAGTGAGATGACAGACAATGGGAGGAAGTCAGAGACATTTAAAATATACTTAGTTTTAACAGCACTGAGACACTTAGCTTGTCAGCAATCCAATTATTAATCAGATTAATGGACTTTAATAAATCCACTGCATCCTTAGGACAATTGCCTGGTTAATATTTCATGCATACAGAGTAGGGTTTCTCCTGAGCTATGAGAATTTCAATATAAAACTAAAACTGAGAAGTAATCCTTAGCTTACTGTGCTACCACACCTTGCATGCAAGAATGCTGATCATTGCCTGTGTAGGAGCATCATTTAATTATATTTTCTCACTTCTGAGCTTAATGCTATTGAAGGAAATCTACCAGCATTTAATTAAAGACTAAATACAGTCTGTCTTTCTATCTGGTTTGGTACCCACTTAGAAATACATTTGATACGTAGACAGTCAAAAAGGATACTGGTGGTAACAGCATTAGAGAAGGTTTTGTAAGATAATGGGAATCTAATTTGTATCTGGAAATTAAATTTATATTTGAGATTTTAAAAAACCATTTAAGAGATATTGAACCCTCATCTGGGTTAGAAAGTAATAGAAATAAGTCATCCAGTTAGGTCTTTAGCTTTCTAAGGGAAAGAATTTTTTCAAAATAATTTTTAAACTTTTTGATTTACATTTTAATCCAGGGTGCTTCCAGCCCCTAAAACACATTTCAATGAAACAAAACAAACCCATGCTGCAGCATTTTCCTGTTGGCCTCATATAAAACTTGACATTTGTGGTGGAGAAATGCTGTGTTCTGTGTACAGAATTTAATTCTGATATTCTACTGTATAAACAGAATTTTGTAAAATTTAAATTTTCAAAAGGAAGCTGAGAAAAAAATAACATGAGTTCTGACTCCTAAACAGAAGGCAGGTCCAGTGCAAATCATATGAAAGTAAGTAAAGACTTAATTCATTGCAGTTAATTTTAGATCAGGTCTGGAGATCAGTGTGTTCAGAATAGAGCACCACAGAAGTCACTAATGTCAATGTCATGAAGGCATTTTCCCCTTGAGTGGGGATCACGAACAAACAAAATTAACAGAGGCTTTAATATTGATTTAAGAAGGTGCAGGCAAGGCTCTAAGGACTGCTTAATGTTAAGCACAGGCATAAGAGCTCTCCAGAAGAATTTATTTTATTTTTACATCAGACACTATGCAAGTCTAAGGGAAAAGTATATTTGTATCTGTGTGGGAATGAACTTTTTCAGTTATAAAAGCAAAGAGCTGTGAAATGCCTAGTTGGTAAGAGACCCCTGAAGGAAAGCAAATAACAGAGGTTATATTTGTAACCTTTATAGTGGTTAAATTAAACTTAATTATAACCTGGTTTTTACTTCAGCATTGTAGTACTGAAAGCTGCTTATACACTATTATGCATTTGTCTTGTTCTGTAATTCGTATGGTTTGGTTTGTTACCTGGAGTGTAGGCTTTCTTTCCTGCTGAGGGAAGGCTCATGGTGGCTTTTAGAGCAGAAATAATAAATAACTGACTTCTCTTAAGGAGCCATTAAACTTTTTCCATGTTACATGAAGTAAACAGGTATTGTACCCAGAAATGTGAAGTCTCTGTCAAGACTGTATGTGTGTGTGTCTTTACTCCTGGTATGTATTTCCTCTGGCATGATTTATTAGTTTCCTTTGTAGTTTTGTCACAGAGTTTACTTACCATTTCAATATGAAGTAGGCATTACTTTTTTTTTTTTTTCTTCTCTTGGCAGGAAGTAAATCTGTACTATTTGCTGATTTATTTATTACTGTCTGGAAATTTAACCCTGCTCAAAGTCAGAGGTTTTAAATATATCAGATCATCTTAAAGCTACTCTACTATAGTTAAATGTGTGATGTTATATATGTGCAGAGAAATTCATTTCAACTACTACAAATGAGTCCTTTAGTAATACCCAGGAGTCATAATGTGTGTGACATAATGAACCCTCCTAAATTACAGCCTACACTAATTAGATCAGTTATTGCTACATTCCAATCCCTGAAACAATTTGCTTAAAGCAGAAGTTACCTGTAATGAAAAGGCAGAGCAGACTGGCAGCAGCCCTTTCCCTCCTCCGTCGCTCTGCACACGGACTGTGCTCCAATGCCAGCAGCTTCCTTCCTGCTGTGTCTCCAGCGAGACCAGCCACCACCAGGGAGGTAGTTTATGTCACCTAAAAAGTACAGTGGTCCCCTTGGGAAAGGACAGTGGCCCCATGGAATGAAACATTTAGAACATTTTCCTGGTTTTAGTACCATTTACGTGCCTATTCTGCAGCTACTCCTCCATGTAGTACCTTTTGTCTCTTCATTATGTCTTTAATTACTTTCTAAGAGTTCAGCATTTTTTTTCTTAGAAGTATTTCTTTATTTTAATTCACATAAGGGAAGATATTTGCTCTTGCTCCCTAGTCTTTGTACTCCCTGCTGCTTGCGCAGAAAAAAAAATAACCAAGCTGGGACAATGTTTCAGACCAAAAAGCACATGAATCTTGCTGGGGAGAAGCTGTTCTGGACTCTGTGCCTAAGCAAACTTCTATCAGTAATCTTGCTGAGGATATATGTCAACCATTTATTTATTTAGATGTGGGTTTGTTAACCTGCTTTTTCACTGTGGCGATTGGTACAAATTTATAAACAGTATAAATGGTTTGGGTAATTAGTTGATATTGCTGAATTCGAAAGGGAAGCAGAGAAATGTAAATGTTTTTTCACAAATAGATTCTGCCAAGAAAAGATTTTTTTAAAAATCACAGTGCAAATTATGAGAAATGCTATGTGCATGTTTTGAAATACAGCAAAAACACCAGTGACAAAAATTGTGGCCACACATTACACTCGGTTTGTTCCTTTGCTTGTTTTTATGAGACATTTTTCTAAATGTCAGGTCCTGTGTTCTGTGCTGAGCTGTTTGATTTTGACTTCCCTCTCACTGTAGGTGCAGAGAATCACCATCAAGCAGAAGCAGCATGGTTTCAGCACTTGGGTAAGGGGCTTTAGGAATCCTGGTCCATGGAGCTGGCTGCTCCAGGGGCACGGCCTGGGCCCGCTGCCGTAGGACACTGCAGTACCCTCCCGAAGTCCCCTGGGCTGGCAATTGCCTTGTTATATTCTGCAGCACCTCTCTGCCTTCCACCAAGCTGTGATCCTCACTCCTGCTGCTCTGCTGGGTACCTGGGGCTCAAACCAGCTACAGGGGCAGCAGAAAAATCAGCCAGAAACATCTGATAGTGGAGGGGCTCAACTGCTTACCATGTAATCCATGGGGAAGAAACTCTGACAGAAATCCTTGGTTACTGTCACAGTTGTGACCAGTGTCATTCAAAATTGAAATGTGCTTCAGAAATGGTCCCACTTTCAGGAAACAGACAGATAGGATTGATTCTTGGTTTGGGGTCTTTTGCTCTTGCCTCACATACATGTATCTGTGTAATGAAGGTGCTGTAATTCAAACTCCTTATTGCTTTGTCATGCCACAGGAGCTTGGCTGTGAGCTGCTCACAAGTGTCCAGCAAAGCTACTCAGACTCTGCTGGCTGCTCCCCCAAAGCCTGAGCCACAAAGTTATCTGGAATTCCCCTCTGCAGCCACCCATCTCCCAGCTAAGGACTTCTGTGTCTGCCTTCTTCCCTACAGCTGGGAATACAAGGTGATCATTTTGCTTTGGGAATACATTTTGCAGAGAGGACGTATCTTTTTCTCTCCTCTCTTGTCACAACATCCCTTTCACCCATCATTGGGCATTTCTCCTTTTTTTTTTTATTTTTAAATGTAATGACAGTTCTTTGTCACTCTTTGCTCAGCACATTGAGTGCATCTGGACACAAAGAAGTAGTAGGCCCAATAAAGATTTTTTTTATTTTTTTTTCTACTGTATTTACCTCCTGAAACTCCTGCTAATTTTTGCAGACCATTCCACAGCCAACATCTAAACATTTTGTTAAAGAGAAAGTTTCTTGCTTTTAAACATTTGGCTACATGGAGATGTGTTCTTGTTGCCAGAAGAGGTCAGGAATCCCCCTGGACAATTTAATCATGATCTTATGATTTTGTGCAAGCAACTGTGGCTTCACTTTTGTCTTTTTGATTTGTAGGGTAAAAAACTTGACCTGTTACTACTTGACACAGGACCAGTTTTGCTGGGCCAACACAGCTGAATGTTATGTCCAAGCAGCCAAAGTAAGACCATTTCACAGGTTTGTTTCATTTTTCCAATAGCTGTTGTAAAATAACTAGCAAAGAACCTACAATACTTAATGAGCCTGACAGACAGGGAAAGGTCAAAAACAATCAGGAGACCTGTTCTGACTCATTCCTCCTGGTCTTATAAGTTGTTTCTTAGACCAAACAGTACTTTTCTTTTATTAGACACAAAGAAAAAAAAAAAAGGAGTTAAAAAAAAGAATTAAGAGATGACAGGCTGAAACTGCCTACTTTCCTTTCAGTGTCAGAAGGCTTAAATAGTTTACGTCTGCAGTGGTTTCTGATTGAATATCCTTTTGAAGTAATGATAGCTATAATTTAAAGCAACAGTTACCATATTTTCTTCTCTTTGTGACATTCTTTGATGCCCTAAGTATAAATCTGCTTAAAATAGCTGTAGCCATGCCTGGGTATCCTACCAGGGTTTTCAGAGGTTCTGCCTCTAATTGCCATCATATGTACCTAATATCACAAACATAACTGCCTAATGACAATGCTGCTGCAAATACTTTCTTGACATAAGAAGAAAGGTAAATTCAGTGGTGCACATTAAGTTTAAATTGTTTGCTAAGACTAAAACTTTTGCAAAGAAATTAGTTTTAATTAGCATAAATACTGTCCCAGGACTGCTTGGCCTCAGACATGTATTCAGCTGTTAAGGGGTATTGTACTATGATCTAATTCAGCATCAAAAAATTGCTGACTTTCAGGGGCAATTACAAAAATATTTTGGTACAAAATAATTCCAAAAATATTTTGATATAAAATAATTCCAAACTTTGTTGTTGCCTCACACATGTATATACATAGTCAACCAAGTAGATCTGTTTTTCCCAAAAGATTAGATGCAACTTTTAAAAAATCTATGCAATTTGGGGATAAATGGAGGTTCACTGGTATCTTTCTCTATCTCTTAATTTTGTTAGATCTTTCTCTATCTGCTAGTCTGTTAAACAGTTCCTAGTTTCCATTCTTCTGCAGTTAGAAGAAAAGTTGATCCTCTATATTCACTCTAAGAGCATCTCACTATTATCCTGGTGGATAATAGTGAATTTCTATAGAAATAGAAAACCACAATGTATTCAAAAATAAATATTTTAATTAACTTATTCAGTATTTTCTGTTTTTATAATGAGCTTTTTCTTATTTGAATGAATTGCCATGTTTATTTTTTGGCATCAGGGAATAGAAATTATTTAAATAAAATTTTAAAAAGCAAACCAACAAAAAATAAACCCAAACAAAAACCCCCAAAAGAAAAAATGAAAACAAAATAAACCAAAAAACAAACTACAGAGGCACCTCTTTGGGGTCCAAGCAATGATTACCAGCTCAGACAGTGTTTGTGTGGTTGGGAAGGAAGATGGAGCAATGGTAAAAGGGAACAGGACAAATGAGACAAATTATGACAACGTTGTAAGGGCCATCAAGATGGGCTTCACAGCCAACTGCAGTTTTTGCAGCTTATTGTTGCATGTACTTTCTCTGGTTCTGTGTTCTTCCTTCCAGTCAAGACCCCAAACCCTGCTTGTCTCGCTTGCTAGGACTTACTCTGCATTTTTATCACCTGATGCTCTCTCCTAATTACATGGAGTTCAGATCTGTGATAGTTCTGCTGACTTCCAAAGTAAATGTATAACTTTATAAACAAGGTAGGTTGGAAACAAAGGCGATCTTGCTGCAGCAGCAGGACACTTCTTGGCAAGGGCCAGTTCCTTTGACTTCCTTGATAACTAAAATACAAGACAATTTGCAGTGGTGTCACTGTAACTCTCAAAAGTGCTCCAGAACTCCAGTGCCTCTCATCCTCATTTATAACAGAGGAACAGCAGAATGACACTCCAGGTTGATTTGGTAGTGTAATGAGTAATTGTCATGCACAGCAGTGGAGGAGTTGGGCTTGTACTTCTAGAGTATAAAATTACTGATAAGCCGTTCTCCCTTTTCCCTGCTCTCAGATGGAACTGAGATATGGAAGGATGAGGTTTCAGCTTTGTAGCTCTGTTCCTGGACTCTGGCCTTTCACAGTATGCAAACTCATGATCTTGCCACTCAGGGAGTTGATTTCTTCAGAAATTCTTCAGAGATTCAAAGTGCAGATAGGACAGTGCACCAAGTCCTGTGCCTGGGCTGATTGCAGGCACATTCACATCAGTGGATGGGAAAGGTTCCAATGTCTTTGTTTGCCTCCCAAAGCCATTTTCCTCAATCTGGTGTGATGAGTCAAGGACTGCTTTTAGTGTTTGGACAAGAAATCCTTCATCCAACTCTTAAAACCCTATTTGAAGAGACTCCATCGTCATTCCTGCCCAACAGCAACAGTAAAGTAAGTGTCAGCTTTGAGATTACAGGCATCAATGGGCAGGTTTGGTGTCTCCTGGCACCTTCTGGATTTATCTTGAGAAGGAAATGGAGAGAACTGTGGTAGCCAAGACCTCGTGTTAAAGACAATCTGGCAGCCTAGCTGTGATCTGAGGTTCACTGATGACCCTGCTCCTCTGGGAGGTGAAAAGATTGCTGAGCCAGGGAGTGCCTTCCATGGTACCAGTAAATAATTTAGGCTGCCCATCTGTGAAGGAGAGAACTGAATAGGACTTCAAGAAACAACAAGGTGTGTGATGCAGACTCTTATGCTAATAGGAAAGCCTTTCTGCATGGGAAAACAGAGGAATAAAGAAGACCATTTTATTAATCTCTTGTATAAATTTCATCTTACAAAGCACATATCTAACATATGAGAATGAGATTCTGAAATGGCAAAATTACACTGATAAATTTACAGTTTATCAGTATCAGTCCAAACCCAATACAATATGTCCTAAAGGAGTACATCGACCAACATGACTGCTGTAAAACTGAATATTTTGTTGCCAGAAACTCTGAAACTGTTGGGAATGACTGAGACTGTGTGAACTCTCTCCCTCTAAACAGATATTTAATTTTTCTTTGAGTAGATAAGTAGATAGACTAGATTAAGTAGATAGAATAGATTGAGAAATTTGTACAGTTTGGGGGAGGCAGTGGTTGTGCCTGTGTAGGTGCAGTGCTCTGTACTGTGTTTGCTGCAGTGGCCATTCCCTGAAGTTACACACTGTAGCTGTCACATGCTGGCAGAAATTTATTTATTTCTTTATGATCACAACTGGAAACAAATGTTCTCAAATTCTACATGCTAAAGAAAAAACGCTTGTGATATTCATGGTTAAAAATTGTGAGCAATAATAGAGAGAAGCAGAAGGACAAGCACTGTGAGAGCCCAGCAGAAGCCTGTGCCTGGGTTAACTGCTAATCCATGCCCAGGAGCACCCAGTCCAGTGAGACACAGCCCTGCCCTTTTTTGTTCAGAAAACGTGTTTCTCAGCTGTTATTGCAGAGGCTGGATGGTGATTTTGTTGAAGGCAATGGGAAGAGTATCTTCAATGGATCAGAATCCAGCCTTATTTCTGCTGCAGGCTAAATGGGAAATTATCCTTTTTTTTTTTTTTTTTTTCATATTCCTGAAAGTACTCAAATCAGCATTGTATGGGTTTCCTCCTTATTTCCTTTTGTTCCTATTCAAACATCTGTCTGAAGTAGTGCATTACATACTAATTTGGTTGGAGCTTTTTTTTTTTTGCATGGTTGGGTGTGATTACAGTCTTACACTCCATTTTCATTAGTTTGCTTAATTTATTTGCTTTTGATCTTTTATTGAGCCTTATAGGGTGTGTGTGTGAGAGTGAACATGTGTGTGTGCATACAAACAGGGAAAATTTCTGCATTTATTTGTCTTTGGACAAAAACACTCTCTCAGTGGAGCTGGCAACAGGGCTCTTGGGTTACCTGTAATGCTTGTACATGGTCCTGACTCTCCTCGCTGCGTGTCCTGAGCCAGCAGCATCCACAGCGTGCTCCCACCATGCCCCTGCTCCCCCTGGTCACCCAGCTGCCTTTGCCCTGTGAGCAGCAGGATGGGAGCGAGGCCGTGCATCAGCCCTGTATCCCAGGGGGACACCAACCCCCTCCGTGGAGCAGTGCTGCTCTGTGCCTCTCACTGCTGCTCCTGCTCGCAGGTGCACTGAGTGGGATGCTCTAGGAAGAGGCTGCTGGCTGACTTTGGACACTGGCACTTGTTCTGTGTTTCTGTAGGGGTGACTGCAGCTCAAACATTTCCTGTAATGCTCTCTTACTAGTCTCCAGCCTAGAGGAAGGACTGTGAATATATGTATCACAAATTGAAATAAATACACACATTTTGGGATCATTGCTGGCAGCAACCAGCACTGATCTGTGATTGTTGCAGGATCCTGGTATGTGAGAGGAAGGCAGAAGCAGCCCCAAGCACTATCCAGGACACAGGGACTGCCCAGCCACCACACCCTGCTTGTCTTCTGCAGAGGGACACATCTCTTTCCTTCTCTAGTTTTGGTTTGTCCTCACTCCTGATAGCATAAACATGATGATAGGGCCGTGGCAGAAGATGCCTTTCACCTTTCCTTTCTTTCCCTATTCCTCCTATCACAGAGTGTGTTGATACATGTGTTTTGCCTAGATCATTTCCTGTAAAGTTGGAGGGTAAAGCTCTCCATCACATGTCATCGTTGTCTATAATTACTGTTCTGTCATTGTCCTGGAGAGGAGCTGCTTCTGTCACCCCATCATCAGCTTTCTTCTCATCTTTTTGAAGCTTCACTTTCTCTCCTAGGTACCCAGGAACAGACTGATGATAGACTCTGTGATGTTTTTTGATCTTTCCCCTCATACCCTTGGATCTTACTCACCAATCTTCCTTGCCTTTCTGTCATTGCTAATAAATTTTCATTCCATTAATGTTATCTGTATGTTAATATCCCTACAGGAAAAGATACCAAAGCAGGAAATACTAATTCCAGCGACAAGAGACATTACTTTGGTTTGGCCAGTGTGCATATTTTTAGCAGTGGCAGTCCATGCAAGTCTTACAGGCATACATCCTCCCACAAAAGCCACATTTAATGGGCAGTTACATGGAATGGCGCGGGAAATGTTGTTCTTAATTAGTAAAACCTTGTGTTTCTAAAATAATATTTATTGTCCTCTGCTACATATTCATACATTTTTTGCTCTATCAAGCTGTGGTCAATAGAGTCTGGCCCTGCCATTGTTCTTGTTTCTCAGTCAATGTTTTATAATAGTCCCTGTTATTACTTTTTCTTGACATATTTTATATAAATATTATAAGAATATGTTTGATTTGTACCATCTCATCTAGAACCTTTTAAAATTCTTTCTCAAACTAAAAGCATACCAATGCTTGAAGAAAAATAAGCACAGTACCCTTATCACTCTGGTACTGTTTTCTTCTAAAATATCTCCCATTTGGAAGTCTTTACTGTAATAACTGGGATATGGAACAAAGGCTGGAATTTTCCCAAATAAGAAAGCTTTAAGCCATAATTTCTTAGCACAAAAGCTTCTTTTCTGTTAAATTATATATAAGTATTTTCAGCAGGACCTCCTATGCACAACTATGCAGTGAGCACTCCCTTTTGCAGTATCAGCTGAAAAGTATATCTTCTATACCATTTATATCAATGTCACTGTTAGAAACAAATCTTGCTTTGCTTTAGAGGGTGACCCAGAAGAATATGACCAGAGCTACATGCACAAAATGTGTGGCTGCTTTTTAGTTTCAGGATCATTGCCCTCTGATCTGACTCACCTCTTTTAATGCCGTGCAGGAACACAAACTCTGGATTACAATCTGGGCAAAAACACAGGTTGGATGTGAATGAATCAATAGATTCTCCCCACAAATGAGAACATACAGATTCTTTCGATCCATGATACCCCCAACTGCAGACTCAGAGTATTTCCTTTCTTTTGCCCCTTTCTACACATTTACACCCATATTAAGAAGAGTGAATCCATCTTGTTGTTCATAAGAAAAAGCTTCTCCTATAACGTGTCACTAACTGCTACAGCTGATATTTTTCAGAGGAAATTTCAGTGGGATTTGGATGCCTAACTGCTCTAAATTCCTTTGGAAATCCCAGTCTAATAGTTCTATATGGTGGTGTAAAAACTGCCTTCTGTAAAGAAATTTTCATTTTGCATCTCTCTCCTAGGCCAGCTGGGACACAGCATCTCAGGCAAAAAAGAAATGGCCTTTCCAGCCTCCCCTGCTCACTAAAGGATATGTTTCATCTCCCCCAGCAGCACTGGTGCCTGTTGGGTCTGGGAGAAGGAACCTGATGATCACACCACTGCTGGGGTCAGTAGTATGTTACACTGCCTACATTTTCTTTTGAACGTTCAAAAATGTGTTTTGCCTTCCCATTGGCAGTATTCCTAAAACACTGATGAGACTGCAAATACTAACCACTTCATGGCTCCAGTCTGTATGAGTTTGATGGGTTTTTCTGTGAGTTTCCCATGAAATTTTTGTAAAGGGTGTGTAAGAAATGCCTGATCCAATGAGGAAAATAGCAACTGATACTTTTGTTTTTTAGTGTATATATATAGAGTTTAATTTAGCATAGAAAAGCAACTAAGTATCAAACGTTATGATAAAACACTTCCTTTCATCTGGAGTTATATATGATCTCATAATAAATCCAAATGTGCATGATTGTGTTTTTAGAAAGTGAAAATTTAAATTAACAATGCAGCTAGTACGGAGCTCCACTCTCTGCCATTATCTCAGTATATTTGAGTTTGTGTAACATGAGTATTCAGAAGTAAAACCTGCATGAAATCTTCCAATTGTGAATGCTTTTTCCTTGTAAGAATTTGCAGTGAATCTCTGGAAACTTGCTAAGTGCCCAGGGGGATAAGAATTCACAGATCTAACTAACCCTGAGGGTCATGTTATCACACAGATTAACTATTCTCAACCAATTTCTGAAATGCATTAAGCAGTTAAGGCTTTCTATCAACATTAGTAATGTGTACTTTCTTTTTCTACCTATTTGTCCTTAAATATATTTATTAGGTCCCTGACACTCAGGGGCCCTCCTTCCTCTTATTAATCAGCTTCTCACATGTCCCTGAAAAAGCACCCCTATTTCACATGTTCAGCTAATTATTCTTCTGATTATTCCTTTTAAAGGAGTCAGTACACTGTGCTACAAGTATTAATACATAGTGTCACTCCATGCTCCATAACATTGTATTTGGAAAAATAATATCAATAAGTATATTTTTTTCTACGCAAACAAAGTTTTAATTTTTGTTGAATAAAATAAGGGGTGTAACATGTCCCAGAAGCTGTGTTATAGATTTGATAAATAAAACCAGGGTTCTGTAGGAAGTCATTGAGAGTCAGATTCATCAGAATGAGGACTTTTATAATACCTATGTCTCAGATAAGGCCTCTCCTGCTTAAACTGATATCTACCATGGGCAATGGTTATTTATGAACATGGACAGGACACTTGGGGTTAAACCCATTATCTGCATATTTTCATGAGAGTAAAGCCTCACAAAAGGGTTGTCTTTGAACAGAATCCTGGAGGAGGCTTCCTCAGTCATTGAGTCCCATCTCCTGTTCATATAGGCACCGGATCATGAACTGCCCAAATTATCTACCAAACTGATCTGATGAAAGCAAATAAGGACTTGTTTTGGGGTTGGGCTGGGTGTTTTTGATTGGATAGTGTGGGGATTTGTTCTGTCCCAAAGCCTCCCTATTCTGATGGTTCAGGACTTTCTTTTAAATCCCAGGTATTCCCGGTTCACTTACACCCACTTCTTCTTATGCCAACACTGTCCTATAATTTCTAGCCTGTAAAGTGAGATACCAGCTGTGGGACAAACCGAACGTGCTGGCTCTGTAGTGAGGAACAGGTTGAAGTGCCTCTGGGTACAAAGAGTTTGAAGGTGCCTATGAGCATAGCCCAGGTGACCCTCACCCTTATATTGAGGGAAACATCTCTGAAGAGAAGTGTTATTTCCTTCCCAAGAAGCTAGGGCATAAATATTTTTCTATTTCAGAAAGCTTCTGCAAAACGATAGTCTGCTCTTACACCAAACCATTTAATAAGTTTAATTAAATGGAAGCTTATGATAATTAAACCAAAAGCCTAAGGGCCCAGTTCTGTGAGGACTTACTCCTTGCATAAGACCAATTTCCATATAATTTAGTCAACAAAATAGCGGAACAGTACTCTCCCATCTAATTTATATGAAATTGGTAATCTCCAAACCTGATTTATATTACACTGTAAACATACTTCTTGTTTCTTAGCAGAAGTGCAATACCTCCAGTACAAGTATTGAAGCAGAAGAGGAAGAAAAAGCTTTTTAAGAGGGAACCCCCCTTGAAAAAATCAAAACAAAACAAAAAATAACCAACCTAGAAACCCTGAATGTGCAAATTAAACCATAATCTGATAAACTCTGCATGAGGATCAAATATCCTTAAACAAATTCTCTAACATAGTGGGTACTTGTAGGTTCTTCTTTCATAAGAAATTTGCATATTTACTACTTCTGGGTGTTTTCTGGAACTAGTGTTTGTGATCAATGCTAGAAAAAACCCCACACTCCTTATTTTGGAATTCCTTACCGTCTCCCCACGTGTCCCAAAGGAACTGTACTGTGCATTATCTCCTCCACCACCTGTATTTTTATTGCACTTCAAAACAAAGCTCCAGTACTACAAAGAATCAATGGGGCCTGATTCTTCACTACCTTACTCCAACTTTGCACAAGCCCACTGCAGACAAAGCCATTCCTCTTGCTTACAACAGAAACAGTGGGAAAGTCCCCAGCCCTCCCTGCCAGTGTGACAGGATGGTAGATTTTGGTTCTCTCCCCATCTCCTCCTGTAGACCCAGGAGCAAGCAAAACAGCATACATGGAGGGAGGATGATGACCCTTTCCTTCCTGATCTCCTCTGCTCCCCTGTGCAGCACAGCTAATAGCTGAGATTGGTGTTGGGTGACCTAACTGCACAAGCTTCTCTGTTCTGGGGGAGGCTTTATGTTTTTTTTCACTGAGGTTTTCTTAAAGTGACTGGAATTGGTGTGTTCTAGTTCAGAAAGGTTGACTTTGTGCCAGTTCTTGTCCAAAAGAAAGCAGTGGTCCCATGTTGAGGAAAGCTCTAAGTCTGATAGCTGTAGAAAAGGTAAAAGCATTATTGTGAAGAGGCTGGACACCAAATGCTGCTGAGCACAGCTACTCCCTCTTAGATGCTGGTGATTAATTGCTTGGAGTTAGAAGATAACCAGGTCAGAGCCTAATGAGATATACACTTCCCACTGACAGTCAAATAGTAGACACCCATATCTAAAGTCTATTTGTAGAATTAGTGGGGAGGCACTGTCTCTTGCACCATAAATGAGTTTATCATTACAGTTTATAATGCTCATGCCTCGATTTCTAAACCTTCGAGACATTGACAGTCATAATTCTGACCTGCTGTTCTGCTTGCACTGCAGAGTAAATACAAGGCCCAGGGGTTAAAATTCAGCCCAGATGAGCCAGAATTGTTCCCTGTAAGACAAGGCATCTGGAAGATCTCACCCTGTTGCTGACTGCCCTACCTATTTGTGGGCTTTTACTCAAGCACAAAGAAAAGTGTTGCATCCTGAGGGTCATTTTTGACAGCATTGAACATGGAAACTCATTTTCTTTACAATCTTCAGAAGTGGCTTACAAAATATCTAAAGTATTCAAAATCTGTGACCTTTTCCTCCAGTCAGCGACTTTGTCATGGTGATCTATGTCTCTGTGGCCTCAAGGCCAGATTAATACAAGGCGTCCCCCAAACCACCTGCAGGCTGGAGCTGCCAGGAAGGAGAAGTCTGACTGCTCAAGGGCCCTCACCTGTGGAAGCTGGCCAACCCTGTGCTCAGCAACTGCATTTGCAAGTATGATTCAAATTCTTTTTAATTATTGGAGTTTAAAGCCTAAAATAGTAGAAAGCCAGACACTGTGACAAGTTTGAGGCTCAAAACTTGTGTTGTTTGCTTTTCATGTAGATTGAAAAATAAATAGATAAATAGGAGTTGTCAAAGGCAGAAATTGAAGGATCGCAACAATTTCCCTAGATTATTTGCCTAGCAAGATAGCATCACCTGCCCCATTGCATGTTTCCCAGGGTTGTGCCAGATGGCACAAATACTATCATTTTTCAGAGGGGTCAACTCCTTATCCTGTATAGGAGAACTTCTTAATAGTATTAGCAAGTTTGCCTTTTCTTAATCTGAGTTTTAAGATTTTAAGATTAGAACTGTTCTTGGAGTAGACCATCACATTAAAAACTGAACCTATTTTAAGGTTTTTTACACAAATCTGAACCTAGGTCTGCACCCCACGAGTCCTCCTCTCTTCATTACAAAATGGAGTACACTAGATCCAGGTGCACATTGAAATGAATCAGACACACCAAAGCTCCTGGAGGGCTTTTAAACAATGGATCCAGTTTGGATAGATTACTGGATCCCAATAATATGACGAGTTTCAGAGTAATTGAGATGGTCCCAGACTGGGAGAAGGTACACACAAACAGGGAGGGTATTGGAAGCACTCATGTGAGACTGGGGAAGAAATCTGGATATGTGCAAGGGAGCTAGGGGGGAAGGATAGGAAGAAGATTGGGGATGTGGTGGTCTCCAGTGCTACCTTCTGCAACTCCACTGAGCCTAGCTCACATGAAAATTGTTACACCTTTTTGTGCAGCGCTGCATGTTACAGATGTGACATCAAACCTTCTGCAACCATCATGAGAAATATTTGTATTATTTTATTGTAAGCACACTTCTGTAGAGGTCTGAGCTGGATTTTTGTTCTTTTAAACAAATTCATGTTCAAGAGGAATTTTCTACTCCAAAATTTGCAAACCCTAATGTCCAGAGAACAAAAATCTCATATGTTCCATGTGGCTGAGTATGTAGTCCAAGGATCACTCATAAACCCTACAGAGAGCAAAAGATGTATTTGTATCTCAGTTACAAAACTCAGACAAGAAGCTTTAATATTTCTGCCGTGTTTTGTTGATGATGGAAAGTCCACATTTTATGCCAGGCCCTGTGTAAGTGTATGTAACTTTCAGGGACACCAAAAGTATCTCCTCCCTCTTATGTCAAGTATGAGTTGGCTCATAACATTTGTTAAATAGCTCAGAAAAACACCAATTCATCTTAAAAGAGCAAAGTAGTCTGATACAAATAAGGAAAAGGAGTAGAGATTGAAAAGAGATGTGCAGAACCGAGTTTCTGGGTAAAAAGCAGCCCTGGTCACAACCTGCCTAGCTCCAGGTCTCACCATCTGGTTTCAGACATATTTACTTAACATTAGTGTAGCCCATAAGGTAAAAAATATGTCATCTTAGTTCACATGCAGCATCGAGATTCCAAACTCTGATGATAAATAATGTACAAAGGTGTGAAAGTACAATGCTGTTTGTCCTGGGCCTCCTGTCAGGGACATGTGAGGGATGAGGGGCACAGCGCTGCTGCGGAGCAGCCAACTGCACCGGCACGGCAAGAGCACCCAGGTGGCCACTTGGCAAACACCCCCCATGCCACTGGCCAGCCCCAGTCCCAGTGCACTGAGCCACTTTTCACAGGAGGCAGCTCATGTTCTGGCACCTCACACACAGAGAGTCTATTTTCTGGGATGTTGTTACCTCACTGCTATTTTACACTTCCTTCCCAAAACGCTTCACTCTATTTTTTAACACATATTTATTAAAACTTTCTCGCACTATTCAAAAGAATATTTGAATGGCCACTCAAAACCCCACTGCCTAATGACTGCCAACTTGCTAAAGAATGGAGGCAAGGGAGGCTTTGCTTTGGGCAGGGGGAGAGAAAATAAAGAGAAATCGGCCCAGCTTCAAAGGGCGCATTTCCATAATTGCCCTGTAACTTTGGCAAAATAAATCTGAAGGGCTGAGAAAAGCACAATCTCTCAGATGAGTGCACTACAAAAGCCCCAGAGATCCCCAGTCCCACTTGTTACTATTCTAATTCAGTGAGAGAATTCGGTCCCTAACCTCAGCAACAAAAGCCATGAAATCACCGTCCTCCCATTCGGATAGCCCATTCCCAAAGAATAAGACCTTATCCAGCCTTTGTCTCCATCCTGCCCACAGACATTCGGTACAAGTTAGGATAGCATTAGGTGGAAGAACAACGTGCAGAGGTTTTTCAGACTGCCAATTTAAACCCTTGGTCTCCAGTTCTAGGTTGCAAATGTGTGCACTCCCACATGGCAGGGGGAGATGGGGTCTGTTTCTGGCTTATTTTGTTATCACAAGAAGCCTTTTTTGTAGTTTATATGTAGTTGATTTTCCACACAATCTGTCTAAACTTCCCAGATGAATGATACTTTAGATTTATACACTAGCTTTTCTTTGAAAAGGTGGAAATACTCTCCACAATTGCTCCTAAGCTTTAATGTTTGTCCTCACTATTACACGAGCTATTAAAAAGAAAAAAAAAACTTAATCATAAAAGTAATTATAAATAAAAATTTAATAAGAAAGTGTTTAAAATGTCTTTGCTGGCACAGTCGCAGTCCCAGCTTTGCAATTCCTTGATGAAAAAATGACTGCTGAATGTGAATAGTAGGTCTTTTACAGCAAAGGCCCAATCTCCCGTCATTTGGCCCCTCTCTGACTTTTTTATTTTCTCAATAAGACGAGCTTTTGTGGCGATGTTCAGTATGGACAATCAGGACAGCCTTATAAAGGGATTGAGAAGGGCATACAAAGGGCTGCGGCAGCATCAAAGCAAGCCCAGCAGCACAATAGAGATGACATTTTTACATCCCAGGGCTGGGGCGGGCAGGGACTGAATGCTGTGTCCACAGCAGTGTCAGTAAACAATGAGCAAAGTGGGAAAGGGGTGAAAACACAAGTCAAAATCTTTTTATTGAAGCCCCTACACATTCATTGGGCATTTTTCAACACTGCATTTGAAAGCTCTTCCATTTACTTACTCTCCAGATTCCCCTATTTAACTAACTGACTGATGATGGCTCCATTTTGATATCTGAAGAAAAGAATGGGAATTCATCCTGAAGTGAATATATTAATTCATGAGATTTAATTGTGTTTTATTGGCAGTAAAGAAAATATTAGCTGCATGGTGCTGTTCTTAAAGGAACACGGCCATCTTTGACATCACATTTAAGCCCCCTGTTTAAGAAGCCCCAGCTTTACCCGAGGTACTAGTCCTGCCTGTGGTTCTTGGAAGCAGTGTTTTTCTTTTAGATTACCAGTTCCCTGCATTCAGATTTGGTTGCTTGGAGTTTTTGCATAACAAAACCAGGCTGGACTCCTGTTTAGCTGGTTTCTCATTCCATTTCTTGCACCCAAGCCCAAGGTCTTGGTGTGGTTCAAGGTACCAGCACGGAAAATTTAAAACCAGAGGATTTAACCCTGGTCATTTAGCTAATTCAGGTAATCTCAGCAACTACACTAAATGCAGGAGGGTAGGAATGAGCACTGAAATTTTCTTTTCTGGGCATTTTTTCCCTCTGTTATTGCACAAAAACATTTCTGTTAGTATCAGGGTATGATTTAGCACACCAGAGGAAATCTGTCTATCAAGACAACATTTCTGGCATTATCTTCTGTAGGAATCACTTGCAAAAGTTTCCATCTGAGAAGAGCAGCACTGGTGCTGCTGTTCAATAGCCATCTCAAGTGTCCTTTTTCATTAAATTATTTTGGAACGGGGCTGGTCTGATCTCCTAGTGAAGCTTTATCTTTCTTGGAAGCAAGTTAGACTGTAACAGAGAAAATCAATGTTTTACTCCTTGTGTCTAATTTCACCTTACATCTGTGTTTTTAGGCACTTAAATTTTACTGCTAAGGTATCTTGAGTATTGCAAAGTCCAGTGTGAATTTTACTAATGATCGTTGAGAAATCCAACCGAGTGAGTCATATATTTGAGAGAGAGATATTTTCTTTTCACTGTTTTGCTTGAAAATAAGTATAATACTAATGTATTAAAACCTCAGGTTTATTCATACCCAGAAAGTAATTTTATTCCAGCCTGGCTAGCTGGCCTACTGACATGCATTTTCACCACTGCTAAAAATAATGAGGAATCCGAGTGACACACATTCATGGCTAGGAGTGCCATCAGATCCCTTGACCTAATTGAGCATGCCTACACACCTTAGAGTGTTTTGCATAACCAACTTAGACAGCAGGAACATTTCCAACCAGATTGATTGACATATTTTATTTCTAACTTAAGCTTAATCAGGACCAAGAATGATTCATTTATACCTTTCAAACTTTAGGACTTGACATGGGAGACAACCAAGCTGCAGACTCCAGTGTAAGCAATCATGCAAAGGAAAAATATAGATTAATATATTTTATTAGTCTACTTAGCTGCTTTGGTTGATATAATAAAATTAATTATTTGCTGCTAGGGGAGTTACTTTATTTTGTAAAATAAATGTCAAACTAGATTTTTGGCAGGAAAGGCTTTGTCCCAAATCCCTCCTCCACTAAGGATTTATCTGAAGTTATGTGCAGAATCTAGAGTTATCATAAGGTGCAGTTGGATTTTTTTCAGAAACCAGCCTGACAAGAGCTCATCTCCCAGTAATTACCACATTGACTCTCAAATTGAAAGAGTTTCCGGCTTTTAAGGTGTAAAGTACCTTCAAATAAATATCAGCAGTTTCCATGTGCCATGCCTTAAACAGGAACAAAGCCTAATAGAATAGACTGTAATAAAAGTGCTATTTCCAGCATGCGTGTATGTGGCTGCTCTACGCTGCAAATGTCCTTTAGCACTTTTTAACCATATTCTCTAGTGTGTCAGCAAAGAGACTCCATCAGAGTATTTAACATTGCTGGGAGCAAAGAAATAAAGTGGAGTCACTGTTGATTATTACTCATTAGCCACAAGGACATCCACTTAACATGTGAATAAATGAATGACACCATGTCCTAATGGAAATGGCCTCAGTGTACCTTTAAGCAAAATGTTGTTTAATATCTTCCATTTGCTGAATAGTAAAGAGGCCTGTTGGACATGCATAGCTAGCAAGCGGCCATTGTTGCTTTGTTCCAATTTCAGCATTTAATGAAAAAAGATGTTGTCTTGACTGCAGCAAGGCTGGGCCACAAAACCCTGGGTGGCAGCACAGGCTTGTCCTCCTTCTGCAAATTCAGAATTTCACTGGCATCCTAAAGGGTTAATGTTCATAAAGCAAATTAAACCTTCGTAGGTTCATGTTCTTCATTATTCTGCTTTACATTCAAACATATAATATAAAGAACATCTGATATCTTTATTGGTTTTCTTAGATAAAACACAAGCAAGCTATAAGCCTTAATTTTCTTATTACCATTTGTTAACAAGGAAGATAACACTCAAAAGTACTCGATTAGGGCTCCCTTTGATTTGGATCTTGTTATGATTACCAGGGCATATATTTTTGTATTGTTACTTTAGTACACTGATAGTTCTGATCAAAGTGATAAAAAGAGGTATTTTAAAAGTGTAAACATTAACCATACAGGTAAACCACATAATCTGAACAGCATCTTGAACAGTGCCATGCTGAAGTACATACTGGGAAACCAGTCATAGCTGAGATATACATTCCTATATAGAAAGGTGGTAGTCTGGGCTGGAGGAGCCCTTCTGCTCCCAAATCCTTTCAACAGCAACTTACACAGTTCACAAGTTTGTTTTTTTAATACAGTGCCACTACTGAGGATATAATACTGAAGATATTTGCTATATCGCATATCTAAATACTCATGATCAGAATCCAGACTGCATATATCTGTTATTGTGGGAACAGACCAGTTTTAGCTATCTAAGGAAAACAACAGCAAGTGCATCAGCTAACATGAAAGATTTGGGAGGGTATTTCAATGCGTGGTCTGATTGATGCCTGATTGTGAAAATTGTGCTGGATCTTTCCCTTACTCTTGTGACTTTGCCTGCATAACAGCTCACTGTGTTGGAGGTGACTCACTGCTGTTTCCCAGCTCGCAGGGCTTTCTCCTGTCTTATCCCGGGCCGTGATGGGCACTTTGGCTGCGCTGAATGGGGAGCCTGACACAGCCCGCTACGCCCGGCCGGCCGCTCCCACCAGAACTGGGTCTGACAAGTTGGAAGTCTCTTTCTCCTGCCTCCTGCCTCCTCCTCCTCGCCGACGCTTCCTTTGGCTGGCCCCGCACAGACAGGGAGCGAGCGGGAGATGATTACATCAATCAGTGTCAGGTCTGGGAGCTGTGATTTATGAATATGCATAATGAGCTCTCACCTTTGAGAAGGACTAGCTGGGGAGATAATTGATTAGACAGGAAAAGAGCAGCCAACAGAGAGGGAGAAGGGAGAGGGAGGCCTCTCTGTGCAGTCTCAGGCAGGCCTGGCTGGGACTCCAGCGAGGCTGTCAAACTGAGAGAGGGATTTCTGAAAAAAAAATACGCATAGGATTTTTAATGTTTTGTTGAAACACGCATAACAAAATGTTTCCTCGCAAAATTAATGGGAATTTTCTCCACATTAGGGAAGCCAAGCAGGCACAAAGGCTGCTTTCCCCCTGCAGGGAAACCAAGTTCTCACTTCCAGAAGCCAAAGGGGCAGCTTTCCCATGGCTTCCACACCGCTGTTGCAGGAGCATCCCCATGGTCAGAGTGAAGGGAGAGGGCTCTGGGGGAACAGGGAGCTGAGGGCCTCTGTGCAAAGGCAAAGGAGCCTTTAATGGAGGTAGAAAGCTGGAGATGCAATTGTTTTCCCATCATGGTTGCATTATTTTCTTCCATCCCCTTTAAGCTTCTGTCTGGCCACTGTGTGAAAGTTTCTATGGAAAACCCACCAGGATGCCCAGAGGAAGGGGATGTGGAAATTTGCCTCTAGCTTTTCTCTCCTCCCACCCCTCCCATTTTAGATGCCATTAATCTTTTTTTTTTTTTTTTCCTCAGCAAGAATTGGCTAAGGAAAAAGAGGGATACAAAGTGCAGACTGGATAAAATTTACATGAGAAACGATCTGTTTTCCAACCCCCACCCACAGAGATTCCCCCATTTCAGGAGCCTGTCGGAGTGAAAGAGTGGGAACAGTTCTCTGGCGGAAAGACAGAGAGCTGCATGGGGCTGCAAAGAGGCAAATGCTGTTTCTAGGGTGAGCTCTGGCCAGAAAGGACATATGGGGAAAGGAAGAAGACACGGGGGGGGGAAAGCAGAGATCACAACACTGCCGCAAACTCTGCGGGTCCCTTCCCCGGCCTCCTCTGCTCCCAGCCATTGCTAACAGCAGCCGGGGAGGCTGCAGGCACACTCCATGAGAGGGGTCTCCCCCATTGTAATGTCGGTCAGGAAGAATATTCATTGTGAAACATTAAAACACTATATAAAACGTGTGTATACAGGCACATATAGTGTAAACATATATATAAATCTTATCACTTACAAATGCCTAGGATTTAAAATGTAGTTTATAGGCCTAGTGCAACCCAATCCTATAAATAATACATTCCTATCACTATGACCTCAAAATGTCAATACAGCGCAGCCCTGCGCATTTGCATATCTTGTACTGTCTAAACTTGAAGCATGTCAGCTATGTGCTTCTGTTTGTACTTTAACTTCATTTTAACTCTTGCTTCCTAGCTCTGAGCACCCTCCCCCTCTGCGGGATATGTCACCAAAATGAGAAAAGCACCAGCTGTTTAATCACCACCACTATAATTATGCCGTTTCCAGGACTGTAAGGAGAGGACAGGTAGGGGACATATTTCCCCTGCAGAGAAGGAAAAGCCTGGGAAGAAAAGCAGGAGGGAGCCGGCCCACAAGCTCTACCTGCCCGGGCTGCCCCGGCAGCCGGGGGGATGAGCACAGCCACCCGCGGGCACCGGCTGCTGGGAAGAGGAAGGGAGAAGGGAGCAGCCCTCGCCCTCCTACCAACACTCCCTTTGGGATGGTTTCCTAGCGAGAAGGGACCTTTCCCAGATTGGGCCGATTTCCAGCACCTTGCCGGGGAAGCGAAGCTACAAGTTTTGGAGGCGGCGGCTCCCGGGGCGAGGCGTGCGGAGGCGCAGCCGGCACCTCCCGGGGCCGGGAGAGGGCGGACCGGCCCCGGGGGCGGCGGAGCGCACAGCCCGCCCGTCCGAAGCAGAGCGGGGCTCCCAGCTGGGGCTCGCCGCAGCGCCCTTCTGCTCGGTGCCCCCGTTGCGGCCGGTATCTCCCGCCCGAATGCCAACCCCCTGGAGCGGGGGGATGCCCCGGCCCCCCCGCCTTGGGCAGCCCCGGGCCCGCTCAACGGCACGGAGAGCCTGTGGCGAGCACCCCAAAAGTGACCCCTTGGATGCGCGAAAGCAGAAGGGGAGGAGGCGGCAGAACTAACGCAGCTGCGCTGCCGACCCGCGGCGGCACCACCGACCCCCGAAGGTTCCTTTCAATTACCCGCCCTGCGGCTCCGCGCTGCCCTGCGCTCCGCGGTGGCAGGGCAGGGAGGGGTTAATAGCAGCCCCCGGTAATACGGTCCGCGGCGGCGGTGGATGATCGGCCGGCCGCCCCGCGGGCTGCCCCCGGACCCGCGCACCCTCCGCCACCGGGCCACGGTGGCGCCTGCAGGGGGCGCTGCGGCTCCAGCGATGTCGCCGCCGCCGCAGGAAGGGCGGCCCGGCCCCGCACGGCCCCGCCGCTGAC